>CAJQUW010002984.1:0-444602 GCA_907163375.1 Prostheceraeus crozeri | reverse complement strand
GAATTAAATTCCCTTGTCATTCTGAACATAATATCAAGAAATGTACTCCTTTTTGTACTTTATACGAAACATAAAAGACATAATTGACCACAGTAAGTTGTTCCTGGTTTTTGAATTTGAAATGATTATAAGTTCCATTGCCAAGTAATTTTATAAAAAAAAAAAATTTAAAACAAAAAAAAATAAAAAAAAAAAAAAAAAAAATAAAAAAAAAAAAAAAAAAAATAAAAAAAAAAAAAAAAAAAATTTTAAAAAAAAAAAAAAAAAAAAAAAAAAAAAAAAAAAAAATAAAAAAAAAAAAAAAAAAAAAAAAATTGTAAAAAAAAAAAAAAAAAAAAAAAATAAAAAAAAAAAAAAAAAAAAAAAAAAAAAAAAAAAAAAAAAAAAAAAAAAAAAAAAAAAAAAAAAAAAAAAAAAAAAAAAAAAAAAAAAAAAAAAAAAAAAAAAAAAAAAAAAAAAAAAAAAAAAAAAAAAAAAAAAAAAAAAAAAATAAAAAAAAAAAAAAAAAAAAAAAAAAAAAAAAAAAAAAAAAAAAAAAAAAAAAAAAAAAAAAAAAAAAAAAAAAAAAAAAAAAAATAAAAAAAAAAAAAAAAAAAAAAAAAAAAAAAAAAAAAAAAAAAAAAAAAAAAAAAAAAAAAAAAAAAAAAAAAAAAAAAAAAAAAAAAAAAAAAAAAAAAAAAAAAAAAAAAAAAAAAAAAAAAAAAAAAAAAAAAAAAAAAAAAAAAAAAAAAAAAAAAAAAAAAAAAAAAAAAAAAAAAAAAAAAAAAAAAAAAAAAAAAAAAAAAAAAAAAAAAAAAAAAAAAAAAAAAAAAAAAAAAAAAAAAAAAAAAAAAAAAAAAAAAAAAAAAAAAAAAACAAAAAAAAAAAAAAAAAAAAAAAAAAAAAAAAATAAAAAAACAAAAAAAAAAAACACAAAAAAATAAAAAAACAAAAAAAAAAAACAAAAAAAACAAAATTTTAAAAAAAACAAAAAAAAAAATAAAAAAAAAATAAAAAAAAAAATATTAAAAAAAAAAAAAAATAAAAAAAAAAAAAAAAACAAAAAAAAAAAAAAAAAAAAAAAAAAAAAAAAAAAAAAAAAAAAAAAAAAAAAAAAAAAAAAATAGAAAAAAAAAAAAATAAAAAAAAAACAAAAAAAAAAAAAAAAAAAAAAAAAAAATAAAAAAAAAAAAAAAAAATAAAAAATAAAATTAATAAAAAAATAAAAAAAAAAACTTTCGTTTGTAGGTGGAAGTCCAAAAGAGTCGAAGTAGTAATTATCTCCATTTTTATTAGACATACATGCAGACCAATGTACACCTTTTTGATCTGGCGTATGAAGATTTGTTATGAAATTTATAGTTGGAACTTTGTTCCGGGAACTGAAGGTTCCTGTTGGCTTATTTTTTAGGAATTGTAACTCGTCTATCATCAATATGTGAAAATTCTTTATTCCCAATTGATTTGCGATTTTCTTTAGATCAAAATTCGTTGTTCTTTGTGTTCCATATAATTTTAAAAACTCATTTATGTTTCTCATTTTATAATAAAAAAAAATTCTTATAGGGACCCCTAGAAGTCGGAAGGGGGGTATTGATTTAAAACTGTTCTCTAATGATGACTTTCCTTACTACTTATTCGATTTTGAAATGATTTAATTTAATCTGAATTAAAACGTTACATATGTAGGGAATCGGTTTATTAGCAGAGTTAGTGTTTCGTACATCTTTAATCAACTGCAATCCATTTCTCATCAATAGGTGAAAATTCTTTATTCTCAATTGATTGCACATATATGTGAACAAAAATATTTTCTAAAGATGGAAATGTGTTTTCATTTTGCATTAACCGCTACCTGTTAAAGAAATATTATTAGACACATGTTATATTTTAAAAACCTGAAAAATGGATTTAAAAGACGTTTTTAGAAATACCAATTTTTCTGATTTTCGGTGTCCTGGAACGGTCATGATTTTCAAGGTAAAAATTGTAATTCTCAAATTTGAGATTCTTAACTTTTATGATTTTCAGTGTCCTTGAATGGTCATGACTTTAAGGGGGGGTGAAAAATTGTAATTCTCAAATTTGAGATTTTGAAAAATTTGAAAAATTGGGTATTTTTAAAAACGGTTTTTTTCTTCATAACCTGAGAAAATGACCAAAATTCATGAATTTAGTCGTTTTTAAAAATACTATTTTTTCAAAAAATGGTACTTTTTGAATGGACTAAATTTATGTATTTAGGTCTTAAAAACCTGAAAAAGGGTTCAAATTCATGAATTTATGTCGTTTTTAAAGATACTATTTTTTTGAATTTTATGGTGTCCTGGAACGGTCTAAATTCATGAATTTAGGTCTTAAAAACCTGAAATAATGACATAAATTGATAAATTTAGTCGTTTTTAAAGGTGCAAAAAAATTGAAAAATGGGGTGTCCTGGAACGGTCTTTTGCTCATTACTATCACTGCGAAAGATTTTTGTGCAAACGCAGAGCTTGAAAGCCGTCTTGGCATTATTGTAGTTAACCATTTTCTGAAGTGAAAAGGGGAAAACAATGATTATAAGTCCGTAAACGTTTGATAGCAAACGATTGATTCCTAGTTTATAAAAACGGAAAACAATGATTGTACACTTAGTGAGGAATGATAGATTTGAGTATAGTGAGTGACACTCGATCCCGTCGACAGCCCGAAGGCCTTGTACTGATCACTAGGGAAGTGAAAGATCTTCCCCGATACCCGCTATTTACAGCTTAAGACATCATTGTCACTGCCCCGAAGTGGTAACAGCAACGCCGAGTCAAAGGTAGTGAACAGTAGCTGGGATCTAGCCCCTCAAAGCTGCCTTAGACTTAGTTAATTTGAAATCTGATAGCAGATTTGAACTCAATATACTTGAAAACCTTGAGGAAACATCCCAAGTTATTGCTTTGATCAGCTTGATAGCAAGCCGTAGAGAGCTTGATTCACCAGCGTTTTGCAATGGAGATGTTTAGAGGCCACCCATGACAAGATAGCTAAGACTCAACCGATTGGCGTTCAAAGTGCTACGTTGAGAACTGTGTCAAATGCCCAACATGAGACATGAGTTGGCCCAGCGGTTTCGGTCTAAAATATGACACACTCCCTTGCCACAGTTATCACTACGGCATCGTCCGCCGTCCCGAAGGAACACCCTGTCAGTGGAATATTACAGCAAAACTCTCCGTGTCTTGCTCGCTTTCAGTGAAAAGCCGCTTATACCATGAGAAGACTGGCTCAGACATCATTAAAAATGCTTTCATTGACTTCAGCAGGGTCGAAAACCCCAGAACACCTCCAAAACTAGTGAATTTAAATTTTTCAACTTTTTAGCACTACTTATGAAATTTTATAAGTAGTCTATCACTTAGGGCAGGTCAATAGCGACCGAACCTTTTTGAATCAAGTCAAACGGACTTGTAGAAGCAAAGTTACAAGCCTTTAAAGTTTTGGAGTCTTTTATGGCCTGGAGACGAAGGCCATCTCCTGGCTAACCTCTAAGTCTGACGCCTTAGCTGATATCAGCAATGAAATTTTCTAAGTCGGTTTCTGACAGAAACCCGGAATTTGGAATGTCCGAAGCTATCATCGGAGCTCAGAGAGACGACTTACCGTTGGCAATCTCTCGCCTTAATGACAAGTCTCTGTCGGTTCCCAGCTTATATAGTATGTGGCGATCAGCTGATGACGTAATACCCATCATCCAAACACTAAAAGCCCGTCTATCTCCGGTTCTAGTGCTCCGATTGAGCTGGAAATACACCATTGCCATGTAGAATTTGACGCTGAATCCGAATCTGGCCTCCGTTTTCCCATCCGATGCTTCGTTTTGGCTCTACAGCCCACAGCCATCGCAAAAATTCTAACTTGTCGTTTTTTCGAAAAATGTTGAAATATTTTTCTCTCCGATTGACTTGAAACTCACCATGTTGATAGAGAATTTCATGCTGATTCCAAATCTGAAATCCGTTTTCCCATCCGATGCTTCGTTTTGAAGCTACAGCCCAAAACGTCCAAAATTCTAACTCTGTCGTTTTTCGACAATCTCCCAGAGTCTTAAATGGCGTCTCACATCTAAACGAAGACAGATATGAACAAGCCGATTCTTTCAGTGAATTTGTCTCACTCTTAGCTTTCAAACGAGCTATGGCACGACAAAATCCGTTCACTAGAAGCCAAGATCGAAGCGAGCTGTCCAGAGGGGGGGGGACGTCAGCGAAAATTTTTCTCTCCGATTGACTTGAAACTCACCATACCGATGCAGAATTTCACGCTGAATCCGAATCTGAAATCCGTTTTCTCATCCGATGCTTCGTTTTGAAGCTACAGCCCAAAACGTCCCAAATTCTAACTCTGTCGTTTTTCGCCAATGTCCCAAAATCTTAAATGGCCTCTCACATCTAAACGAAGACAGATATGAACAAGCCGATTCTTTCAGTGAACTTGTCTCACTCTTAGCTTTCAAACGAGCTATGGCACGACAAAATCCGTCCACTAGAAGCAAAGTTGGAAGGTCGGTGCCGAGGGGGGGGGGACGTCAGCGAAACTTTTTCTCTCCGATTGACTTGAAACTCACCATACCGATGCAGAATTTCACGCTGAATCCGAATCTGGCCTCCGTTTTCCCTTCCGATGCTTCGTTTTGGCGCTACAGCCCAAAACGTCCAAAATTCTAACTCTGTCGTTTTTTCGAAAAATGTTGAAATTTTTTTCTCTCCGATTGACTTGAAACTCACCATGTTGATAGAGAATTTCATGCTGATTCCAAATCTGAAATCCGTTTTCCAATCCGATGCTTCGTTTTGAAGCTACAGCCCAAAACGTCCAAAATTCTAACTCTGTCGTTTTTCGCCAATGTCCCAAAATCTTAAATGGCGTCTCACATCTAAACGAAGACAGATATGAACAAGCCGATTCTTTCAGTGAATTTGTCTTACTCTTAGCTTTCAAACGAGCTATGGCACGACAAAATCCGTTCACTAGAAGCAAAGTTGGAAGGTCGGTGCCGAGGGGGGGGACGTCAGCGAAACTTTTTCTCTCCTATTGACTTGAAACTCACCATACCGATGCAGAATTTCACGCTGAATCCGAATCTGAAATCCGTTTTCCCATCCGAGCACTGCTTCCACTCGAAACATCCCAGTTGCAACCCAACATTCATCAGATTTCACGAAAATCATCACACACTATAGACTCAAGACAAAACCTGGCGGTCGCCCAAGTCCACCACGACACTCTGTCGTTTTATCGAGGGGGGGACGTCAGCGAACCTTTCGGACCAACTTGGCCGGCACACCACGACAGACCTCTGTCGTTCCAGAGGGGGGGGAGTCAGACTCGAAGCACCACGGCGGCCGACCATAACCTCTGTCGTTCCAGAGGGGGGGCGCGCCGGTCGAGTGTTCGCCGTTTTCTTACTACTCATCACAAGCTTTTTGCTATCTTTACAAGTCCACTATCTTTCCATTGATGGAGCATCATTGCCATCTGCTGTCCGGTGCTCCACGAACACATCGTGACAACTTTCTCGAACGGGTTGAGAACGTGTCAAAAATCTCGCGGGTGAAAAATTCGCCAGCGAGTTGCAGCCGTTCTCCGTCAGATGGAGCTAAACCTCACTTACATGTATAGTTCCGTATGCAGACACTATTTCGGTAGAAGCAGCTCTGCAGTAAGTGAGTGTGAATCCAAGCCCAAGGTGTTCTACAGAAGCACATACAGAGCTAATGCACTGACGTGCTATCTCGTGAGTTTAGAACATACACATAGGCTTACATTGAGTCACTAGAAAATTCCTTTTGTTTTCACTTGGGAATAGGGTCCAAATCTTTCCCAGACCACCTTTCCTGAACAATGCGATTTGATTCTGTAAGAGGTGTGAGAACAGGTTTCTAATGGGGACAATTTAGGAAGCTAGGAAGATCTGTTATTTCTCCTTTAATTACTTATATAATATGAGTTATTAATTTATTTTCATTGAATAATCCCAATCTCTTATAATGGTTCAATGTTTAATTATAGCTGTATCAAGGATGAAAATTCTGTAAAAAATGCATATAAGAACTTGAACAAGTAAAGTCTTAATATCATGCACCCCACTATTGAACTGTAGATCCTATACATGAAATGCTGTCTTTCTCATTGGTTCTGCTCTCCTGATCTTTTCCATGTCATATTTTCAATTTTTCATTCAATTTCTTCAAGGTCTTGTCACTTCAGTCAAGCATGCCATGTCTAAACTTCACAACATGATTTTCCGAGTTACTTAAGGCACATTGTGGATAGTTATCAATTGAATTCGTGAGGGAATATTATGATTATATTTTGTCGGAATTAACCTCCAGAATTAGAGCTTCACTCATTTTTAAATTGTACAATGTGCGCAAATATGCACTATCGGTAAGGGCGTATCATTCTTTGCTTGTTGAGTCAAGGTAATTTTGTCGCATAAGGAAGAGATGATTTTTTAGAAGTTGAGAATACAAGCAAATTTAATTTTGATTAGTAATTAAGTAATTAGCAATTTAAGCAAGTATCATTTTGCATTAAGTAATTTAAGCAATGTAAACATGTAGGCTACATGTAATTGCAAACATACATGCATTGGTAAAAAATGTTAACAGTTTGACATGCTATTGATAAATCTACAGTAGATATTGTTGTAATGAGCGCAACAGCAGTTTTCATGACCAGTTGAAAAGATTACTGACGGTCGTGTATCAGCTGATGCCAACTTCAGAAAATGCCGTCACTGGGTGACTCAGTATTTTATATCATACTTTTATTGCTGCACTTTTAATGTACGCAAACCTTGTAACCTTCACTATTCAACAAAGAATAAGATTGCGGAATAATAGTTACTCCGAGTCACAAGACATAATTTGCATAGAGACACAGACAATTATAAAGGTAATAAAATGTCTTTATCTCAAAGAATGCCTCATATTTTACCATCATCTAGAATTACTGCTACTCCTGTATGCGGGACGTCGTAAAACATTTTGACCAATAAAGTCACGTGTTTTGCATCTAATATCATAAGCGCCCCCAACATTCAGGCCAGGTGAGCAAATCTTCAATTCATATGGATGATAAAGATGCATGATTATTGTTCTTCTAACAATTGGTTGCAACTGAATACTAATAATAATTGAAAACGAGATGTCAAAAGAGCAATATCGTCATGACTTTCGTGGCTGAAGTTTGACTAGGATATGCTTCAAGGAAATGAAAAAAATAATTGTCTCTAAAGAGAATACAATGAAAAATCTTATCTGATGAAAAAAGAAGACTGACTCTTTATTCACAAGTTGCCTAACAAGATAGCATGCATTACTCAAATATAAAGTTTTAAATTATTTTTCTGCTTTGATGACAGCACTATTTTTTTCAGCAATTGAATGAAAGATAGCGCACATGCTCCCAGCACGAATGAGGATTTGCTTGGTATAGGATATTACTTCAATATTATTAGCAAGTTGACTTTAATAAGAAGACAAACTTGATATTTCGACCATCTGAAGTGGCCATCGTCAGAAATCTATTTGCTCTAATTCCTGCATTAGATTCAAATTACAAAAATATATAAACGATAGTAGGCTACATAAAGCATGCAATCCTAAATAAACAAATACTTTAGTTTTTATACTTTAGTTAAACAATTTCTTTAGTATAAGACGTCGCAATTTCTATTTGCCTTGTTTGAGTCTTAAGATATCTACTGATTTTCTTTACAGTAGTATTTGTTTTTTTAGGATTGAGTGCGTTATGTAGCCTACTATCGTTTATATATTATTGTAATTTGAATTTATGCAGGAATTAGAGCAAACATATTTCTGACGATGGCCACTTCAGATGGTCGAAATATTAAGTTTGTCTTCTAATTTTTATCAAAAATTATAACATGGAAATTATTTATCAAGTTGATTTTAATCCATCAAATGAGATAAATGGATTCTACAGTTTTGCAAAAGGGGATCGGGATGCAGCAAAGGTTGAGGGAAGCCTCATTGGGTAAACATACATGTGTATTTAGTACCTGTCTTTGTAATGCGTGCCGATTTAGCTTTCTGGCAAAGGTATTCAAACTCTCCCCGCATGAAGTAATCACAAGTCTGGTGTAACTAATGTTAACTACGATGACATGCAGTTTAGGGTGATGTTAATTTGACTATGAAAGACTACCTTTCGATCATGTCATCAACTCAGAATTTATCTGTTTTGAAAATGGATTAAGAAAATGAAAATGTGATTGAATTACAAGTCATTCCTTCATTTGATGCAGGTAGATAAGGCATATAAATGTGATTATTATAAATATTCATTATCATTATAAATTTTCTTAAGTATTTATATCAATATTAATGCCTATGTTCTTAAAAGATTGAAGAAAATCTGGCATATTCCAGATTAAGCTGGCTTACTTCAGAGAAGTAATTCTCGAATGACATATTTCTAAGTAGAAAATCGTTGTATAAATTTTATCTATTTTAGAAGATTGTTCAATGAATTCATAAAGAAGAACGTATCACTATCATGCAGAACATAATAATTATGTAATTTATAGAAATAAATATCAATCAATTTAAAATTGATTGAGAACAGCATGAATTTCCTCTCGTTTAACATATACTGCAAAATAAATTCAATTTGATAAAAATGATAAGCGAATGTTTTCTGCTTAACTTGGTGGGAGTTTCTGTGTTGCAACATCACTTTGGTCCGAATTTCTTGCAAATATGTCCAACGCTCGTCAAATGATTGATTCATTACATTGTCTAAAAGTAAACAATGCGGAAGCATCTTCCAATTCATCCATCAAAATTGATCAAACACGGATGTATTTGTTCAGTTTCAGCTCAACTGACGATGACATCAAGTAAATCTTAAGTCACACGACGTTTTAACTCATTCCTATACTTAGATATTTCAAATGAACCTTCACATACTCCAACCTACCTGTTGTGAAAATTTCATCTTCCATCAGTTACAAAGATCATCATTAATGAGACGCAATATACAGATGTATCAGCCTACCGTATTTCTTTGAATAACGACCGCCTTCGAATAGCACCTGCGAATATAGAGTGCTTAACAATGCAGCACTTTGTAAGCCCCTCCCGCTCCGAGATTTATAGAATAGCCTGTGTGTTTGCATGATAATGAAAATGCATAAAGATCACTAGCGAATTCCACATCTTTCAATTGTATTATCTTTGTCTCTTCTTTGATCTCTTGATAAATTTTCTAGAAAATCATTTACAGACAACACGAATAAAAATGCGAAATTACCAGTCATTTTTGATAGGACAAATCAATCTATCAAACGAATATTCCAAACAGAAAAATTGAACCTGGGACTATATCTAGCACATATTTCTTAAACTCTAAGAAATGTATTAAAGAAGAAGAAAAGAGCAAACAATGTATGTCAACTCACCAATAGTCCTATCAACAAAAACATATTTTTTTTGCAAAGCAACTTCCGCAACTTCTTCAAATTGTAGCAAATTCTATATTGGAATTAATAAATTACAACCAAATATCAACTCCAGAGAAGAACGTGAACAACATAAAGAATGGTTTTGTAAGGATTTACCTGAGTATCAAAGACAATGACAATGATTTTTAACTTCTTAAGTTCCATGCTCTACATCTGTCCACTTTGAATGTCCGCATAATTCTGTATCCTTCCTTACTCACTACTTGCTGTCAAATTTGAAATTTGATGATATTTGTAATGTATGATCATTCTTCCATCCGCTGACGCGGCCAGTGTAAGTGCATTTTTGGGAATAGTCAATGATAGACGCAACAACAGCATCGGTCTTTTATTGCTAAGCATGCTAAGAAAACCTTTATTTATGTGTGTGTTGCAAATGTTTTCCAAAAGTGCCCAACATATCTTTCTTAAACTATGAAACTTGTCTTCTAAATGCTTCATTTGTAGCTTTAAAGTTTGACTCCGTTTCACTGGATATAAAATTACATTTTCATAAAATTCGAAACAAATATATATTCATAAATGCATAAAATAAATGCCAAAATATGTCTTTCGCTTTAAAAAGTACTACTACTGAATAATATTAACATTTTACGAAGTCGAACTCATTCATGGGATTTTAGACACCACTTCACTTGACAAGTGGTTGTCTATTAAATGCAAGAAAAATATATTGATTCCATACGCTACAAAGTCTCACTTAATCATTTTTTTCTTAATTACGTAGGCTTATATCGAACAGCACTTGTGATATTATTGCACATTAAAATATAGATCACAACAAAGCTCATTTGAAAAGTGCGATCTCTATGACTACTTTTACTGTTACAATATCAAAATATCAGAAAGACAAAAAAAGACAATCCAAGCCAAAAACTGTAGCTCTATCAAATAAAGTTCTTCTCAATTAATCGGAGAAATCATTGACAAATGTAATTCTACCGAAAACCCAAATCTACGTCCTACCCATTTGATTAGCATGTGTCTGACTTGATGCTGTTTGACAAGAAAGGTAACTGCGTATAGCTTGACAGACGCGCTTTGTGGTGTTGGTGAATGGACTAGTAGGTTATTTTCAAATCCAATGAAGAAAATAGCACTTCGGTCGTACAGCTTAGTACTTCCATACTACGTTTCGTCTTCGACTTTGTCATGCGAATGACATTTGTAATTACATGAGTTACACTTCTATTCTTGAACGGATTTCAAGCAACCCAACGTTTCTACACACGTTGTGTAGGTCAATAATGAATTGAATTAAAAATATTAGGATGAGCAGCATGACATAATGATCTATGGGCTTAACTAATGCTGTCCATGTGAAAATTCATGAAAAAGATGCTCACGTAAACAAGAAATGTGCAGTAAAACAAGTCTCATTCAGCTAACTCTTGAATCTTATAGAACTGCTTCCTGGATTTTCTCCCGATTATCCGATTATGGCGTATCAGAAGCGCATGCATGCACTTGTTAAATAGAGTGAATTGATGATTGAAATGGAATACAAATAGGGAAATACATAATTGGCATCATTTTATGATGTTCAATATCATTCATGATTGAATAATAATCATTTTAGTTAATCAAAATCATCTCGAAATTTCTAGCTTATTCCAAAAACTTGAGTAAATGGTTTTCAAGCTCATTGAAGGAGGATTGGTTTTCTTCTTTTGTTGTGCTTGAGTTTCACTGAATAATCGTGCTTTAGCACTTGAATCTGAGCATGTCTATACTGCTTTCTATCAAACCGCCCACAAACAAAAATATTCCTCCTTGGCAATCAAAATCATGTGCTGTTTCACTTTGACATAACAAACACTCGTTGTGTTTGTCTGGCACACGTGCGACCGGTCGCCAATTTTCCTCTTGAAAATGGTGCTGCGTGATCTTCTTGCTGGTCAACTCTACTTTCGGTCATTGTAGCTTTATCAAAACTTCTTTGAGATTCCATGGACCCACATCTTTAGTTAAAGTGGTCCAGCTGACGATTGACAGAAATGGTCAATTTCGATTGTGATCTTTGTTATTCAATGCAGTAGAAGCATACCGTATAGCAACTGAATTATCTTTTAATCTCAATTAGTTCTGAAATATATTAACTTAATGCAGTAGCAGAGGGATGCTGGAACATTGTCGTATTAAAGTTGAATAATTTGTGATCAATTAGGCGCGAATGCGAAACCCAAGGATTCGGATTTGCTAGAATGGATGACACTTCAAATCTCTTAAAATATAAGTTCAGATGAAGTACTATCGCAAGTTAAACGTTCTGAGTTCATCGCACCCTCAAAACCTCAAATTCATTGTTAAGATGGAAATTATTTCTGCCGTGTATCTTTATTCTACCAAAGCAACTATGAAGTTTTCCTCATTCACCTGAAAATTTTGTTAATAATCTTCTTGATTTTTCCTGATTTAACAAAGGCTTGTTATTCTTATCATACATTCCAACTCAGTTGCAGTTTTTGCAATGTAATGTTGTCATCACGTTTCTTTATTAAAATGTCAACAATATTTCGATGCGTTTTTATGGTTTTCATTTCACTGTTCTTTGAAAATCACTGCCTTCCCCGAAAATAAATCCTGGCCGAGCCGGGGCTATTTGTCTTTTAAGTAGGCCTATGACATCTTTTGCACAGTCTGCATCTAGGGCCTACGTCTGCCTGAACGTTTGAAATAAGCTTATCTAATTGCTTTAAGCTCATAAACTTCTAATGCTCCCAATGTGCAGAATTGTTGCAAATCACCCATTTGCATTGAATACATTTGTATCTGTATAAAAATTAGTTTTTTGAATACAATGATGAAAATAGTTTATCATTCAATTAGTAGCTTACTTTTCATCGATGTGTTATACTCAGTGTCGGACACAGACGAAGCTGGGCTTGGACCAAAACTTTTAATCCATGTTCCGTATTTCATCAGTTTATAGATTCAATTATCCGATTATTTCAGTCTGTGCAGTACTGTTTGTGGAAAGAAGTGTTCCATACAGAGTGTAGTAGTCCATATCTATTTTTCGCTTTTGGTCATTGCTAGGTGATTAGGGCCTAAATCAAATTAGGAAACCACATACTTTTTTTCTTCTACGAGCGCATTACAACCCGGGCATCTAATAGAATGCGGCAAATAGTCATAATGAAATAGAATCCAGGGCCCCTACCCAGAGTAATCTACTTTTGCCGAGACTGCCCCAAAAACCTAGGAGACCGTGATTCCGATTCTACCAATTACAAACTAAAGTTTCATCACTTTTTCGCTAGCTGCTATCAATTTTGATGCCATTCGATCACGGTTAGGCAGTGAGTAATTAAGGCTTCAAAACGACAATTTAAGTGATTATAGTGAGTCCCAGTGCTGCAGGTAATGGTACATAATTATTAAAAACAACCAAACTAATAATCAACTTTAATTCGTGACCAAGCAAAGCAGTTGCCGCTAAGTAATAACCTGTTGCAAGGAGAGCGATTGCTGGTGAAAAAGAGGCAAACAAACTTGATGCGTCAGACACATGACTTTAAAGAAAGCTATTCAATTTCAGTAATATGCATGTGTTCACCTTATCAATAATTTAAAAATGTGAAAGTTACTCTTTAATTACTCTTCAAAAGTTGAGCATGAGAAAGTAGGTGTCAATATTTTATCACAATTCGCATATTATTTTGATGCAAATTACAAATACAAATTATTTTGCGATGATTATACATGCAACCCGAACCCACAATAGAGCTGCTCGAGTGATGATAATCAAAGCAAAATGGAACCCAGTGTGTTTGCACTAGAAGAAGAAATGTGGCACTATCATTATAAAAATGATTATCCAAGTTAGTCGAGAATAAATGCTGGAAGGTAGGTTTACATGTATTACTGCGCATTAGAGAGAAGGGCATTAACTTAACCTTATCAGTCTCAGCTCAATTTTAGTCGGTGAAGCATTCGAGGAAGGCAATTTAGCTTCCACCCTTATGATATCCTATTCCTACACTTCTTTCTCTTTAAACTAGCACTTTTGTTGGATTTCATGAAAGCTTTTCAAAGAAAGATGCAAATATCATAAAATTATGTGTGCTGTTTCGGATATTCTTTCTCGTGTGTAGGCTACATTCATTTCGTACTTTGAGATTATCTTGCTTTTCCGGTCTCAGTCTGTCTGCACCAGGGCTCGGCATTAAGTCCCTTCCCCTTTTGAGACCATAGATGTTATTTCTACATGTAAAGAGCACAGAAAGGGTGGTCTCTGGAATATGCTTTACGTCAACGACCTCGTGATGTTTGGAATCAGTCTTCACGAGTTAGAGCAAAGGTCGAAGCATGGAGGACAACTCTTGAGAACAAGGGCCTCAGAATAAGTCCCTCCGAGAAGAAGTTCTTGTCCTTCAGCCCAGGGAAGACAGCGATTGATTGGGAACGATCCCTGACTCGGATACTCTCGCCCGAGACTTACGAGGGACATCGCTCTAGTCCCGGACGCGGCGCGAGCTTGTTCATTGCGTTTTTCACAACCCCGGACTCAATCCCGTAACTATGTACAAACCTTTCATAAACTCATGCGTTCGAAGATGAACACGTTCAGATCTAGCAAACCTCCTAATGTCGGCAAGTACAACATTTCGGCCAATTTTAGCCACATTTAACCACATTCTCACATGTATAACCGATCATAAGCATGATAGTAACACATAAAAAGAGGAATTGACCTGAAGTTATTCCAGTCCAAAAATTTTGACTTTAGACTAGAATTTTTCCCTAATCTGAGAAAACATTGTAAATCTTATTTTTGCCCATTGTGAATACATGTGTTTTTTTGGTCCTGTTTGAAAAGAAGATGAACCGGTTAGAACACAATATTCGTAGTACCCTTTGGGTGTGCATCATTGTATGAAAGTTTCATTTTCAGCCTCATTCCCTGCAAAAACTTGTCCAGGGCGGCCACACTACTGAAAAACCATATACCGCAAAATAGCAGTGGACTCTGCTTGCTTCTGATTACTTTTTAATCTGGCATATTCATAATATTGGTATCTCTTTATATTTATGACTGATCTCAATGAATCTATGTCCAACTCCCAAGTGGGAAGTTAGGCCAGGGTAGCTGTTGCATTGACCTCTAAAGAGGACAGCAATTTTCGCGTCACTTCAGTCAGAAATATAAAAATATTTGATATTAAGGCTCAATTGAAGTTCACATCCATTGCTCATTTATAGCGCAAAAGTACATTTTCACAGGCAGTTCGACTACTGCTGATAGAACACATCGAGATAGTGTTTAAAGAATCCATATTAGGAAGAATCCAGGCTATCATTAGCGCATTTTGTTTCGTAATTGCAAGCTTCGTCTTCGACATCCCTCAGTCTGTCACGGTTGGAATATTCATCAATTAATGATTGGCCTTGTCAATGTTTTCCATAATTTTTAGATTTATGTCATCGAAGTCTTTAAGGATGCATACCGAAGTAGTTCATCCGTTTAAATGTCATCAGATAGGTTCACGCACGTTAAGAGGATTCCACGCTCGATTTTAATTTAATTCTCGTTATTTTTCTAAAAATCAGCTTCAGACGGTTTTTCAAAGATAATTAATTTTGATTGTGGTATTTAATTGAGATAATTAAAGTAAGTTTCAAAAATATGACATCAAATATTTAATTTTGCCAGCAGACGAAAATTGCAATTTTTAGATAACGCTTTCTATATACCAAATGATTTTACTGATGACAAAGGTTTCCACTTCTTTATTTCGAAAGTGCGTATACCGGACAACGGTATTTTGAATATCAACGCTATCATGCCAGCTAGCTTAATGAAGAAATAAATGAAATAAAAAATAATTTTAGATTTCAAAAATCTGAATCTCATTCAATGTTGCAACAAACGTATAACATGCTTTCCTACATGTTAATAATCATAGGACGATAGTCAGAGTGTAGAACTTGGTGATCAAGGGATAGGTGTTGGCGAAGACCCGAGACTTTCAAAAACTGGTTTTCAAAATTCCAGATTTTTCACGAGACTTCCCAAGCCATCAGGTCGTTGGCTTTGCACCTGATAATGCTTCAGTGCTGAGAAAGTTTGTCCGCCTGAAGATATTTTCGATAGCCTAGTCCGTAAATACTTTTAATTTTCAATGCGGAAAGGATTTACTGGGAAAGTACTTGTTTGTCTGACTGCCATAGTAATTTATCATGACCTTTCTATTGAATTTTGATCATTGGATTCCTATCCAAAAATCCCAAAAATCATCAAAAGTCATAGAAATCTGAATCCCTTTGCTGAAAATTGAATCTGACTCCCCATTCCCAGCATTAGATTCACAACGAGTACGAGTAATTTCAATCTTTAAAAATAATTTCATTTCCCAAAAAACGTCACCACTTTTTGTTTGAATGACCTGGCAATCTTGTCCTTCAAAAATGCTTTATTAAATAATTTCAAAATTCTACGTTAATATTTTACGCTAGTTGTACAAACTCGTAATTACGCAGCATACGCGGAATTGAAAACATAAAATAAAATTCAGTGATTACTGATGTCTGCATGCTATGCAGATGAATTAAACGACATGCTACTTAATAATCAGTCACTCATCAGATTCAGATGCAGATTCCAAGAAACGCACTAATTCGTTGAAAATCACTGTGATTATAGACAATTTATGTATCGTAGTCGCAGTGGTATTTGCCTCTGTTTGTCGGCTGTCAGTCTTCTTTTGAATGTATGGCAAATAACATTGAATGCGTTCATCAAGATATCCGACAGGTTGGATGCTGGCGGTCAGTTTCAGTAATTATCGCTCATTTAGTTGATAGCCTTATATCGCTCATTGTTATTCTAGGGTTTTGAGAGTCATACTAGTGTAGCAACTGAACCATCCCTGCCAATGCCCTTATGCATAGCCCAGTTACCAGAGGAGGTTTTGAGACACGCAGTTGGAACAGATCGACAGACGGGAAGAGATTGCTGAGTTAATAGCCGCTCTGGTGTTGAGGTGAGACCACAAGCCGCGCAACTTAAAAGCTTTTGGCCAATCTTTCCAGTCAATTATGAAAAAAGAGCGACATTCCTGGGGCGACAATGAAGGAAAAATATTCAAGTTTATTGTTGACAAATACGGAACCAACTGACCGTGGCTTTGCATGAGAAAAATGTTGCATTGTCGCTTAATTTTTTAGGGATATTATTTGCATTGAATGACTGAAAGCTTTTATCCTGATCACATAGATTTTTAGACACTCATCCCTCGAGGGTATTGTTGATCAGTTTGGTGAGTGTTTTTTGTCCGTATCTCCTCTTGAAAATCTTTAAAAGTTGACAATAAATGCACAAATAATTTTCATATCATGATTTTGAATAATTCTCTTCATTCCTTTATTTATTGATGTGTGCGGATCGGCTTTGGAAGAGTAAATATGTAATTCAAATCATTTTCCTTTTTCTTCCTTTTAGCAGACGGATGATGATCATCTGCTGTACAATGGCGAAATATTTCAAGCAACACTTGTAGGCTATTATATTACTCTCATGACTAAAGATGATCAGTCACAACAAAATGAAAATTGTTTTATGTGTGTCAGTTCTGGACTTTTTGCCTGTTTCAGGTACAGCAAATAGCATTTTCACTCTGAATTTCGTCTTGAATTATGTTCTAAGGGTCATTCTAATCGCTTCCCATCAAGGGAAGCAGAATATATTTATTTCTTTATGCTTTAGATTGCTGCCCTTGATATTGTTTATTTCATTTTGTTAATGCAACAATGCAAATTGATTATTAAGTGTATGTTAGAATCAACGCATGTGATACATTCTTAGAAGAAAGTGGTTTGTCACACATGTTGCAAAAATGACAACATTAGAGGATGCAAGCTCCTACAGAGGACGCTTCATTCGATTGAATGCTACAATGTTATTCCGCGCATTCATTTGAAGGCGAACGTAGTAGTAGAGCCACATGCTCTGCCTATCGAATGAGGCTGTCAAACTTGCGAACGGGGCAGTTTCAACCGCTTACTTTTAGAAAAATCTAGCGAAAAAACAATTCATCAATTTCATTAATGAAACACGAAAAAATAGAAAGCAGTGACTATTGTTAATGAAAGATCTTCAAATGACGCAGACTCGACATGCAAATTACAAATTTAGAGCTAGGACAAATTTAGAATGATATCCGTATCAGTCAGATACATATATACATAAAATTCTATGTATCAAATATCCGAATCAAACATCGTCAAGTAACCATTACCAACCTTTCATGTCATATTGTACTTTTCTTTTAGTGGGCACTCACCTCGCATACTATGTTTACTAGGGCCTGTATATGAATAATTGTCTTGCGAAATTCAAACTGTCTAACCAGTTTAATGTACGATATTATGTCTTGTGACAGACTAAAGTACAAAGTAAGAAGTGATGTACCATCGTATGTATCAACTAAGTGCTGATATAATGCCAATTGTGCAATGATTGTTGATTAAGTAATATTTCTGGAAATCTTGAGTACGCACAACTTTGTACTCTTCAACATAATTTCCTCTATTAAGTACGAAATGTAACGTGTTTCATTAGAAACTGATGAACAATCTATTTTCAAGTAACGATTACTATGGAGTAGTTGATGTCATCTTTGTCAGATATCAATATATCAAACCCCTATCTTAGCGTCAATCTTTGGAAATACCAACAATTGAATGACAATACTAGTTTGAGGATTTCACTTCATCGAAGGCCACCAACGTGGATCATTGATGTGACAATAATGAAGTGAATAATGTAACGAAATGTAAACGTATTGCTCCATCTGTTATCTATTGTCATCAATGTTCTTCCTCAGACTCAATTATTACTTTATGAAATACCAAGAATAGTTCATTGAAGGCATCTGAGCAAACAACTGTACATGACTGACTTGCCAGTTCATATTTAACGATTGGAAATGAGAATTTGAAATATATTTGTCAAAGATTCGTTCTATCAAGGATGATGTAACTTTCACTATTTTGATGAGATAACAGATTGAATTTGATCACAGGAATTCATGAGCATTCTTCAAACACGTGGACGTAATTGAATTCGTGATTGAATTTGGAAACCTTTCATTATTCTCATGTTTGTCATCACGTCTAAAGATGCAATTAAGTTTCCAATGTTTGTTGCTCATTTGATCACATCACGGAAGCTCTATTAAACACATCAGAACCATCAGTGAAAAGTTGAGCTGCATCTTTCTTGTCAATTACAAGATCATCCTGTTTTCAAATTAAATTACTGGAAGATTGCTACCTGAAAGTGTGTCGGTTCTAGGCATCAAATGATCGGAGAGTGAAGCTGGTTGACTTAAGCAAACAGCATAATTGCAATTGAATAAAGATCTAGTTTATTTGAAACTCAGGCCCCGTGTTTAATTATCTACATGTACATCAATCACTAACATAAAAGGAAGAAGAGTCTTAGCATCAATCAATAAATTGAATTATACCTAACAAATATGATGCATGAAATGAATCAATCAAAGAGCCATGAAGAGCCATGGACTTTGATGGAGTGTAAAATTCAGTACGCTTCCAGGTTTGAAGATAGACAGCTTCTGATGGAGTTCCTCACAGTAATTCTCATACAATCCTCGACAAACGACTATCTCTCACTACGTTTTATCTTGTGGTTGTGCAGACAAAAAATTGACAGCGAGTTTACCTAAATTGCGAAATCTTTAGTTCAACTGTATACTGCCTGTACACGTAGCATTAGGTGCTCCTCAAGGGTCAATGTTGTGTCCGCAACTTTTCGCGGTACGTGTGAGTTCCTTAAGACCTGTCTCAGAAGTAGCTCATATGGTAAAATACGCTGATGATCTCATTCTATCTTATAAATATAGGAATGTATAAACATGATACTGAAGAATGACGTGGATAGCAAGAGCATGTGGTGAGTTGAATTGGCATCGCTTTGAATGCTAAAAAAGAAAATGTATGTTTGTACTTTGTACGCAAGAAGCAACATAGCATTCTCCTGACATCTTTTTGTGCAAAGCATGCGGATTTTATGTGTAGTTTTCAATAACACAAATATCCACAGATTAACCTTAGATTATAAAAACTTCAAACTAAGAATCCTTTTTGGTGGAAATTTGAATGACATATTTCATGTCTCTTTCTACTTTAGTGTATAACATCAATATCTGTAGATTGACCTCATCGTCAAACATCGTCAAGTAACCATTACCAAGCTTTCGAAAACTTTGTAATGTCATAGTGTACTTTTCTTTTAGTGGATATTCACCTCGTATACTATGTTTACTAGGGCCTATATGTATCATCTTGCGAAAATCAGACTGTCTAACCAGCGTAATGATGTCTTGGGACAGACTAAGATACAATAAATATTTATGTACATAAATATGTATAAATATTATGTATATGATGCTGTATAATGGTATATAATTATATAGATTTTATATAATATTTTTATATATGGATACAGAATATGTTTTATTTACGAAATACTTTGCACACAAAAGTACTTTGATAAAAGAACTTAAAATAAATCGCTTGACGGCAAAAATCTACTACTGTTGCAAGTTTCAGTAATTTGATTCTTCGTATGATCTAGCAAATTTGACCTAGATCGGTGCCTAAATAATCGGCTGAAATGACCATCAACAAACCGCCATTGTCCATTCTAGTGTCCTCTGAGATCAATCTGCAAAAAGGTTTTCATGTTAACCTCCGCAATTACTCGTAGAACGGAATTTCTAATATTTGTAAGAAATAATTGATGTCTGCTTATCACCCCATACAACTTAGACCTATAAAAGCTCATTCATTGTTATTTCACTCAATGAATGACAACAATACATTCCAATTTACTAGTTCTCAAGTTTAGTGCAAATAAAGTCTAGGAAAATACGAAGATATCAACGTATACTATAGCTGGGATAAATGAAATTATGGCATTTCGAGTCAAAATACATGAATGGTTGAAATATGATTGACAGATCATGCAAAGACAGTCTGCACTTAATTCATACTTTAATATGACTCAAGAATGCAGACTTTGCTTTGTCTTCTAGATCATTATCTATTAGTCAACAAGAGATTGACATAGTCATGGAATTCCGACATAGTCGACAAAGTTAAACATTATTGACATCATTTATAAACATCACTTAAGCATTATTGACGTTCCGATAAGAAATTTTGTTCACAGAGAAAAAAATGAATATCTAGATGAATGCTAAAATCAACACCCAAAGCTAATTTTACACTTCTCAAGTGTAAACAGAAAAAACACAAAATGATTGCTTTTATCTGATATTAATTCTCATTTAAATCTATTTAATTGCCATGTCATTAATCCTCTTATTGTGACTTCATCAAATAGATGTGACAACAACGTATATTTTCTGTGAAGTTTATATAGCGTAGCCTCCCCGATCTGTTTAGCGAGCTGAACGTGAAACTGAAGCAGCCACCATGTCTGAGACGAATGAATTATACTATGAGGAGCAAGATCTGCAATGCCACCACTAGAAAGAATAAAAACAACTCATGTAAGATCAGTGAAGTAAGAGCATGAAGGTAATAACATCACCATTTGATTAGGAAATATAAGCATTTAGTTAAATCAAGGTGGATTACTTGTCAAACAGGATAAAGTCAGATAATGTACGCTGTCACATTTCTAAGAAGTTTAACGGTTATTCCTCTGTTTTTATTGGTGTACAGTTTACAGTATACACCGACTTTAAAATAGGCGTTGATTTTCAGAGACAGGCGCGTGATGAAAAAGCCCGACATGTCTCGATCATTAAGGCCCACCCGGCCATAATAAATGCATAATGGGCCTATGAGATGTGCTGCATTACATGTATACATACATTCTTGTTTGAATAGCTAGCCTTGGTTATTCTTGTTTGTGTAGCTAGGGAAGACCAAATAATAGTATTGTCAGTATGTTATTTTCATACACCTTTGATATATTTCGGTGATCTCCGCGATCGCCATTATCAAGTTAAAGCATACCTCACTCCAATTATAAGACTATATTTTTCAAAATAGTACTTTGCTTCTCACCAATTTTAGTCAATCCATCATAGAAACTAGTGATAAAATGTTTGAAATATATCTAGAACTGTGAAATTCGAAGTTGCCGTAAACCACAGATATACATCTTGTACTACATCTTGTATCTACATGTAGGATACCTGAGACAAGTTATCGACATAACTAGAATAAATGAACTCAGACCTGCGGTTGGGTAAATCCAATTTATTCCACAACATTTCTGTCTTTTCAACTTTGGGTCTCAGATTTCCGTGAAAATTTGCATACTGTATATACTCATTTTTTTACGCTGAACACGAAAATCTTAGCGGCGACCACACAAAATAAAACCTTTCCATAGAAATCTAGCACTTTTAAAATGCCATTTTCTTCTACATCTCGGTCAGAGGACAAATTGATCTCGGTCAGATAGATGTCGAACAGGAAACTCTTCGGTTTCTGCATTTGGGTTGCTGATGAGACTGGGAACTTAGGATGAATGCTTGCATACGTAAAGCGAAAGCCAAAATGTAATGTATTGCATATAATGTCCTTTGACAGTGACCCGCAATGTCCTCTGACCGAGATTTTTAAGGTCTCGGTCAGAGGACAAATTGATGTCGAACAGGAAACTCTTCGGCTTCTGCATTTGGGTTCATGAGACTGGGAACTTAGAGCGAATACTTGAATGCGTAAGACGAAGTGATCTAAATGTAATTACATACATTGTAATGTCCTTTAACCGAGACCCTTGTATTCTGACTGAGATCTTCAATTTTAACGTTGTCCTCTGACTGAGATTTTTTAGGGTCTCGGTCAGAGGACATTCTCGTGGTTTTTGAAGATTTTGAGAGGGTTAATTAATATAAATGAAAAATTTCTTTTGCATAGATGTTAAGAGCATGGATCCCTCCTATGCTGTGAAATTTCATCGATTCCTGACAAAATTTCTGGTTTCAGCATTCATATGAAATTTTTGGTAATATTCAAAAACTCTGGTCGAAAAAACGGATAAAAATATTTTTAAATCAATATTGCTCACTTGCAACGTCACCAAACTGAATTTTCTTTATGGATTTATAAACTAGCACACCAGAGGATTCGTTTGGTGCAAAACATTTGATGGAAAAATCAATATTCTTCGAGAAAAGGTACCTCGGTCAGAGGACAGAAAACGTCTCGGTCAGAGGACATTTTTTTATTGGACAATGGAAACCCAGTGAAAATTCAATGATTAATATTAATTACAATATTTAAAATTAGAAAAAAACGGCAACTTGTGAAGAAGGTCTTGGCTTTGTGACTTTCTAAAAACTATGCCATAATATATGAGATCTTGACGGTTCGATTAAAAAAAAGCTATTGAATCGATTCAGGAATATGGATTTTACAAATCAAAGACACATTTTCGTCAAATGTTGTGGATTAAATTGGATTTACCCGGTTATGACTTAATAACCTGCAATTATCTGTGAAATCAGTGGGATGAAAATTATTCATGATTTCATAATATCAATAGCCCATGATATCGAGGAGTCCATGGCATCTGTTCAATGCTCCTGGCTTTGTAGATGAGACGCATGCATTCTACGACATTGAGCTCATAAAGTGTAATAAATTGATACATGATTGCAGAATCGCATTCAGATTCACAATCCGATCCACATTTGATTTCCAGAACTAAGTCTTACAGATAGGGACACTATCGCAGTTTCCTATGGTCCTGCTTCATAGTTGATAATCTGGTGTACTTTATTGACGTTTACTTTTTATTGACTGATGTGCATTACTAGGGAAATTTGCTGACAAATCCCGATTGTTTTAGTCCGAGCCCTCTCTATGCAGCCTTTACAAAAGGAAATTAGTTGATGAACCCCAATAAAAAAGGCCAGAGGGCTTTTTGCCGCAATTGCACAAGCTATATCTTAGAGATATCGTGTATAGCCATCCCCTATCCATTGCAAATGCATGGATGCAACTATCGAAGGGACAATATAACAGCAATCTGTGTCTGCGAAGCGGACGTGGATTCCTATGGTTTTCTTAAGCGCCTGAAATAATAGAAAAAATATGAATAATATAACATTAACATGGGTTTTTGAGGGCAACAGTAAAGGAATATTGTCATAGTTTAGAGGACAATAATGCAGAATATCCGAGGACGCGCTAGCGTCCGAGGATATCTGCATTATTGTCCTCTAAACTATGACAATGTTCCTATTATAATTCATCCATGTAAATGGCTCGGACTATGCTCAAAATGATGACATAATGTTTCAATATGACATAGAACATCAAAATTCAAATTCCTAGAAGTGGAGGCTTCATGTCACATTGATCAAAACTTTCCAGACTACAAGCTGTGTATCTAGCAATGATTAGTCAACATAAGTAGGAAAAGCAACGCAATTCTGTAACGTGAACAGAATAGTAATTAAAAGTGAATAGGAGTATTTATGCTTCATTCGGTTTGCTTATTTATACTTTCTTGAGTTTCATCAACTGCATTTCAAAAAATGGTGGCTGAGTAAGAAGGGAGAATTTGTTCATGATGTGAATTTCATTAATGGATAGCAACTGACTCCATTTCTAGTGAAAATGACAGGACAAATTCGAGAATATTTTCATCGGGAATGCTAATCTTCATGAAGGATTTGAGAAAATGGATTTTCTATCAAACATGGACATTACAACATGTAGTTCAAATTATTGATTCAACAACCATTGATGCCGTTTAAAATTCCAATCAAATTCAATGTCACGATGATCGTAGGATGATCGTAATATTATGCATGAAATTTATCAGAGGACGAAGCATATGTGCATAAAAATCTCGCTCATTCTAAAAGTAAATGGTATGCTGTGACTTAGACACAAATCTTCCGAGGAATCTTTGCCAGTGTAATTTTGCATGTGAAGTCACATGATGACAGGACCCGAATAAATGTTTCATATGCGCATTTGAATGCATTGAATCCATGCTTTACATCAACACAAATAGAAGATGGGTGGATCCAAATGTCGGACCAATGGAAACGCAAAAAACACAGATTATCTCATTCTTTGGTCATGGAGAAATTTGCTTTACGATTCGTTCAAGCAATTGCATTATATCCTACAACGGCAATGCTTAATTCAATGTGATCAAAGAATCGCTGAAACATCTGTGGTGGCGGACACATATTAGGCTTTTTTCTTCCATAGGAATTGCATGGCATTTACCGGACAGTATTGTAACTAAAAGCAATATTGTCCGGAAAAATGTTGAAATCTTATGCTAAGATGAATTATAATGTAGGACATTAGAGGGCGCGTAAGCGCCTGAAAATGTCCTACATTGTTGCTCAAAAAAATCTATGTTAATACTATTGTGCGTAATTGAAATTGACTGGGCAGCAATGTAGGAAAAAAAAGCGGGCATCAATGCTATGAATGCACATGGAGATATGATATTGATTGGCAGCAGCAAGTCCTCGAATGAATCTGGGAATTCTGACTTTTTATGAACTAATTCGACGTTTATCTCCTCATCCATTGGAATAAAACATGTGTTTTTCGCGTTTTAGTATCATCTTATATTGTCCGATGTAAAGATTGGAAAACCGATAAACGAAATTTATTTTCTCGAAATGCTTCTAATTCATTTCGAGATATATCAAATTGCTCTTACAATATATAATTTTTGGTAAAAAATGTGAAGAGATTTTTCACCTGTCAGTAGAACTTACATTTAGAATCTGCCTATTAGGGCCTAGATGAATGACAAGTTTCAGGATGCGGTCTCAAATGCTCCCTCATTTTTCTAATCAACGGAATTTCCCTTTAATCCAGTGGTTTATGCAGGATGTTGCCGCTGCCATAAAATCTTGGTCTCTTTCAAGCAGCGGTGCAGTCGATGGTCTGGATAGGACGCCAGGAAAGTTGAAAGCAAGGATACATTCAACTATGGTGCCATCAGTGATCTTGCAATATGGGAGCGAGTATGACTGATTTCCATGACTGTTAGCGAAAATAATTGTCAAAAGAATGCCTATGTACAAGTAATAAAAGAGACTGGATCAGAGATGCAGATGTTCATGGTAAACTCAGTATTCAACGGTGACATCAGCATCAGACTCAACTAGCGTGAGATCTTATCAGGCTTGCGAAGCAGATGGCGACTGAAGAAAATGTTCAGTTTCAGGTGTAAGAGAATGAGAAGACCATGAGAGGAACAACCTCTGGTGCAAGTGATCGGTTGAGATGGAGAAGCGGGTAAGCGATTATTCGAAATTACTTGACATCATTACATCGCAAAAATGACATTCACGAACTAATTATATGCATGTAGCTAGCTGTATATACAATAGTGTTGTCGAAAACACAATGAATCAAGCAAAAAAAATCTAGCAGATATGTAAAATACCATTAGCCATAACGCACGAATATGGGAAGAATAAGTGCATTCTTCTTGAAGAAGAAATTGGATTTATGCAGAAATGTCCACTATGCGGCATGCGATTGAATACAAGATTATGCAAAGATGGCTTTTGAAACGCTCACATTTTGAAAGATGCTCTAAAATTCCGCTTTTGTGCAAATCATAAAATGCTTGAAAGCTTAGAACAGCGACAATGTTTAACACAAATAATGTTATCAGCACGCCTTGGGAAAGCATCTAGCAGAACTTCAATTTTAGCTTGTAACCAGCATAGAAGCGGAGACGCGCAGCCGCGTACAACAGCAATGAAGTAATGAGTTTATGAGAAACATCGATAAGTTCATTACGTAAAACTAAATGTATCAAAATTCTCACGACATATAGTCTCTGGGAAGCAATCTTGGCTGCAACATGGTCGTTCCATAACAACGTTTTTTTCAGGGATTTCAGGGAGCTGAACATAAGTAGATGCAGTACAGGAAAAGAAATTTTTCAAAGTCAGGATCAGTCATCTTTCTCGAATCCAGAAATATTTGATACGCATTATGTTGTTGTAGAAATGACACAATGGGAGAAGTTCAATTAATGTGATGTCATCTGCATAAAGCACGACTGAGAACAGCGAAGGGACTGAGAGTGAGCCAACGAAGCAGATAAACAAGTACGGCCCAAAGCTGAACCGTGCGGTACAACCGATGGAGTCAGGAATAAGACCTTAAGTCAGGATGGACCATAAGAATAATTTATCTTGATGCAATGAGAGCGATATGATAAGCAGCTTTTCAACTGTACAATGAAGCTCCTCTCAAAAGTTGTTTATGGGCCGATGGTCGAGTAGCAATTCGTGATGAACTTTCTCAAATGCTTTAGACAGGTCCAATGAACTGTCTTAACTTTTGGAGATTCGAGAAGCGTTGTGATAACATTGTGAACTTTCACGAGTGATGCATCAGTTGAACAGTAACCTCGGAACGCATGTTGATGGGGCCAAACATCTGAGTGACATCAGAGGAAATATTGAATTCAATTAAATGCGCCCAAGTATCTTACAAAACAGTGGGTAATAACGATTTTGGGGCGAAAGTCTTTGACAGTCTGAGATCTTTTCTTCGGCACTGACACAATATCGACAAGTTTCCATCTCTTTGGAGCTGATCCGATATTGATAGATGCTCTAAAAAATTCAATTAAGGGGCAGCAAATAGTCTCAGAGCTGACCTTTAGACGGTGATTAGGAAAGCAGTTGCTTCCGGAGGATATGCCTAACTTTACTGTTGCTAATTGTCGTTCAACGTCAGCAACAGTGAATTGTGGAGACCACTGATGGTCATCTTGAACAGAGCATGAACTAAAGGTCTCAAAATTACTATCTCTCCGGAATTCCGCATCAAGAGAGGAAATCAGATTTTTGCACGTCATCATGTTGATGAATAAAGCTGTCAAATATTATTGTAGTATTAATTTCATTAACCACTTTCCACTGCATTACGGTTTGATTTTGCTAGTCTTGCTGCCCACAGCCATTTGGCTTTTACAATCTCGCACTTCACTTTTTCTTTCAGGTGATTGCAAAGACTCAGCAGTAAGCTGACCAACGTTGATCAATGAGATGCCTGAGTAGCGGTGTAAACCAAGGCTTGTCGTTCGAGGACATGATCACTTAGCTTAATTGAATAGATGATACTGCAAAGTTCTTCAAATCATAACATTTGTCACATTTCTCTTCAACGGACATATTATTCAATACACTTTGAAATCCAGAGATGAAGCACTTCTCAGAAGAGCTTCAATGTTGGATTTCCTGAAATTCCAAAGTTTTGCAACATGGGTCGGAGAAAAAATGTAATATAGGAAAGCTAAGCCTTCCCCTTCACTGGAATATGGCTCATCGAGCTCATATGAAATCCTGGCTAACCAGTTGAGATGGGTGGCCACGGACTTCGTCTTCCGTATCGACCGTCTCTTCCGTGGTGGCAACGCTCTCGTCCGTAATGCCTCGCGTCGAACTCCATCCGTGCTACCGCCAGTACTACTTCCCCTCCCCCCTCCAAACTGCTGCCTTCGAGGCCTCCGATCTCTCGAAAAACCGGTTTGAGGCAGTCATCTTTGAAACCTGTACATCGGAGCAGTCCGAAAGATTAGTTAACGCAATGCCGATGCTTCTGGACGCTGACATTTACTAGTACTTTTGGATTGAAATATAATAATGTACATGTATATTACAATGTACTATCAATAAAAGATAGTAAAATAGAATCTTAAAAATTCTTCCGGAAAATGCAATAAACGTGCCATCCAAACAAACGCACTCGAGATTGGGAACTCGCAAATGCTTAAGCTATCTATGAATCAGTGACCCAACACTAGCACATCAATTAGTACAATAAATCAAAAGACTGGAAAATTATAAAATGAACTCCTAAAATATGATTCGGCCTGCCTGTATTTCATGTTTTACAGAATTTTACATTGCATTGGTAATTATTTACCTGGGAAAAATGAGCTTCTGCTCAATTAGCATTCAGTACTTTACTCACTTTCAGCTCTCAACTCAATGTTTGCCACATTTCTACTCAGTCCCACACTGCAGCCCACCTGCAGTGAGCACAGTTGATTTGCGATACAGTGCCTACCGTGCCTTATTCGTCACTTTATACTTCAGTGATTATACACGTGCTGGCCGGCCTGAAGAGGTTACGGGTCACGCGAAAATGTAATAGTAACTCTTGTTGTCCAATCTGGAAATATCGGAAAATATCACTTATTTCATGCTGTGGGAAAATGTCTTACTGCTTAAGTTGCAAGGTTGATTTGGGTAATGGATTTTCAAGGGGATTAATGATGTTAGCAATAGACTTTGAGTGCTCAACTTGAAAATACGTCTAATCAGTCACATGAATAGTGTCGTGCTAATTCTTAGAATATTTGTATGGGACATCTTTTTGCTCAGGTAAAATCAACCCAGACCCGCTCACCTGTGTTGTCAGATAAGGTTGACGTCATGAGGGTCTGGTGATGGCCAGACATTAGTGACTAAGCTGTTGACTATTGTCGAGGTCGATGTGGCTGTCTATAGCTCCTGGCCCACATCCATCGGACGGGACAATCGACTAGACAGTGGTAAACACTATGGTCGTACGTGGCAAGATGTGCCCTCAATAGAATTTTGCGTAATTAGTGCTAATGGCATGTACCTGGACTGATGTCAGCCCGCATTTGATGAGCATCTTTGAACTGATTTCGTTAGAGTGACAGCTTAACTCTGAAGCTGATATTGCGGGATTTTACAATCGCGGCTTTTCTTGAAGTAAACGGAACGATCTATTTTTATTTTGCATATTTAGGAGGGCAAAAAACATCTGGTTGAAGATCAAGAATTCGTAGCAGTTTATCAAATATGCAACAAAGAAATTTGGGTTTTGCACAATCAGATAACGTATGGCACAGGTCATATGTCTGTCCCTTCTAAATATTGAATTCATTACGCAATCAGTAGCGAGCAAATAGTATTTTCGTCGGGTTTGGGCTTCGCTGGCACTGCTATAACAATACTGGGAATGAGATAACTTTTCTTCAATAGTACAGTCGAACCTCGTTGATAGCAATGCATCGGGAGAAGGTTGCGAATTGCGATTGACGCGAGATTGTCATTAGTCATCAACGATGTTTCAATTATTTTGTTGAATTAATGCATGAATACGCATAGATGTATATGATTATGTCTATGTGCCGCACCCGCAGTCAAATTTATGAATAAAGTGTAATGTAAGGTAATAGTTACAAGATTGAAAGTACAAAAAAAAAACACATCAATTCTCTTTATTGAAGGCTTGAATCTGAATAGCAATGTGGACCCATTTATATCTGCTAAAGTCAATTATGATAATTTTCTTTGATTATGACTTTTTGCTCTTCCAGTGGCAGGCAGTAATTGTAATATAATCACGCTTAAGAAGATAATCTTATTACCATAAGATGAGCTGTAAAGTAATGATAATCCATCAAATTGCTAATTTAACAAACTGTATTACCTCTCCAAGGTTGTCATGACATGGAAGATTTGTAAAATGCCTTTCTTTCTCCTGTATTGCTATCATAATCAGTCACATTCGTGTACATTTTCCAGAAAAGTAAAAATTTGTATTGATTTTCATATCTTACATGTGGCACTGGGTCTCAACTCAACTCATTAAATGAAATCGAAACTGTATGCACATTGGGGATTTGATAAATGCTGAGTTTCTACTTTACTTTATATACTTGCTCTATGCCCTGACTGACCTGAACATATTTTTACAGAGGTAACTTATTGTGATCCCAGGATTATACAGTCTTGTCCTTTAGAATGGTCATGTTTAACGTGTCGTCTCAACACACGACGTGGTAATGTGAATTTTGGACATTAGGCAGATCGAATCAACTATATTCACTGGTCATGTTTCTTTTATTGAATTGGTCTAATCATCAGACTAAAACTTGCTGCCAAATTTATAATTTGCGAGGTTAGACTGAGCTATTATGTTTATTCATTTTCGAGAGATTAAGAAGATGAGTTGATGAAATATTTGCGATGCGGTTTATGACCATGCTGTTTGCAAATAGGTGATACAAATAATGCCAGCAGCACTGCATGCATGTAAGTGACAATGATTAAAGCGCTGTATAAGTGTGAAAAAAGGTCTAATTGTAACGAGTAAAGTAACCTATAGGTATAATAACCTCATACTGAATGCAACGCTTCAAATACAATGTTTGGGCCGATGTGATACATACTATATTCTTTTATTGAACTTACTTCGATCAACATGACAGCTTGAATTTCTTAGAAGATGGAATCCTCCATGGATAGAATACATGGTTTTCTCAACTAATTTGAAATGTTGGAGGGCAAAAGTTTCGCTTCTAGCTTCCCTTGAACTATCGAAAAACCGGTTTCATTAATTGATATTAAATAGACTCTATCTTAAGAATTCAGTCGCTATATTTCTATTATGATTCGGTGGCAATGACATCAATTCGTGATATTGTATGTAACTTTCAATTTAAAAATTGAAAGAGATTGAAAACATTTTCTGTGAAAATGTGGGACCACCTTCTTGTGATCACATACATGTATAGTAGCTGGTCAGACAAATATTACATTCACGGACGTTTTATACCAGTCCTACTAATTTTTCCAAACTGATTAGGTTCGCTGTCACAGTAATATTTCAAACATGAAAATGACAGCTGAAAGCACTAATTTTCTTTTTGGTTTAACAATCGCATGGTTAGTAATCGCATAGCAATTGATGCCATGACTTCAAGTTGAAAATAGAGTCAGCGATAGAGTAAATAAAGAAGTGGATTGCTTGCACAATTGTAGCGGACGCAATTATTGAAAAATTTTCACTTTATGGACTTGCTATCTCTTCCATGGTGGTGGTGTCAACCCACCCCTCCCTGCTTGTATGGGGGTCCAGGGGCCGTCAGTTGTCTGGCGGACCAATCGCCCACTCCCAGCGGCAGATGAGCAGCGTCCTATGGTGTGAGCGTTGTGTGTATGTGTGTGCAGGAGAAAAGGTATTTCGTACTGTACGGTTGAGATCTACATAGGGGACAGAGACCTGACTGATCCTTTCAATCCTCTGCTATCCCGCTGGTATCCCTTGGTATGGTGGTTGAAATTTAATTTTTCCTAAACTACCTGCCATTAACAAAAATATTTCATTAATTGAAAGTATCGTGAGGCAATTCAAATTACACGAAGGAGAATAAAGGAATTAGGTTCTTTCATATCCAGAGTTGAAAAGGGACTATGACAAGCAAACTTTACGGAAACTACGAGCGCAAATTTTGAAATTATGCTTTTCGTAAACGAATTTAAATGTTTAAAAGGCTTCAAAAGCTGTACCTTCTCTCATTGGAAAGGACACACTGAAAATACATCTAATCAAAAGAGAGATCACCAAAGTGAGAGTCGTTGGGGAGGGTGGGGTACATAAAACCAGCAGCGTTTCTGCGAAACTGTAAATAGTGGAAACTTTGTGCTTTAAGACATCGTCTATTGGAACAAATGCACATGATTCCTATCATAATCTCGGCTGCTTATGCTCTCCATCACTATTTTCACAAGATTTCCCAAAATTTTAATGAAAAAGTTAATTTTCAGAAAATTGGAACTTTTGTTTTAGTGCAGCCAAAAACTTGCGTATATTTTCATTAGGCAGCATTTTTCTCAAGTATTCCTTATCAATTACATTAATCTAGTGGTTAAAACTATTTGAATGCAGCCTTATTTGCACACGAGCACGTTTTTGAAAAGTTAACGAGCTGGAGCACATTGAACCACCCAAGATGGGGCACTATGAACATCACTTCGATACTCATATTTTCTTTTATTGAGTGAGTGAAGTGATATACAAGTTTTGACATGTGATCATGCTATAAATTGGTCAACAACGCTTTCAAATTGACTATTTAGAAGTTTTTGAGCAGTTGATATGCGTTTTTTAGTACTCTTTTTGAAAACAAAACACCAGTGCAGCATGGCGAAGAATTGACATTGATAGAAATCAATTGATGCATTGATGCAAATCAGTGATCCCAATCAAAAGATCTCGGTTTGGATGCATTAGAACCTCTCTTGCTGGTCAAGCAAACTAAAACGTAGATTCTTCTCTTTTTAGTTCTTCATAATTTTGCAGCTTTTTTAACTAGGCCTACTCGTGTCTCGCATGTCTATATGTAATGCGCAATTCCTACAGGCATGCTTTAATTGATGATCACAACAATGACAATTATCACAATGATTGATGATGACACATTTTGATGATGATCACAAGTATATCAATTCTTATATGGCACTAATGCTCTTACCGAGGTTCTCGTATCGATGAATAATGCTATTAATCTGAGAACTCTGACGGTCTATGAGCATTTTGCTTTCAGAAATTAGCATGTATTTTTTCATATCAAGCATTTGCTATCATTTTTCCAATAACAATCTATGAAATTTGTTGCTTGACTTTGACTATTCATGAGCCAAAGTAATAGATCAGATAGGTTACATAAAGTCTAATAAAGTTGAATAAGAGGGTAATGAATAAAGGTGGTTCAATGTGATCCACACATGGGGCACATTGAACCACTTTGGTAAAAAATTTAAATTGTGAGGAGATGAAATGTCTCATAAATGTACAAAACAACTCAGAGATTACTGAGTATGCCCTCAACTTTTCATTCGAGTTTGGTTCTGGTTCATTTGATTTAATATATTCGAACTATCGAGAAAAGTTCAAAAGCATATTCAATGTGCCCCACCCTCCCCTAACTGACAAGACAAAAAGAGAAAAGGCATTTAGTCTACATATGGTCTGCATGCCAAAAGGACTTACGAAATGCATGTCCTGTGATTTTGATCAGTCAGACTTCTGTCAAGATGAATACATTAAGGACTGTTATAATTTATTGATTGGAAAAAGGAGATAAATCTGTTTCAGATTCGTTTCCGTTTAGGACACAGAAAGATGAACATTCCAATTATTTCCTTATGAATGAGGCGTAATCTTGGAGAGTTGTTCTCTCATTCTTCGCAGACAATGATGTCTGTAAAAAATCAGAGAATAGTACGACTTCTTATAATTGTGCAGCAGAATGAAAACTGTATTTTCAGTTTCCTTCATTGAATACGTGAACAGCTGTTTCTTAAAGATTTTGCTTCTTGAGAGTTGTCAATGGGAAATTCTATGGCATTTCTATTCAAGTAATTTCAAGAAACTTTTAGGCTTTTAGATTGAAAATCTGATACAATCTGTCAAGAAATGTTGATTTCTTTAATATTCTCGGAACTAAAAGAGAATGTGAATCTTACGACAAAGCTTGCTCCAATCTTTATTTTGAAAAACAAAATGCATGTGCCCAAAACTGAAATTCGGGAGGTTATGTATACCTAAATTACACAAACAATGAAAGCGATGAAGATTTAACGAAATTATCCTCGGATAGATCCAGACAACATTAATTGTAAATTGATTATAACAAGATTTCTCACTAATGCACTTCTAAATAAAATTATAGGCCTTGAATATCAAGATCATAATTTTTTTGATTGCGCAATATGTTCGCCCTTTCTCTTCACAGAGTTTCATAGGATACACAGAAAGTGAAATTTGATACATTTATAAGGCAAATCGAGTAAATTAATTAATTTAATAAATAAACAAATGACCACAGCAGAATTTGAGAAAAGTTGATGTTTAATCAGCAAATGAGATTTATTGCCCTATGAGACTAAACTGTAAGTCCAACACGATATTACTAAGAAACTGAAGCTACTCCAAGTTTATTGCAGGAGAAAGAGAATGAAAACCTCAGAAGTTTAGAAAAGTCACACTGCAAAATTATAATTTTGCTCAGCGCTAAATATACTGTTACAATAATGCAACAAGACTACTTTTGTATAAGAATAGATTATATAACACATATTTCAGTCAATTGAATTTTGCATATTCTATTCTATACACCTCAAAAATGATAGAATGCTAATGTAGGGACTGGTTGTGCTGCCTGAATCTTCTAACTATTATAGTTATCTCCCTCATCCTGACTAGGCCTATGGTGAAGTGTTGAAGTTTTGCATACATGACGATGTTGCAAATTATAATTCATCTTCCATATGTAGCTATTATAACCGATCTTGGACTATCTGAAATCCACCCAGAAAGGAGAAAGGATCATTATCATGATTTATGAGAAAGCTTATCGCATGATATGAGACTTTATTGCAAGATATTTACAAGCGATAGACCTAGGAGTGTCGCCAAGATTTAGGGAGTGGTTGTGAAGATTTGATATATTTTCCATGAAATGACTCAACCTTTATATTGATACTAGTTTTGATATCCGAATTTATGTTATGCTATGCAGGATCATCTCAAATCTACAAATATTTTCTCTAGGCGCACATGCTCTTATAGATTGCAGTGTTTTATCATTCTCAGAATTAATTTAAATATTGATGGTTTTATTTATATATTTCAAGTAATATGAGACAGTGTCGTATTCGTTGTTGACAAATAGTAATTTATGAAAAGTAGACCTGCTCTGAATTAGGTAAAAATCATGCATCTATAAAATCAAGAAAATTAGCAAATTTAAAGGCATTTGTGTTTCCAAATATTTTTCATCTTTTTGTGAAATTCAATAGCACACTGACTGATGTCCATAAATCGGATAAAATATAGAAGAATTCATTTGACTGTTCCGAGGTAGAAGATGACCTCTTTGAAGCACAATAGTCTTAGCTTGTCTACATTTCGCACATTTTTATGTAACCTACGGGTACACGTAGTAGCAATGATACTCAACAGATAATTGTCTAAGTCATTATGAGATAATTAAAGGTGAAGAATCAAATGTTAAGCTCTAGTGACTCTGGACTGTGCATGATTGACATTGTTAGAGTGCGACGAGTAAAACTGATCGAAGTTTGATAATTGACTGATATAATGAATAAAAACATTGAATTATTTTGTAATTTGTAGCAATAGCAACTGCTTCCAGACGACCTCGGAGAATCGATTTAGCAATTCAATGTTTCCATTTTTTTCATGGTAGTGCCAGGAGCAGAGCACATCGAAATATCATTTTGACCTCGTGAAAGCCTGTGGCACGGAATTGTTAATGTGTAGCAGTCGTTAATTCATCATATTCATGAATTCTAGTATTTCTGCATTAATTTTCTCTTGTCATAGTACAAACGACATGACTACTTGCAATTTCTTAATTTCGCAAGGCCCACACCAGCAATTCCTTTTCAATACCACACTATATTATATCAATGACCTCAAGTCCCATTCAGAAATCTCGACTCAGACCTATCATTAATTCGTACCAATCTTTGAAGCTTTCGCGCAACGCAACATCATGAAATCAAGTGACAGGACAATCTTCTTGAGCAAAGTTATATGACTCGTTCTCACATGCTGCTTCTGACTTCACACTTCAATGCTACACATCATTTATGCATTTGTTTGAGTGAATGCCACTAGCTAATTTTTTAAACAACAATGTAAGTATACAATGATCGTTGAAAATCAATCAAAATTCAAATTTTCAAATCGGGCATTTGCTTTAAAAGCTTTTTAAGATTTAGTGTCTCGATATTATCTGCAAGCCATAGTGAAGTGGTTATGTGAAAAAGTGCGATAACGAGATGCATTGGCAACTTCGCTATTTTTCTGAAATTGTGCAAATGCTTTATTGCATAAAAAATTCGACTTTAATTTAGCATGATCAAATACAAAAGAACGCAGCAATTTTGGTTTCAAGAAATTCCACGGATATCCTTTGAAAGTGACGACAGGATATTTTTTGGGATGAAATCATCATGTTTTTCAACAAGCAATTACTGAGTCATTTAACTCGATAGTTCAAATCAAATAACGCGTTTATTTTTCACTTTCACGCTTTTGTCTTTTTCCTCATATTGTAATAGCGCCAGAGACCCAAAAATATTCTGCAAATGATTGATTCCTTGGTTTCCATTCTCATTCAAAATCACAATGAACGTTCAATTTTTGACTTATTGAAAATTTACCAGGCTAATCGTCAAAAATCGAATGAAATTTCGGACTTGAATTTTTTGCTTGAATCAAATTCTAACTTCAATGTATTAAGATAATGATTAGACACACTCCGACCTTGGCCTGCCCTGGCGCTCGAATGCCAATATGGGACTTGGAAGAAAATATGTAACTTTATATCGCACAAAATTGATGGGATACACGTATTATGTTTGACATAATTTACCCGTACCATAGATATTGATTCTTCACAATGGGCCTGTGCGAAGGGGACAATAAAATATTTATTATCATTACATCGATGGGAAAACTATATAGAAATGCCTGGAGGATACCAGTGTTTCTTTCTGCTAAAACTTGTTTCCCGTGCCATACAATGCAAAAATAAAATTTGGGTGTGGCACAAACTATTCATCTCTCCGACAAATTATCTTGTCTTATTATTTACATCACAGATATCCTAAAATAATTAACCACAAAATCTTCAGAGGCGAGACATCTCTGTGGTCGATCCAAATTCCCTTTCATTAGGCTTCCCGCCTACGCCGGTCTGGCTCCAGGTGGTGAATCCTCCTACAGATAACGCCCTCAGGCATGAAATCCCTGGCGACCTGTAGACGTCGTAGTCTAACAGTCTAACACGTGTGGGCTATTTACGAAAGGTCAAATTGTGTCACATAAAAGATTTGCCAACCGAAAGTCCAGACTTGTTTTCTTTGTCGATCATCATGTATTGCGTAGGAGTTCAAAATTACTTTTGATAAATGCACATTTCAAATTGTCAGACAATACTCCATGTGTGATGTTTCCAAACCTGACAATGAATGTTTGATAATAAAACACTCAAGAGGTGACTTTGATACCGGTATCGAAGTCAATTTTGGAGATTTCTCAGCCAGAAACGGATGGCTATTGACCTTTGACGCATAAATGAACGCGTAAATGCATTAATGGTTGGGGATTTTATTCTATTCAAATCCAAAACATTGACATTAACAATTTCAGGCGGCTTCAAAAGGTAAAGCGATGCTGAATTTTGAAGTGATTTGCATTTCGTGAGGCTATCAACTATGATGTATTGTGTGGTGCTGCAGACCTTGTTATGGGACTAGATTTTCAAACACGATTATTTCTAGCCCGTCTAATCTAGCAATCTAAATCAAAAATTGAATAGACCAACATTTAGTTCTCTGTATTTCTCATCATTCTAAATGATCCAGCAATGCAACCAAAAAACAATTGCTCCGTGCTATGTATTGTATGCATGGAATCTGGTAGGTTCTTCTGCCCATTAGAAGAGCCAATATTTTCTAGAATTAAATGCAAATCATATGAAGGGCCAGGAAATTTCTAATGCTGCTAAAGCATTAGAAACCAGTGATCCTACGAGATTGAGAAAACACTGGGATCCCGATCGGGATCGGGATAATTATTGGGATCTACTAGAGATGACATTTATGAACCAAATTGATAATAGTATGAGACTCAGCTAGCAATAAGTGAAAAAAGTAAAACATTGACAGGACTATGTCACAAGCTGTTACTGATTGACATGTTGAAAGGCATTCGGGACGAGCTTATAGGTAGTAATCTGAATGTTATATTTATTCAATACCTATGAATCCCGATAAATTTTCGCAGGGATCGGGGTCGGCATTGATGTATCGGGATACAGTGGGATCATAATCCTGCGCGATCACTGTTAGAAACAGACTTGCGTAGGCCTTTATATTAGTATTATTTTGCTAATACTTACAAGTGACTCCTATCTTACTTAACCCGTCACAGCGTTATCGGAATTCTTTAAAACTAAGTCACAAACATTATAATGATATGCAGCCCTTAAATAAACCAAAATGATGAAAGCTTGCAATGCCTGAACACATCAAAAAATGCACCCTTTTCTATGATATAGCAGTGATTTTCATAAAATTTCATATTCATGATATAGAAATTTAAAGTTCGGAACGAGTAACTGCGACTGTTATCAAAGAATTTGATTAAAATCGTCTTCTCCCCGGTTACGCGGCTTGGGCGTAATATAAAATGACTCGAAATTCACACATATAGTTACACCGACTAGAGAGCCGGTGCACCGCGCACCAGGGTTGGGACCGGCCGTAAATTTTGAAGACCGACAGGCCGTTTTAGTAACGGCGGCCGGCCGGTTAATTTAAAGTGGCTCTTGTCGACCGTTGACAACATTCAGTCTAGAATCAATTGCTTAGTAAATCATTACAACATTAAGAGCATGTAAATGTAGCATAATCAGAGGGTATATACTCGCATGTTTTGTGTGATAAATATTGTGGGCTGTTCTTTAAACAGCTAAAACATGATTCCTGGCAAGGCAACTTATGCATGTACTTGTAGTTTAAACTCTACTTTATCAGTGATGTAGTTTCCAGAATCGTGGAGAATGTGGAGCTGAGAGCTGCAATGAATAATGGATTTCAATCCAACCTCGGGCCTACTACCTGTACATTTCTTGACAGTGGATCGTGGATAACAAGATAAGTCAACGGCACGCGATGAATTTTGATTGATGTTGTATAGGGACACTCACTGAAATAAAGAATTGATGACAAGTTTGGCAAGCTCGTTGTACCAGACTCTTACACGTCAGCTCGCAGTCATCAATGTAAAATCAAAAGATCTGATTTTAAACTGTAGTGAAAAAGAGTTCGTAATTGACGTCGCAAATCACTGGAATTCCCTCACAAGTGAAGAAGCAAATCTTCCTTCAGTGAATCGCTTTAAATCAAGTTAGCACGTCGCAGACAAAACACTTCGCAACATCAGCACTCAGTCAGTGATCAAATTGTTCAACACAGAACAATTTGTCTGACGATCAAAGCCTTAACCAACCGGTACAGAGACGTCAGCCACCGTCCCATCCCCGACCGCCCGGTTTTGGTCACGCCGGCCGTCGACCCCGTTCCGGCTGACTTTTCTGAACGCCGACCCCGGCCGCAGCCACCAAAAACCCAGCCGGTTCCAATCATGCCGCGCACAGCCCTAGTGGAAAGGAATAAGTAATCAGTCATACGATGTCTCTCGGAATTGAAGATGGAAGTCATAGTCATAGTAGATGAGCTTATTGTTATATCTCTAACAACACCGTATCCCAACCAGGGTCAGATTCAAGCGGCGGAGTCGAGAATTCTTCTTATCAAAGAAGTTTCACGAAAGGACTGAGTGAGAAGCGACGATATCAGGCAAGTATTAGGCGTTAAATGTGTGCTTAGCATTGATGTGCTCGTAGAAGAAGCATATTTGGACATATCCGGGTGGACGACTCAAGAATCCTCAATAAATTGCTCATCTAGCTACCAGCTTCCAGGTAGACCTATAAGTGGACTGGTGGCCAACGGGACATACCGTGCTTGGACCTGATTTTTCGAACAGAAGCAGGTCCGACCTTGAAAATGTTAGTAACAATGAATAATGAGATTGACAATTAGCAAATTCAGTGAAATTTCGACGGGTATTCATTAATTACTATTTATGTGCTACTCGTAGTTTCATTTAATATGCTAATTGCGTTTCTCAAATTTACCCATGTTTGGCTGTAGCTCTAAATAGGGAGTGGTGTTGATGTTGGGAGATGTGAACTAGTCCTGCTGATGATTCCTGATATTGGATGAAATGACAGCTATTCAGGTCTCTTCCCATATTTCAACTGAGGATGCAACTCATTTTTTAATTATTCTATATCTACTCCAATAAATCATGGTTTGAGTCCATGGACGTCTCGATATACAAGGTGTCCCGTAAGTCTGGACACATAGGAAATTACGAGTTTCTATGTGTGCAATGTATGTGTACGTGCTTCTTTCTGATTAATACCTTTAACTTCAATGTCCTCAACGACAAATAGCTGTGTAAATGAACTGTCAAACATTGTGTTCATAACATGCGAGTAGTACTCGCATTTGTTATATAGTTTAGCTAGTCAGTCGCATTTCCATTTCACGTCTTAGCAACGAGCATGTTACTGACAATTGAAGAGCGCATTAAAGTAATTTTGTTGGTTAGGAATCGGAGCACGAGAGACGCAGTGGATATGTTCAATGACAATCATACTGAACGTGAGCCCATCAGCTTCAGTTGATTCGTAAAACTTTTGAGAAAATTCCAGGAGACTGGCAGTGTGCATGACAAATCCAGGTGACGATTATCGGAAAATTATCGGAAGACGATCCGGACAGAAGAACTGAATTTTGTTCCTGGGCGATGAACATGTGCAATGAAAATGACAATTTCCCATATGAAATTCTATTTACTGATGAAGCCAACTTTTACGTTTCTGGAGAGGTTAACAGACAGAATACACGCTACTGATCATCAAGCAATTCTCACTGGTTTGATGCCAGACGTCTTATGGTGCAGTGTGGTATCTGGAAAGATTAGATTGTTGGTCCATTATTTTTTTAGGACACTGTTCGGAGAGAAAATTATGAGTCTGCTACCCAACGAACCAGCATCAAGTCTACGAGAAAAACGACGGTCCTGCTTGGTTTCAACACGATAGTGCCCCGTCTCATTACCCAGTCAATACTCGTGGATTTTTGAATGAACCATTTTCTGGATATTGGATTGGTCGAATATGAACGGTTGAATGGCCGCCAAAAAGTCCAGACCATTCTACGCTTGATTTTTTGCCTTTGAGGACACGTGGATGCTATGGTGTATTCAGAAAAGATTCAAGACCTTCATCATTTGCGGTCGCGCATGCAGGAAGCCTGTCAGCAGACTACCCCAGATATCATTCAGCGAGTTTTGATGGAGTGGAGATATCGACTGAAGTTGTGTGCTGTGAACGGAGGTGGACATTTTGAATACATCCTTTGACTTTCATCCATTTTGTCAGTGTTATTTACTTTAATGGAATTTATAATTACTTTTAATGGAATATGTGATTTTTTCCTATGTGTTCAGACTTGCGGGACACACATTGAAGTTAAACGTTTTAATCAGAAAGAAACACTGTACATGCATTGCACACATACAAGCTCATAATTTCCTGTGTGTCCAGACTTGCGGGACACCTTGTATATATATTAGTTTTTTTATAATCGCTCCATTGCTGAAGGAACTCCTCCACAAATGTCGTCAACCTCTGCCGGTCGATCGCGTGTTGTCGCCAGTGTTGGATGCAGTATTGAACCAACTCATGGTCCCACCATCTTGGAGGTCTCCCACGTTATCTGGAACCAATTCTTGGATACCATTCGGTTATTCTCCGGGTCCATCTTCCGTCGGTTCTGCGCATTATGTAACCAAGCCATTGCCATTTACTTTTCATGATGGTTAATATGATGTCCTTCAACTTCGTCTGATCTCTGATCCACTCGTTCGTTTTGCGATGGCGGAGTATTATGTCTAGTATAATGCGTTCCATGCCTCTTTGGGCCACTGAAAGCTTGGACATGGCTGTTGCTGTTGTAGTCCATGTCTCTGCGCCGTACATCACTGCTGGTAGAATGCACTGGCTGAAAGCTTTGGTCTTCAATCCGAAGCGGTCGAAACGCGATCGTCCTGACCAAGTTCCTGTTGATGACCTCATTAAAAATAGTCAAATAATTTGTATGCATATTTTGTACAATTCTATTTCACGTTTTAGCTTAAGGAACTAATATTAATTCTCTTACACACTTGGTAGATTTTAGATAGCGTAATCCCGCTGTGTTGTTAGCTAGATCTGGTATTTTGATTGGAAACAGACCTGTCCTCTTATCATCTGAATGGGCAGACTGTTAAATAGGATCTTTTCAATATATAAGTGATAAACATAATTTTGAACAGAACGACTTACTCTCCAATTCATTACACATGAGGAGAGGAGAAGCGTTGTTTGTCCTTCTAGTAAGTATTTTTAAAATTTTTAGACATTTTAGGATATAAAAATTTTCTTTTAAATCATACTTTGTACCTATTGAAAAGTAACTAATCATTAGCTTGTTTTTTTAACTTTGTTACCTTGACGCACTTTGCTACGTTGACTTGTGGAATGAAACGAGTAATTAATTGAAGAAATATATACAAAATAATAGTTCACTGGAGGAGACCACCAGATTTAAAAAATTACAAAGAAATTAGAATTGGATTAATAGTTAGATGATTGCTATAAGAATGCTCTTGACCTGTGTCCGATTCAATAAAAAGCTGCTTATCAAGCTGCTATGGACTCCCAGAAATATCCTGTGTATCACAAACCCACGCTGCTGAAATCAATTTTTGCTTTCAATGAAGGTGACTGGGTTGGCAAGAATGGCAGTGGATCGTATAAGCTATTCTGTTCAGGTTCGAGTACTGGGCAGTGTGTTCGGCCATCCACCGGAGAGGGTCCGCAAAGGAGGCGATTGATATTCACGGCTTGGCCATGAATTGGTCAATGAGTTGATCAGTATTGCGCTCTTGTAGCCGATCTACCACTGTAAATGCAATAAGATAATAATACTATTTATCTGTCCTTTATCGTCGAGAGATAAAAAAGATTGTAGATAGTCAATCTTAAGCTAGAACAGGTTAAGCTATCCAATTATCTCATACTAAAAGTTTTCAGTGAATCATTTTCAAGTGTCAGCATGAAAATAAAACACAACTCGAATAGTAAAACCACGAACACGACGCGAAACCCGATTGTGTTCGTCTAGTTTGAATACGAGAAAATATTTGATGCAAAAATGTGATGTTGAAACTAATTTAAGGTTCTGCATGAATGTTTAACGATTCTGCATGAATCGTGCGAATCAAAGGAAGCCACTGTCTTCATCTAAAATAACGCGATCAGCACAATTCCTTGAAATGTAGCCTGTTTTAGACCAAGTTCAAAAAATTTACCAATTACCGTAAAACCTGTTCTATTTTTCAATCCTATCTTTTGGGTGGCGGTCTTTCTTCAGCATCTCTGAGACGAAAGAGAAGCATTAAGAAATATTGCTTCAATAAAGCGTGCATTTGCGCATATGCTCAAACAACGAAGCTTTCAAATAACTAAATGCCTTATCGAACACCCCACATATTATGAAATATTTGCATTTCGTCAATATGCTGTCTTGTAATTGAAACTTAATTGATGCTAAATACATGCCGGTATTTTATTGATGTCAATATTCAATCAATCGATTTATTATGGACAATAAACATTCAAGCCTGATTCACACTTATAGTAATTATAAAGACTCAACACTTGCCATGTTAGTATATTACATTTTGGTATCTATAGTATATTATGCACGCACGAAGATTACTAATTGCAGGAAAATGAGGTGACCAACAACACTTATTGTGATTAACATTCAAGGCACTGGCTAATGATGTCATTGATACTGAAGCACCACATCACATATCGGACAGGCTTTGACCAGACAAATATCTTACTTACTCTGCCGAAATGCAGGAAGTAGCGGTGAAATACAGGCTACGTTCTATTACATGGTGGCGGTCTGTTGCAAGTTTTACGGTATATATGAAAAAATCAGCCACGAGTGTACAAACTTGCAGGGTATCCGATATATTGCAACAAAATAGAATAGATCTTTATTCATCGGGAAGTAGAAATCAGAACGTAGGCCTATACACCAACAATGGGGATGAGTAATAGCAAAAACGAAAAATCATGATGTTGAGCAAATAAATGTACGCGCATGTATGACTCAAGATATGAAGATTCTTACACAAAATCACGCAATTAAGGGAGAAACAGTTTCTGCGTCTGATGAAATTCGAAAAGTGTGTACCAAATGCTGTGAACAAATGCCGACCACCGGTTTTATCGAAAAGAGTATTAAACTGATGATCCTTTGCTTGAACGCAAATGAAAAGGGACCGAATGCTTCTTTCACTATTCCAATGAAGTCGATCGATGTTCAAGTAGCTATTTTTTTAGCAAAATATTCTTTTCGAGCGTCGAAAGGAAGAGCTCACAAAATATTGGCAATTCATGCAAGTAAGACTGCAAAATAAAGAAGCTGCAAAAAGAAAAACACTTTCAATTACAGAGTCAAAAAAACTTGCCATAGTTCTTCATGATCCAAAATTTGCTTCAGTGAACGTATTAAGTATAGTCTCTTGGAGCATCTTGAATGTGTATCATAAATGTATAGAAATATCAGACTTGTGTTGTAATCATAATTACTGTAATTAGTATTGTAATTAATTACATTTTCTGATGATTAATTTTTAATTATAATCAATGACATTTTTAGCCATGTAATTGAGAAATAATTACAATTACTTTGCGGTCAGCACAGCTTAATATTCATTCCACAAGCAAGATTAAACTACTTGACTCTCCTCGTCGATAATGCGTTACCATACTTTGATGCGTACCGGGTAGGCAACTACAACTACGGGTACTTTTTAAAAGAAATTTATGACGAAGTATAGTTCCAAAATCTAAATTAAGTGCCGATGTCGTGATATCCTTTCCCCTAATCCTAATTGCTAAACTGAAAATGTAAAAATCAGAAAACTACTATTGTCTAATTTTCCCCTCGGAAAAAGAGAGAGAAATAAATTCTTTTTGAAGTCAAAGTTGAAATCTTGAAATCAATTTAAATCTTAGCAGAGATGTAATTGCAAGAAAAGTAGTCTCCTAGAAGCCACAAGTCTCAATCTCCTAATCCTGTATCTTCAGTTTGAATCGTAGGAGAGATGTAAGGCTAAAACACTTGGGGGAGAGTAAAAAGGTGGTAATTTAATGTCAATGCTACAAGCGTGACGAAAGCTGTGCGACAAGCATGCTACTGCTTTTCCGTGCAGCGATTGTAATCAACTTAAGAAAATCCGCCTGAAAAAAGAAGTGGTGGGGAGACGCATAATGTGATGTTGACAATTATCTAAAGTAATTTCCAAAATAATTGAAATGCAAATGAAGAAAAACGGAGTAATTTGCAATTGTAACCAATTACAATTAATAAGTAGAGCAATATAGAATAAAGGATCCAATTGATGTCTTCAGAACAAGCAAGGAGGAACATTTATCGGAAATTATGATCCATATGAAAGCTAGTGTGGCGACAATATATTTCAATCCAAACGAAACTGACTTCATCACTAATAGCAATCTCTCACAACATGATTGAATTGCAGGAGTGGTACCTTAGGAACTGCAATCAAAATGGAAATTTCTTTGAATGTCATAAAGGACAGATAAGCTTCGTAAGTCATGAGGAAATACATCAATAGATACAAAATATCATGTGAAACTGGATCATTCAAAAAATTTCTGTCAGATGATTATGTGATTTATATTTTAATGATGCGCACGTATCAGCAGGCCAATTACTCATTTTTATTTGCGAGAATAATGCGATGTCTGTAAAAGGTAACCAAACACCATCCGACACGTTTAGGCAACGTTTCGACCTCATTTTAGGACTGATTTTGAGCGCATTTGCAAATGAAAGGATCGACAAGTTGCTGATGAAACAAGGATTCATAATAGGAATGGGTACATGGAAATATGTAAATCAAAAGTCAATAGAAAACTAAAAAATACTTTATAAGGATGCGGGTAGAAAAGAATAATCAATTTATTGTTGGATAGGATTATTTTTGCAAGTTCTAGTATTTGTGCTTCGATTTGATCAGTCACAACTTGGAAAATTCGAAATGAAGCAATAGAAGATATGTAAATGTACTAGAATAAAGAACGAGGCAAATTGCTTTCGATGCATAGTCAATCTCATCACTCATCAATATAATATGCGCGCTGAATATCTCTGATTGTCTGTCTGCGATACTGAAGCAACTACACCGAAATGATAATTTATTTAAGGAACATGCTCACTAGTAAGACTAGATGTCCGCTGTCGTCGGAAATTTGTGTTGCTGTTTTTCAGCTGAAACTCGAAAACGAGGTCCAAACCGCCTGTGTCTAACACGAATGTAACACGAAATTTATTTTTCGGATAATTCATTAAAACATACAAATTAATAGTTTAGTGGAGGAGGACCACCAGACTGAAAAAATGCAAATTCATTATATTGAATTAAAAGATTACTGTCAAAGGGCTTTAGACCCGTAACCAATGTGATATAAAGCTGTTTACCAAACTGCTCTGATCTTAGAGAACATTATCTCATGCTTGGGACAAACCCCACTGCTGAAGGTGCACGCTCGCTTGCGGCGGAGATGTCTTTTGGTGGCAACTGGCAAGAACGACGTACACTGCTCAGGTTCGGGTTACCGAAGAGACTAATGAACCGAAAATTTGGGTAGAGGCTATTGCTACTACTGAAATATTTTAAACTACACACTGTCACAACGATTCAGGTCCTTGAGCTGTTGATCCTCAGTGCATGATTCGTACTTTACATATTCAAACAACTAACTAAATGAAATTCATTTTTATGGCGGAATTTCTTCTCAAAAATAATCAAATTTATCAAATTTTTTGATGATCACATCCGAACAAAGACGCTCATTGATCTATTTATTAACGTACACTTCCAATCAAAAGATATTCACTTCTGGTAAATATGTATTCACTTCTCAATTGCCTAAATGGTAATACGTGGGATATTTCAAATGTCATCATCATCAGTGCTCTGAGATCATACAGAAATCTAATTATTTCTGAGAAGAAATTCGTCCAAAATGTAGATTTCATGTAGTTGATTAAGTGATATGCATTTATGAGTTATGCGAAAAAATCAACAACTCAACAATCAGAATCTTTGTTACAGCGCATATTTTGAAAATTTGGTAACAATAGCCTGTGGGTGTCTTATGTTACCACTTAGTTGTAACAATAGTCACTACCGAAAATGTAACTTAATTCACTCAAGTATAAGGACTAAGGACCGTTTGAAAATCTGACTTGCACAGGATATGCATAGACTGACTTACAAGATGTTCCTCACCTGTCTGTACTGATGCTAAAGTTTAAATCGTCATCTCTGACTTTACCTTGCATTGGCTATTGTTATTCCCACCTTGCTTCTTTAATGATTTATAGAGTGCACCGGCATTCAGATATAATTACCTGAACATTATTCTGTTTTGGAATATTTCTTTATAACAGCATGACGACATTTTATCCATCTCATTGCCCTTACTACGAGTTGACTATTAATCAATTTGTGTTTTTTAACTTTCCTGTTTTATTCGCCGTAATAGAATTTATTACGTTAAGAAACTTATCCCAGCAGAATTGATACTGTCGACATAACGCACCGGTATTTCACGATAAATTTATAGATGCCAATTCTACATTGTTGTTCCAAAATATGAACACGTTTTATTTACACAAATTCAAGAAAAGTGTGCATGATTACTACTTGTCTGAATCATGCAAAATCAGATAATTCACAAACGTATTCCTACATCATGCGGAACACTTTCAACAAATGCACATTTGAGTCATTTTAAAATTGACTGTTTAAATCCCTTGATGTGGATAATCGTGATGGTGTTATCTATGGTTATAATCAATAATTACATTGACATTTTGAAATGCCGTTGCAGTAACATTTGAGGATGGATGCGTAGTCGAAGTCGTACAAGAATGCCCCATCCGGAGTCTGAGAAGAAGTCGTAAAAAATTCCACCCTACAATGAGGATATCTCATATTTCAATCAGATTTACATGATCAAAGTAGTTAAGTTTATGTAAGGAATATAAGATCATTTCTTAATTTCCTAGACAATTTCTACTTAACAGAGGACAAAATTAAATGACTTATAGCGATAAAATTAGTTACCGGTGCAAAGAATAATTCCGTCTAGTCAACCAATATTTACATACTTAATTTTGACATTCTTTCAATATCATATTTATCACGAAATTGAAGGAGTAACTTGTCAGATGCATTCATTATCATTCTTTAAATATAACATAACAAATACAGCGCTCACTGAAATTGATCGTCTATTTACTTTTTCGCAACAATAATGCAAAACTATGTAAGATACGGAAATACCAAATCTGTTTTATCATTTCACACGGCAAATACTTCAAAATATAATTCAATTTGCCAAGAGGCCTTAACACCAACATGGCCTGGAATTAGTTCGTCTCATTCAAAGGAATCTCATAATATCATAAAATTCCATTCATTAGAAGAATCTTCTTCGATTAAGGAATGCAATCATAACGGCTAGAATAAAACTGCAAGCCGCTATAGTATTTTTTACATCTTTGAAGGTTCCGCCCTACCACTTGACTATTCCATTATACGAAAGCACAAATGGTTATTAGATTTTGTGACCACTTTATTTTGCTACTAAAGCACGCGTAGGACGTTTTACTCAAAAGATGTCATCCAACACGCAGCTCATCAAAATATAAGAGTATTATAATTGCACTATAACCGCAAAAAAATGTTGATGAATGCCATCACCGCCGGGACTGCAAGTGCTACTAATTGGCACCACAATGAAGAGCAGACGGCCCTAGTCACTATGGCTCAGTCATGTTCATTTGTCCCATACGGCCGCAACGCTATCCCAATCTTTATCTAAAACGACGAATGCTATCTCCAGCAGTCATCAGTAGATGAAACCCTCGAATTTTGTGTGTATACGTTGGTTGCTAGCCGCTTGATCAATATGTTCTAATTAAAGCAGTAGTGATTGTGGTCATATTCAAAACCTGTTTGCAATATTACAATGGCCCAACAGCGTGATTTGTCCTGTATAGGGATTCATCTATGAATTTCTTATGGGAGTCTATGCTGCCACTTCACTTATGATGAGTTTTGAAGCGATGTGTAGACACCCCGCATACAAGCTTGCTCTTCTTGTCATATATCACGCCATCATCATATCGAAATATCGTTATTGTTTAGTCTTCTCAAGCTCCCACATTGTGTCATTTGTGGAATTAATGATATCTTATTCCATTTAGATGATATCACTGACATCCCGTCAAATGAAGGAAATTGGACAGTTTTGTTGCTATGGCTCTGAAACATACATATGAAGAAAAGATCCGTTAAGAGGAGAACAGTAGTAACCATTGTTGTAGCCTGACAGATAGAAATTAGAGGTTCAGTCGATTGAGCACTGACCGATAGCCTGCCTCCAACAACAATCAGAGGAAATCCGAGACGAACGTCAAGTGTTTCTTTATTATGATCATTCATCAAAATAAGACAGCGATTAGCTAATCTTACAGCTCACGAAATAAATCAGCCATTATAAACAAGCGAAGCATTCTCACACGTTTGCTAACCATAAAAGAGAAATGTTAGAAAAACAGGATTAGCCATTTTGACAATGCGATGAAAAAGTCCGATTACTTGACACCGTCTAAGAAAACATATTAACAATAGAATTTCATGCTCAGATTGAGTCGTTGGTTTCTTCAACAGGTTTTTGTAGGAAATGAATTTTCAAAAGATGTTGAGCACTTAAAATGAAATCAACAAGTCAAATATCGATCTTGGGCAGGTAAATACTTAAAATATTTGCTTTCAGCCTAGTTTTTTGAAAGTCGTTATAAGCAAACTCAACAAGACTGAAATAATTTTATTATTTGATTTATTAGCTTAAATTGAATGCGAATGAATCGACAGAAGCTGTTAAAAAAACTTGATTTTTCTTATTTACTCAGCTAGCAGAGGATTAAGATTTCAGCGGAAGTAATAAAGTCAGACAAATCACAATTTACAGACTAAATAATTGTAAGCTTACATTTGCATTTGCTTTTTTGTATTTTTTTTACTGAGCTCAATGCATGAGAATTGGGATGTTATCAAAGATCAATCACAGATTATACAGTATTCAATTGTCCAAGCATGGTATGCTTATAGATAATATGTAAACTTGCTCATAATTTGCTTGCATTGTCATATATAGATTGGGAAAATAAATGAGAAAATTGTCATTTTTTGCATACTTTCATCTTTCCACCAAAATTAACAATTTACAAAAGAAAACATGAAATTCGAATTAAGAATGTGAGCTATGACTTTATTACTGTATGAAATCAAAAAGGCACAAGCTTACAGTTGAAAATATATAAAGCTATTTAATTATCAAAGTTATCAAGTTAATAAAATTTATTGTATTCTCGGTTGGAGAATAATTTTAATGAAAGTGAATTTGCGAATTAGATTTTATGATATTTGCTCACTTTCATTATGATAGTTGTTTGTCAGTCTGTCATTATTATTTATTAACTTTCTTGTGCAGGAATAAATTCTTAAACTAAAAAAGTAAGGAAGTGGCATTTGAATGACAAATGAGCGTCTTATATACAAATCTAGTATTCTTAGACATTCACATGCATGCATCGTTACGAATAGAAATGCATGTGTAGGGAATATTCGATAAGCTGTTCGAAAACAAGTACAAAACCAACACATATCTTTTATAAGAAGCAAGTGGAATAAAGGAAGTTCGAGCTCGTTCAGTTCTGGAGAAAGGAATGCATTGTGATTAGAATTGATGTGCCTGTTTGGGATGATCTCTTCATATTATTTTCCTTGAGAATATCATAGAACATTCCCATGTTTTGGTGATTTTATCTATGCAAGAAGTATAGCTAAATAGCGACTGACGTTTCGACGGCCTCGCACTTAGAATAATTCCGGACCTAGCAACTTTCGGGATCATGTTCATACCGCCATTTCTCCACCAAGAAAACAGTAACAGCGGGTCGAGGGTCGTAATGAGCATTTCTGTATCCATGCAGATAAGGACCGAAAGGCTCACATTACGAACGTGTATTATGGTGTTTTGCAGTGAGAGAATTGAATATGTAATTGAAAACGTTTTGCTTTTCTATGGCCTCGTTTGTTCTTCAATGGAATCGAGAGAAGTATCTCGACTTGCATTAAATGGAAAATGTAGATGCAAAGTGCACATCAGACAGGTTTTATAAAATGTAATTTCACAACAATTTTTTAATCTGAATATTTCAGTGAGCCAATTATTGATGCGGTTTGTTGGGCGATTAAGGACGATACAAATAAGAACATCATGATTTACACTACAGCATAGACAGTGTCGCTAAGTTACATTGACGGACAACTAATTTTAGGCAATGTTACAAAAAATCATGATTCAGTGTTAAGTCACAGTTGAAAAATGTTTGAGCCGACATATTAGAGCTTAATGGACGATGTTTATAGAGTCAAACGTCATCCCTCGACTATTCTCTAATGTATTCGCATCAGACAGACCACAGTAGTTAGTCTAGTATGAGCAATTAATTACTAGTTACACATAAAATTCATGTGCTACAATGCCACAAATATTCAAGCAATGGCGATCTAGACCTATTGTAACTTTTGATGATACTTTTAATGCGACTTTTGTACAGATTGTTCAAAACCTGTTAAACATAATTGTAATCGGATTATGCCAGTATGTCTCAAAATGGAATATTTTACACTGTAATTAAAGGTGCAGCATTTTTGATTATCATAAAGTTCGTTAGACCTACTGGAAGGCTTAAGACCACAGAATTAGATTCATCTGCGTGTGCTTCATGCGCTTCCGAAGCAGATAAACAAAATATTTAATTCTGTGCTTTAGACAGTTAGTGAAAGTGCAGTTCCATAAACAATAAAATCATGTGCGTGCCTATATTGATTAAACGTTGAAAGTAGCGTTCAAGAAATATTGGAAATTAAAATTGAATTTTGACAGGATTAAAATTGGGCAATATTTTCCAAACTAAAAATAATTTTTGCAGCAGTTAGATCGCACAATGCATTCATTAAAAAGGTCGACCTCGAACTTTTTCCTGTGTGAATTTGCATCTCAGAAAATCTAATTGTCAGCTTTCTTTGTTAACTTGAAGATAGAATAAGAGAATTTTCTCACACAATCGAGTTTTTTGTGGTTTATTCCGGTTGCATACTGTACATGCTAAATAAAGAGTTGCAGTGATATCGGGGATGTGAGCTCAAAATGTTGACGATCCTGAGCAAGAATGAATGAATCTATCTTTTCATGTTTGTCCATTGAGCATGCATTTCAAATTTGGTAGATAAATAAGTCTGTAATCATATTCATAGATGCTTGAAACCGGGAAATTTTCGCGTCCTTTAATTATCGCGAATTGGCAAAAAACGATTTTTTGCGAATCTGCTCCACCGCCAGAATAGCAAAACACGCACCAGAAAAACAACAACGTGTTGAAAATGTCACTTATAATGCTTAAAGTAGATAAATGGTATACAGTGCATGGTATACAAAGAAACATACCAATTTGATGGTTCAGACTTTTCATAAGCTGAAAGCAGGACCTTAAGTCAACCAAACTTGTTGGAAATAAAAAGCTCATATGTGAGATGTGTAATCTGTCTGCAGTCTACGATTTGTAATGATTGCTATCGGCTTTGTAGTGCATTGCTACATAATTTCATACCGTCTATGATTAGAAAAGTTATTGTCTGGTGGTTAAATAGAAACCGGGTGGTTAATTTGAAAGATAAAATATAAATTTTTTCGAATTGAATGCATTCGCGAAAAGATTTAGGTCTACAGCATGGAGAAATTAGGAAAACCAAGTAAATTACTATGCCATATATTTTTAAATTGTCATATTCATTAATATATATTTTTGTATTTCTTCAGGTTTTATGCTTTATGTTTAGGTATATGGCTATCATCAAAAGAAGCAGTTTTCAACATACTTTCCTTTTGAATCTCATTTCCAAATGCAGCAATTCATACTACGCAAAGACTAAAATGTCAGTGATAACTTGCTATTTTATCCTTAATTAATTGGTATTTTACTCCCAAGAAACATTTCATTCACTTCAATAATTGCGCGCAAAGTGTTTGTAGAGGTTTATTTAATGTTGATTTCTTCTTCAATAAGCAAAGGCATTTTTATTATCATATTATTTATGCATAAACGTAGGTTTGCTTCTTGAATTTAAATTACATTTAAACTATTCTCGATTTGATATCATTGTCTGGCATGTCTGGTACTGGTGGTGTATGTGCTTAGTTTCAGTAATTGAATGAAATTTGAATAATAAACAAACACCTACTTTATTTGATCGCTATAGTCAGTAGCGGGGGCATTATAGTAGTAGATATCCATCTTTCAAATTGCTGAGCATTTGAATAAGTCGGCAAACTTAATGTTTTCGTTTTTACGTATACTTTTATTGATAAAGCTATTCATTTTTGGTGTTTGATTTGTGACAGTCATGATTATCAGTGAAAGTGTCCATTGTAAAAACTTTTTAACGAAGAAGCTGTTTATCTAGACCCCTATAAAGGAAACTGTGTAAATATCGAGGTCGCCCTATACCAGAGTTCATTTCAGGTAACATACCGTCACAATACGCGACCTTCAATTAAGTCTGAAACTTCGACTCAAATTTCATTGTATAATCCATTGCATGAAATAAATTGAATGAACTTTTAGGTGAGTCAATTCGCTATTGTTATCTGAATAAGAAATCTTGTTTGAAAGATTTCACTTCTTTCTCATTTTCGGTCATTTCAGGTCCTGAGAATTCAGGTTCACTTACATGCCATGCGATAGAGCGAATAGTTAAGAGCGTAGTGAAACACAACAGTCCGTCGCTGCATGATGAAAAGATTAATAATTTAGAAATACAAAGTTTTCATGTATTTTTATTCTCATCTAAATGAAAAAAACACTCTTTTACTGTGGAAGGATATTCCAACATCATTAGGGAATCATCAAATTGTTTATTTTCAAAATTCGATGATAAAAATTAAGTAGTTTTGTCATTTCTGTGAAAAGTGGTGGATAGTTTATGGTTGGAACCGGCCGTGTTACTGGCGGCCGGCGTGATCAAAACCGGCCGACCGATGGCAGTTTGTCACCATAGACCGCCATATACAGTATTCAATTTCTCCGTTTCTATGTAGCATATAGTAGGTTTACCGATGCTCCGGATGAGCAAGAGCTCCTGATGAACCGCAGCGATACTAATTTTAATCACTTTCTTTCCAAATTGATCTTCTATCAGGTAATTATACAAATATTCGTACTTTGATAATGTATTTTGTACGTATGTGAAAAGGATTGAGCAGCAACACACATAATACCTTATTCAAGACATGGAATAATTTTATGTTAGATAGGCTAGCGAATATATGACTCCTACAATATTCATTTATATTAGAGCATGCGATTCCAGAAACACGATTTGAGATCGAGTAGGGCCTAAAACTAGATGCATAAGTTAATAACTGCCAATGGATTAGTACTTAATCAGTATCGACGTGCCCTTACTGCCGTCAAGACAGCTGTAAAATATTTTGTAGTACACATTCCGAAAAACCAGCTTAAGCTATAATCAGAATCCTCTTGAGCAAAAACATTCAGTTTGGCATTTATTCAGTAATAAATGGATCTATTACCTATACTTATTGAAGTACAGTACTTCCAAATAGTTGCGTCTTTGAATATTATTCCCTACAAAACGGAAAGCAACGACAAATAAATTTTCTCCATGCGTGGCACCGATTATTCTAAATACCTAAACTGCTTTATCGTCGTCAACTTTCAGTAATTGTATGTTTCTGTTAGTCCTGCCGTCATAAAAATTATGTTATGGTAATTTGCGCATTCTCGAGGCTCTGGCGATCAGTTGAAAGAAGCCAAACTTGTGTGCTCAGACAGACCACTTGCTAGCTTTATACTTTTGCCATAGTTTTCTCATTTTGATTAATTTGTATCTTCTATCACGATATTTTTCCTTTTACTTTTCATTTTTAAAATTGCTTCATATTATTCGTGTTTGCATGCCCATTGAGCGCCCAGTGCTTGATTTGTGTTTATTCACGATTGCAATGTATGTCTACCTGTCATTTCTATGTTTTTATCATTCCTATCATTTCTTCTCTAACTATTACATGACAGTGAGATTTATTCACATCCGTTAAAAGAGACCATCAGCATCAATTGCTACCTAACTTTTCATTCGAGAGGATCAACTGTTGGTGCTTTATTCATTGTATAGTTAATTGCATCAGATTATTCTTTCATAGTTATGTACAAGTAAAAGCATGCTCTCCCTTCAGTTTTTGCAAGAGTTAAAAACAATATTTACAATCGTTTTTGTATCGGATATTTCGGGTACCGACCCTTTATCAACGAGAAACTTTTATCAATCTGCAGTATACACTAAACTTTCTATGCCGTGCGAACTTCTTTCACTACTCTGACAACTCACTACATCGATCCAACAACGGTCTCCGATACTATATCCAACGGGCTTCCAACATCAAGCGAATTGCTCCTTCCAAGAAGCATCGAAGTGCATTTCTCCTCTATCATGATATTGCTAGCTTCATTATTCCATTGACTATTCCAGCTCTTGAACATTTCAGCCATCAGCGTCATCCTCTCTTCAGTGATCATCCTGTGAGTTCATTATTTATTTCATTTTATTTCATCTTTTAAAAATGAAAGCACCATGTTTATAGACTATGTTTATATTACCTGCAAGTCGGCAACAACAAATTTTGACTTTTGACTCTATTTCATTCTGTGTTGCACAGAATGAGAAAAATAGCAAGAATTGCGACAGTGAATGTAAACAGTTACATCCCTCAACATACTGCCTTAATAATAGAATTTCATTATTTTTCTCGCATTAAGATATGCAAAAATACTATTAAAAATAAATTAATCTATTAAACATATCGACGGAATGCTGACTGGGTGCGTCTTAAGTTTTATATCCATCTTTACAATTTGAAATCGGTTAAACCGGAATTCACTGTGGTAATCGATCGCCTATTTAATGCAACCAAAAGAACAACTTCCGGGCCATTCCTAGCTTGTGGTTAAAATCAAACTCAAATTTGCATATCTATGGTATTTTATATCCAGGCATATGGCATATATTTTATATCCATATTAAATTTGAAAAAATGGCATATCTATTACCTCAACAGCTAAACGTACTATGTTTACGCTAACCAAGAAACTTAGTTTGTGAGAATTTCAAACAGGCATTTGATTCGAATTTTCATGTAGTATTCGAATAATCATGTTGCCTGCGTACGTCAATTCATGTTCCATTTATTTTCATTATCGCAGAAATATATCTATCTGTAAATGTGCTCGAACGTACCATATTATTTTATTGCGATATGCATATAAAAATCAATGTTTCATATGATGGCAGTGCTTTCAGTGCGAAATATTCCTATGTTTCAGTGACATATTGGTCAGAATCATCAAAGTTCACTTAGCCCCCTTATTTCAGAAATAATTTTTTGACTTATACGCAACGTATGGGATGACTGTTGGCCCACATCACTCGAAAATTTATCGCTGAAACAAGTCATAATGGATTGGGACGTCAAATTGGTATTTGATTTTTAGCTACTTTCCTACTTCTTATAACCACAAAGCTTTCTTCAAGTCAATGATTACCGAAGTTGATCATCATTAATGACAACCTATCAATTTATGATATATTTTGAAGTATTGACGTGTTTGTGAATATCTTATGTGTTTTGACAAAGATTTCTAGTTTGTTATAGGAGTACCTGCATCCGATTACATTCAAGTTTGCTTCATCTTAGTATACAACCTAATTGATCAACCGTTATAACCCATGAGTCGTAAAATGTATTTAATCAAAGAAATTTACAATTTATGTGAAATCTTTGGATAAAGTAGTATAGGACTACCATCAAGGCTGTTCACGTCAATCGTGAAAATTCTTTACATGCGGGTAGTAATTGGTATCCATGCTTTGGACAGAATCAATTACGCAAAATCTCCCAGGACATTTCGTGAAGACAGTTACTGTGGACACCTTTTGTTACTGTTTGGTTGACAGATTTGTGTTTAATTTGATGCATTAGTAGATGGAAAGTGTACACAATGGAGGTCGAGGTCAATTAATCCTTCTGATGTTATACTTACTCAGAAATATACATTGATTTGTACATTTATATGATTCGGTTGATACTGAGTAGACAGTGACCACTGAGGTTGAAATTAGGGCGTACACGAGAGTCTTAGGAAATTAATCTAATTTGGTCTGAGTGATTTTAATTTCTCATTTATGCTCATTTGAAGTCTATCTTTTAATCTATTGATCTAAGCAGGGGAAAGTAAAAATTTCTTTCAGATGCATTCTAATGACACGTCCAGGATTTTGCTATTTGAATAACTCCTTTCATGACCTTCTCACCTCTTGAGCAAGTGTGCACGTGTGTGCCTTTGAATCACGACTAAAACTACTTCTGTAGTTGTACAAGAGACTAATGTTTACATAGCAGACAGACATCCAATGCGGGCCTCGAAAAGCACCTATAGACCATCGGTGGTATGGACACGTGTCGTCATTGATGGACTTTTTCTAATGTCTGCGTAATGAACAAATAACAGATTCACTTTTCTAGAATTTATATCGGTGAAAAGGCTTGGCACTTTGTATTCAACGGAATGAAATTCTGCAATGCAAATATATTTTTGTTGACAGCCCGAATAGTGGCACATGTGTCGGCTTGAGATCTGCATAGCGATACAGTATTACAGTGCTGACTTCAGGACGATAGATGAAATTTCAGTTGATGATTGAATTTCTCCTTGGATGCACTTCGTTCGTCTTGACTTGACTGAGTGTGAAATGAGCCAGAAGGAAGCCCACATTCAATAGTATTTCTAAATCACTCTAATCACACTCAAAACTCATATAGCGAATAATAGAATCATAATTGCGGTTTCATTGAAGTTAAAAATTCAGAAAATGTGGCTCAGAGTTGGTAAAAGGCATTGGTGAGAGGATAGATGCAATTAATCAGGAACCATCCAATGATTTGGGATTGACAAATTAAATGGATTAGCTCGAGGTATTGTAAGGATGCTATTAAGCCTTAAGTGACTGTCAAGTGGTCTGTGAACATGTTATGCGCACTGCCAAGACACGGGCGCCATGAATGGAGTAGACCTAGAAGTCTGCACGTTTTTTCAGGCTAGGTCTGACTGGCGTCCGACTTGCATTACAGTGACCGACCGGGCAGCTAGGCAATGCATTTTTACATGTATTTTCTGCGACAATGGCATTTGAAGCTGCCATAAAAATTATCACGTTGCTTTATTAAGATAATTGTAGGAATTATCACGACTAATTGCACTACTACTACTATTTTCATCCATATTAGCTGTCATTGCAGTTTCATTGGTTTTAGTCAATTTGGAGAATAGAGGTTAATCCAAGTATGATTGCCGCTACCAAATATTCTGTCAGAGTTCATAATTTTTTGTAATCACATTTTCAAACCACCTTGTCGAACATTAACTTTGGCATAAAATGCATCATTAGTGTGCAAATATGGCAGTCGTAAAACTTGGGTTCCCCAAATTTTTTAATACATCATTAGTGCTCGAAGTATTTGTTAATATATATAATGAGATCGCGCTACTACTTATCGGTAAGCCTTACTAAGTCTAAGCAAGTATTTCTAACCGATGCATTTCTCAGTCTTCCAAAACTTTCACTATCAACATTTATGTACACTGTAAACTGTCACCTCCTAAAAACGAAGAAACCTGCATCCTAAAGCGCGACACACTAGAATTTTTGGAGGTTTCGTGAAATAGAGTGTTGACATACTAAAGAGAACAATAACCCTAGTGTGCTAGCCTCCTAAAACGCCTTGCTTTAGTATTTTTTTTATTAGTTACGAATAGTGTCTTGCTTTAGTGTGTGGTTTAGGTGCTGGTTTAGAGTGTACAGGGTGTCCATGAAGAAACCGGACGATTTCATTTTGTTCTCAATCTTTATAGCTTGAATATATGGTGCTAATATCAGAGCTGGAAAAATTCCACTGAATTTTTTCAATTCCAAATCCAATTCCAGTCGAAACAGTTCAATTCAATTCCAATTCCATAATAAGATTCAATTCCGATAATTGCATGTCGCGTATAGTGTCTTATGTTAATGTATCTAACGTTTGTTCGTTTCAATCTAACCCATGTGCCCTTATCCTATCCTCGTTGTTCCTGTGTGCCGTTCCCTGCGTCGTTCCTATGTGCGTTTTCATGTTCATAGTTCATATTTCTTGTGTACATGTATATATGTAACCGGTCAGCTTACGACATTTTCGTTTCGTAAACGAGATATTCACGAGATTATCTCGTGAAAAAAGAAAAGAAAGTTAACGGTCAGCAAAGAATCAAACGCTGAGAGAGAGAGAGAGAGATGAGATGTGAATAAATCTATCAATAAACTGACAGAAGAAAGAAATTCAGTGTGCGAATAACGTGACTGCTGATGAAAGAAAAAACGACGATAAAAATGATATCATGAATTCTGACTAATGGTCCATTTAAAAAAAAGGAGATTAAAAATTCCGTGATAAGAACGAAATGTGGTTGGGTCGAAAGCTAACGAGCAGGGATTAAAGGAAACTCTTTCAATTTTCAAAAGAACGTGGTTTTATCGTCAAGTCTCAAAAATTTGTATAAATTAGAAACGATGAGAAATTGACACAACAACAACACATACGATATCTTCAGTAGCAGTTAGAAAAACTCCGGGCTCTCGCGGTGTAACGTAACTACAGAAGTAACAACAACAACAGCCTGCCAGCGAACAACAACACAGCAGCGTATACGGCAACACATCAGCGAGCGCGATTGAAGATTGACGGTATAAGTGACACTGATGTTTATGATATTATTTTGGTATAAGTGAGTCCCATCGAATTGAAATTAATTTAACATTAAGAAAGTGAACTGCAAGTGTAAAGTTTTTCTTTTATCGTTGCGTATCGTATCTATATAACTATAGTCGTAAAGATTAATATTGTTAATTGTTGTGATTGGGAGTTGAATAATAGTTCATGAAATTGAATAATTAATTATTAGAATAATTTGTTGACACTGTCTATATTATGATTTGAACTGACAGGGTTGCTGCCCTTTAATGCACCGTTAATCCAAACCAATCTCTTTCCAAACCAATTGTTTTTCGCGTGTACAACAATTAAGTTAATTTCCAATTTTTGTGCTTATCCTGTCAAGAGCTAAATTCAGCAATTGTTATATTTTGATTAATTATCTTACTTGATAAATAACTAAATAACAGATTGAACAAAGATGATTGTCTTTTCATTGTCTGCTTAATCGCTAAAATAACATTGTCCGGGGCTGTAGGCCCATAGAAGTCACAGAAAACACCAACTATATTCAACTATAGAATAAAGCTACCTCTGTCGATCTATCTCTCTCTTATCTCTGCGTGTAGTTAACACAACGACCGAGTACTGTGATTTCAATTTTTGTACAAATAGATTTATCACAGGTCTATCGAAAAAGTGGAATTGAGGTTTATCAAGGTCAATTCCAGTAGATTTAAATATCGTCAATTCCAATTCCGACTTTTCCAACTCTGGCTAATATTACTTTTTAGGTACTTTGGAATGTGCGATTCTGGATTCAAGCAAAGAATTTCTTTTCTTAAAATTTTGATTTTTCAAAATCAAAAATACAATTTAACTTAATTTTTTTAAAAAAATCTAATGTTTTTAAAGAACTTTTTCTTTCAAGTAAAGAACATAAACGATCTCGGACGCACCCGTCACACTTCTTGCATCTGATGCATCGACCTTTCTGTTGAATTTATCCAGCGGAAAAAATATCCACTTTGCTTCGAGCGAAAGCGGTTGTGCAACTGCTCAATAAGCCTCTGCATTGTCACTTGCAAAAACTTATAAGCATCAGAGAGAGTAGAAATTGTGGAACTTCATTTTGAAAGCGGACGTTCTGCGACGGAGGTACAGAGGAAGTGGTCTACAAAGTATGGTCGTCATAGTCGCAACCCACGTAGAGAAACGATTAAAGAAATTATCAATCGATTCCGTGAAACCGGCATCATCAATGATCGGTCACGAACTGGTAGAACGTCAAATGAAGAGGTTGTGCAAGCTGTTGGAGAACTGATCCACGAAAATCCTTCGTAATCTATGCGTCAGATCTCCAAGTAAGTCAATCACTCAAAGTCTTTTTGTGCACAGTTTGTCTGTCGACGAATGCTGAAACTCTATCATTACCGCGGGCGCGTTCAACATTATCATGCGCTTCAACCCAACAACCAAGCTCTCAGTGTCTCGCTCTATGAGTGGATTCGCTATAATGCTATGACTGACGAGGACTTTTAGAGTGGGAGCCCACGGGGTCCAGCTTTTGTTATCCACTCATTTTAAGCACTTTTTGAGAGTCCTTACGATTTTGTTGAAATTAACCGATATAGGCAGTTGTGGTACATAATCTGGAGTATTTTTGATATATTTTGCCTTTTATTATTGGGTGCTGATCGCGATTTTTACATTTAATCACATATAGAAAGATTTTTGGAGCTTTCTAATTTTGAGAGGGCAACAGATAAATCTGAGCAAGGCACAGGCCCATTCCTGTTTTGATGTCAAAGTAGCGGCTTACATGTAGGCTTATCTGTCTTAAGATTGAAAGAGTGTGGAAGTGTTAACCTGATCCCAGTGGAATTGACAATGGAGTTGACCCACACTGTAATTGAGACTTATGCAATCATATTCGATTGGGCACTGGTTTCAAGCTGCATCCGGCACTTTCAGCTGATCTTGCCTTCGTTGACGGCGTGTACATTTTGGGGTCCTTTTGTGGTGTCTGTCTTGAGGTCTCCTTCACACCACTAAAAATGTCTGTCATAGTCCATTCCTGTTAAGGCGGATCATGACCAATGATTTGGCACTGGTTTCAACCTGTACCCCTCTCACCTGAATTAGCGCAGCTGAAAGCTTGCACATTTGGGGGCGGACTTTGGGGTGTGTGTGAGAGTCCCCCTACCACTAAAAATGTCTGTCATTGCTGATATCGGATTCCTGGGATCATTATGGAACAATTTGGCATTGGTTTCAACATGTACCCCTATCAGCTGGTCTAGCGTGTTTTTGGGGTGTCTGTCTGAAGCCCCCACCACCGAAAATGTCTGTCATTGTCCATTCCTGTTGCGGTGGATCATGACGAGTCATTTGCCAATGGCTTCAACCTGTGCCCCTCTCAGCTGATCTAGGATTTTTTTGGGGGTCATTTTTTATACTCCCGTGACAATCGAATTACTCTTCGTGCTGGTCAGTCGGTTGTGTGTCGGCTCTCGCGGTTTGTTGAAAGAAAAGTTATCAACTTCGATTTCCAGTCACCGTTTTTCTTTGAATTTTGGTTTGTGCAAGCATCAATGTGTCCCTCATAATCTTTCGATCGATCTCAAATTGGATCGTCTATTCTTGTAGGATTGCCTACGATCATCGTCTTGATTCATTTCCACGTTGCCGTGTGAGTATTGTTCATCGGTCTCTTACAATCTCTTAGCTGTAAAGTTGTTTGTGCCGATTCTGACGTCATCCTGTACACTTCGGCACTGCGGCACTCATAAATTCAGATTCTCTGAATAGATGCGTGTAGCATTACTATTAAAACCTGTTGTCTGCTGGACTTCTGGTTACGATGGCTGCGTCTGGTGCGATATTTTGGTGGTTCGAATCCTGAACTAAACAAGTTGCATTGGTCTATTTTTCGTGATCAAATTTTGCCAACATAGTGCCTTCTTCGAGCCCAAATCCCGTCCGAAACACTAGATCCAATAGCAACACAAACAGTGGAATAAATTTGAATGGTGGGCGACGTCTTTTCTATGACAGAAATTATTTCGAGACTAACTCTTGAAATTGAGAAAATCGCTTTAAATCTTGAAGCTCTAAATGAAGGAATAAAGACTATTGAAGATAAAATATCTACTTCTCGTGACAAGTTGGCCGTACACGATGAAATCCGATCCCAGGAACTCGGTTTTCAATACATGGCTTCAGATTTTGAAAGAATTTGAAAATCGGAACTTCAGAGCGAATAATGTCATCGACTCTGGACTTATGGCATGCTCTGATGTTTCCCCATAAGCACGAGAGGTCTCTGATCGAATTGAAGTCTGTAACATGATACTTGAAATTGGAGTTGAGGAAGCCAGTAATATGATTGTCAGATGTCAGCGTACAGACACGACCCATGTCTGTTAAACATAGACTTCTCAAGACTGTGTTCACTAGTCAACAAGTGAAGTGACATCTTGCGCAATGCAAGGATATTGAGAAACTCACAGCATTACAAGGAGATATTTATTAACCCTGATAGATCATGAGTCCAATTGAACGAGTACAAGGAATTACTAGCTGAGTTACACAGGCAACGGGCTAATAATGAAGATGTTATATTCAAGGATAAAGTGATTCTAAGATCTGAACTGAGGTCTCGAATTTTTCACTGAATGATTTTACTGGATCAAATAGGAATAATTCTTTCCCTACAATTATGGTTTTGATCCTCGGTCCGTGTTTTCAAAATCTGATGAAGTAAATTTGATGCAGATTACATAACTCTTGTTGAGTCTGTGTTTGATGATCTGAATCCCAACAGTTTACGTGCTATAATTGATTGGATTGACTCTAGTAAAATGTTACTGAATTTGACCAAGTCGAAGTAAATGATTTTTCGACGCAGTCTTGCTGGATGTGTAGAGCATCAAAATGTTCCACTTGTATGTAAAGCGTTTTATTTCAAAGTAATAAAATTTACACACGACATGAATCATTTACAATGACTTCACTGCCTTTTGAGACATATCTTAAAAGTTGGACATACACATGTACATGCACTTGTGTCATATAAATCAGTGTCATACGTAAGAACGAGGAAAGGTTTATAAGGAACAGATTGCAAATCATCAAAGGAAAGAATTATAAAAAGTGGTACAAAAGGGAATAAATGCCCTTGACCTTCGCTGACTTTGGGAAAGGTATGACTCAAGGTGCCCAGAATAGTGAAGTCCTCTAGGAACCAAGTGATGCAGAATGCTATCACGATGTAGCGTGTCACTAAACACTCTGCATGCCCTCTGAAGACGGCGTGCTTCAAGTTCGCCGAGACACATTCCAGAGCATTCGTTGCCTCAGATGATGCGGTGGCACAGTCGTTGCAGTTTTTCAATACGAATATTGTTTTTCACATTAAGGCCAACAAAAAGTGGTGAATTGTATTCCACAATAGAACGAATAAATGCCCCAAAAACACATATTAGATCAGCTTTTCTAAAGCCTGCAGCCTTCAAACGATGGAGCGCATAAACTCTTCTGCTAGCGCTTTTACATATATATTCGATGTGCTCATCCCATCTACATAAATCACTAAAGATTACTCCCAGAAATTTGATGGAAGTACAAAACGACCTGTCCAAAATTGGAACAGGTAAACCACGACGAATATACATGCACTTGGTCTTATCTGTATTCAAACATAGTCCATGATTCCGGCTCCAATTGCTTATGAGTAGTGAAAACTGTGCCCTACTATGAGAGGGATAGGTACATGGATGGGTACATGTAAAATTCAGTGTTATCAATAGGAACATGGATGGGGACATGTATAATTCAGTGTTATTAATAGGAACATGTATGACTTCTGTTTTACTGGATAGGTACATGTGTTTGGTACACTCGGTTGAGTACATTGCGTTTCGGAACGTCTATGATCGAACTTGTGTGACTTGGTTCTGAGTACTTGGGTACGTACCGATAGACGTCCGTTGTTTGATTTTGAATGAGTTTGCTAAATTGCGACTATTGTGACTATTGCAACCATTGTAATCAAGATGACAGTCACATTGATTTTCCCTTATACGTAGACAAACTAAGCTATAAATATGAGATAGTTGTTTGATGACGTACATAATGATGACTAGTATCCCAACGTCCTGGGTTGTCGCAAGAGACCTTGGATATTCGTTCAAAGCTATAGAAACTGTAACAAATCTCAGTGAAAATATCAACGCTGGTGATTTAGTTGATCGACTAATGGATCTAGATGAGCATGCTATGAATCACAATTTGGATCGTAGGTGGATAGAGGATTTCTCCATGCTACACTGCAATGATAGTGAAATTAGAAGGATGAAATTGGAACGATATGGAAAGAAGGAGAAATTTGACAGTGTTTTAATACAAAGTTCTCCCAATAAAAGTGACTTCAGAAGCAAATGAGAAGAAGAGACATTTAAATTATTATGTGAACAGAACTGTGTTAAGTGTTTTGAACAGGAACGATCCCTTCTCTTTTTACCATGTTCTCATAGCGTTATGTGTCATACATGCTATGTACCCTTTGAAACTTCATCTTGTCTCCTTTGTGATCAAGAAATATTTTCAACAGTCACTGTATATCGTGCATGATGAGTCATCATGCACGTCTGTGATTGGTCACTATTGTATCTTTGTGTGGCTTTTCTATATAAGGAGGACATTGTACCGTTCTATTTCAAGCATAATTTGAGGCTAATACAATGTCAATCAGCATGTCGTTCACTACCAACATTCCCATTTCAATAATTTACCGAAGTCAACTCTTCACCGGCAATATATTCTATTCTGTCGTAAATATAACTGGTTATAAAGCGGATTTGGTGGATTTGATGGAGGAAATAGTTAAGTATTTCCGCTGCGAAGAGGACGTTGTGGTGCAGAGAATGTTAATGAGAGTCGTGAACAACGCTCTTACACGAGTTGCAAGATTTTGGCTCAATGAAGTACTTCACCCACTAGCTCAAACTGAGATTGTACCGGAATACTCTCGCTGCTGCTGCAGCAGTATCCTACGGAAACACAACACATGTCTCCATGACATTATCACCTCCAGCTACTTTGACGAGAAGGGTGAGAAATGTAAATTGGACTTGTTCACTGGACCGCCATCAATAAGCATCAATGTGGCTGCTCAAGGACATTCTGAGGTGATCAGTTTGCGGGCATACTATGCCAATATACTAAAGACTTTCCATTCAAAGCCCTGCTGTATGTGCTGTCCTATTTCAAAGCATCTAATGAATGACATTGAGCAGCTCATAACTGCTGCAAATCAGACTCTAGCCGATGTGAGTGTAAAACAGTTTACTTCTTCAACTTGTTAAGTGTTTTGTGTAATTTTATAAGTACCAGCAACAAACTCTGCGTGATATGTGAATGCTTGTAAACTTTTGTGTATAATGTTGTAGGTACCAAGCAAAAATTGTATTTGTATTATCTATTTTCATATTAGAATAAAAATGTCTGTAAAACGGAAGGCATCTTCTCGTCAATCGAAACGCTCCTTCAAACCTTCAAGTCAGTTTAAAAAGGCGTTGCGAAAGTTAAACAGGATACATGATAATAAGAAGTGCAAATTGATTCAAAATTCAAGTGATGATTTCATTCGTGATTTAGCTTTTGCAATACACAAATGTCTACCTATTTACAAGCCTCTATTGAATGCTGGCTCTTTAAATACCATAAAAAAGTTTTCAAATCCAAGGAGTAGTGATAAGAAAAAACGAAACTTAATTCAGCGCGGTGGTGGTGGGCTTCTGGGTATGTTAAATGATATTGGAAACAGTATTAGTGGTGTAATCAATAGTCCGCTTGGAAGGATTGCAGCAACTGCTGCAATGTTAATATAACGTTAACGAATCATAAAGTGACACGTCATCACTTTGATCGATGAGTCATATATAGGTGTATATAAGGAAGACGCTTTAATGATATTTTATCTCTTTCAAGTGACAATTCATTTTCGTTGGTTGAAAGCTCCGAATTAGTACTTGTTGAAACATGACTCAGAAAATGTATACAATCAGAGAGGAAAGTGACGCTTTTGAGCAAGATCTCTTGAAGCTTCGTCCGACACGAAAGGTGCAAGGGATTGGAAATACATTCTACTTTCAAACCTTGAATTATGGCGATGATGGCTTTAATCTTCAAGTTCCATTTTTCCACAGTAATGGCATGTCTACATCAGGGTATAGCAATATGAGACAAATGCGAGTGACTTTTCCAAAATGGCAACAGGTGATTCTTAAAACTATTGACTCTTTCGCGAAAGAATGTGTTGAGCTGCCTGAAAGTGCTCCCACTCATTGGAGAAAGGCATTAAAGGAGGGAGTTGGTTACAAGGAATTGCCGGAATTCGATACACTGTTTTTAAAATTATCGGATCATTTTCAAGCATTCGATCTCTTTACAAACGCGATGGAATGTGAGAATCTCAAACGGGGTCGCTATATGGGCTTAGTGCACGTTACCGGACTTCATATTGGCTCACATGGTTCGACTGGTAAAGTCGCATCTTTACAAATGAAGGTTCTTCAACTAGTCTATGAACCACTACCAATTGATAAATGCTTAATTAACATTGATAAGACTGCTTCAAGTGATGGGAAGGAAGAGAGCAAAAAGCGAGGGTGGAAATCTAAAGATGGAAATATCAAATTGAAGTTGAAGTGCCAAGATGCTGACTTGAAAACTTTCTATAATCCTAATTGTGATGAGGAAGCACAAATGTTTTAATTTGTAAATGTAAATTGAAAGTTTCTATTCTGAATGTAAATAAATGTGATCTGGAACATGTGTTTGTTTTGTTCTTCTAAGCAAAATTAGCGGGATGATGAGTTTAATGTTAATGGAATTATAAAATGACAGATTTCCGTCTATTCACTGATCACACAATGTGTGCCGCTGGACCAAGTCAGTCCGGTAAAACTGCATTTGTAACTCAATTGCTACAATATAGAAATGAAATGTTTAACAAGGAAATTAAGAGAGTCAAATGGTGTTATGGAATATTTCAACCACAACTACATTCTGCACTTCGCCAGAAAGGTTATGAGGTGAAGCAAGGGTTGCCATCAACTGAGGATATCAAAGCAGGTGATTTACTAGTATTATATCATCTATTACGTGAAAGCAAATCTTCAAAGGATGTAGCTGAAATGTTCATTCAAACTGCACATCATAGGGAAGCTTTTATTATCTACATCACCCAAAATATCTTCGATGGAGGGAAAGAGCAAAGAACTAGAAGTTTGAATACACATTATTTGGTAATATTTAAAAATCCAAGAGATAGCAGTCAGATACATCATCTCAGTAGACAAATATTACCTCAACAACCTAAAGCACTTTCGAAAATACATGAAGATGTAACAAAGAAAACACATGGCTATCTATTTATTGATCTAACCCAGGAATGTCCGAAACGACTTCGGTTTCGAACTAATATCATACCTAATTCCGCTGAACCAATGACAGTTTTCTCGGTTCACAGTTAGCTTTAAGCAATGTACTTTGTTGCCTTATTATTTTCAAACATGTCGCATTCAAAGATGGTGGTCATTCCTCAAGAGGAGTATCTACAATTGACTACATTACAAAGTGCACAGGAAGTCAAAAATATAGATCAACCTATTACGAATCAACTTAAGGAACTAACACAAAAGGATATGGAAATTCAGAAGATTAAGGATCCCTATCGACGAATGCAGTAAGCAGCTGAAAACATTGATGAGAGGCGACAGATTCGTGACAAGTTGCGACGATTTATAACCTTGTCAACACCTCGACCATATCGTGTGCGCGCTGAGCGATTATTTGACTTCATTGATCCACATGTGAAGTTCAATGAGAGAGGGGAGATAATAGATGAAACAACTGGTGATGTTATTAGAAATAGTCACATAGATGACCTTCTACAATATGCTGTCAGAGATGTAAGGCGAAAGCTAGGTGCACCACAAGGGTGGACATATTTTCAGAAAATTTTATCTGATCAAAATGTACCTCACAATATTATTGGAGGACTGACTGTGAATGAGTTGGATAAGGGTCACTTACAAGATGGATAAAAAGTAAAAGACTCACGATGGCGGTCAAGCGAGAGCTTTATGATCCCGATGATCTGCAACCAAAATGAGCCACTAGGCGCTCAATGCGTGTTGGGAAGCAGTATAGTAAATATTAAGCAAATATGAATTAAGCCTTGCTTCCCTCATATCATGTCGTTACAAAAATTTTGCTGTTGTTTGAAATCTGCGCTCGAAGGCAAAGGAGAAGAGGGCATAGAGGTTGATATCAATTGTGTTAGCAGTTGCTGTGCGAGTAATACGCGTGCAAATCAGAACAAAGACGATGAGTACAGCAGTGAAACTCAGAAAGATTTATTACGACTTAAATCACCCCGCAAGTTTAAGTCGTCCGGAGGTTCTAGCTCGTGCAGCAGGTGTGGGAATAGAGAAAGTCAAGAAGTGGTTAAGGAGTCAACCGACTTACACTCTTCACAAAAATGCGAGAAAGCGGTTTCCAACGAGAAAATATGTTGTTAACAATATAGATAGTCAATGGCAAGCGGACTTGGCTGACATGCAACAGATATCACAGTACAATGATGGCTATAAATACATCTTAACCGTAATAGATATTTTATCTCGCTATGCTTGGGCACGTGCGCTGAAATTTAAACGAGGACCAGAAGTTGAAGCGGCTTTTCAGAGCATTTTTGATGAGGGGCGTGTTCCGCAAAGAATACAGACCGATCAAGGGAAGGAATTCGAAAACTCTCATGTTCGAAGTCTCCTTAAAAGTCATAATGTGGAATTGTTTAGTGTCAAAAGTGCTTATAAAGCTGCCATGGTTGAGAGGTTCAATCTCACACTGAAAACAAAAATATGGCGCTATTTCACTGCAAAAATGCACATGTTTGGGTAGGTGAGTTGCAGAAATTTGTTAAGAATTACAATGAAAGCTGCCATCGCATCATTAAGATGAAACCATTTGATGTTACCGCAGATAATGCGATGGATGTATGGCTTCGATTGTATGATAAGAAAGCGAAAAACATTTCCAATGAAAGGAAAATTAATGTTGGTGATAGAGTTCGGATTTCAAAGGTTAAGTCATTTGAGAAGGGGTATCTACCTAATTGGACTGAAGAAGAGTTTTTTGTAGATGAAGTAAATAGAAAATTTAGACCCACCATGTATAAATTAATAGATTACCATGGCAATCCAATTGAAGGAAAATTTTACTCTCATGAATTGCAAGTAGTAGACAGAAGTGAAGAGGTGTATATGATTGACAAAATAATTAGGAAGAAAGGTCATGGCAATCAAAGGAAATATCTCGTTAGATGGTAAGGGTATCCTGATTCATTCAATAGCTGGATGGCGCACCAGGATCTACAAAATGTGGAGGTGGGAGACACTCGTTACTTTTAAGCTAATATAGCATGTGACTTCTTCCATATATGAGCTCAACATGTCTACTAACTTCAACATCATTCTTCCAAGCAATAGCAACCCAAAGATATTCCCAAGTAACAAACCATCTCTATACTCTGTTGAATTCGCTAATCCAGTTACTCTGCATGGACCCCATGAAGTTGCTCTAACTGAAATTACCTATCACAACGATATCAGTTTGATAAAAAACAATTATTTTGAATTACATAAAGAAATACGAGAGAAGGATGATTGTTTTCGCATATTTCACAATAGTCTACATGGTACATGGACTTTTCATCATCTAACTTTACATCCTTTTTCAACATCTTTACCATCTGTCCAAAACATGATTAAAATTCAAAAGGCATTTGCAACGTCAACTTTTGATTCTAGGGTTCCCACAATGAGCTTGCAAGATACAGAAAAGGAAATCGGTAGACTATTTCAACGAATAAATGGTCTCTTCAAGCTGACTTTGAATAAATTCTACAAACCAGTCATAAAGGGGTCAACAAAATTGATGAGGGAAGGGAAGCATGTTCTTCTTGTATTAGGTAAGGATTTGGGTCATACTTTGGGGTATTCCAAAACAACGTTCTCATCAAGGTATTGGTACAATGGACGTGGGTGGAATTCGGAGAGGAAAGTCACTGATTTTCAATGTAGAATTGTGCCATTGTATGCATTACAAAAAAGGAGCATCCGAGTAAAAAATCAATTTGAGGTCATTAAAAGTGTTGAAGACATTGCAAGAAAGTTTCAAGGATCAGTGCCAGAAACGTTAATGGCCTGTGAATATAAGAAAGAGAAAGTAACTTTATTTACTGTTGAAACGGAGGCAGAATTTCTTGTTTTTACTAAAAAGACACCATTGGAAAAGTCTGATTCCGCTGTTATTAAATTCGGATCTGAAATGATTGGGATGTTTAAGGGCCTTGAAAGCGCACCTTGGTTGACAGAATTAAATGATACATTCAAGGTTCAATTGTCCTCTTCTAAACTCAACGCATCAACAAATGTTTCATGGGATATCCACGTATACAGCGAAGACATTTTGGGTGATGATTTGTCTACTTCCAGTGGATTTGTAAAAAGAGTCAATTTGAACATTGAAAGCTTGAAAACGCCATCTGAATTGTGTACAAAGTTAAATGAGTTTGGTGTAGATTACCTCGACGCAGATGAATATCACTTTTCTTATGACCCACATAAGAAACGCATGATTCTAAAGGTAGGGAAGAAATCTCTTATCAAGCTGGATAGCGTGTTAACGACCACATTGGGATTCTCTTAATCAACTATTTGTGAAGGCACATCAATAGGCGATACAGCCCCATCACTAGAGCGGGATATAAGTAACTTATACGTCTATTGTAACATTACTGAATATACAAGGGTTGGCGACATTGAGGCCCCACTTCTGCGCACATTTCCTCTCTCATCCGTAAGGAAGCAACTAATCAATCGAGAATTTTTTAACACAATGTATCTACCAATCAGCCGAAATTACATCAATAGAATTGACATATCAATTCATGATGACGCAGGAGAAGTAGTACCGTTCTGTGGTGGTGTTACTGTTTTGACCCTACATATTAGGTCACGAGAATAAGGCTTTACGCTATTGTGACTTCCATAGTTATTCAATAGTCATAATGACAGGCATTTACAGTAGATCATCATATCAGAGCGGTTATCCCGTGATTGTTGGAGGTAGACGACAAGTTGGAGGAGGCATATTCCGTGCACTAAGACGTATGGTTCTTCCAACGCTCAAAAAGTATGGCGTACCAATCATGAAGCGTGTTGGAGGCAGGGCTTTAGATTTTGGTGCAAATGTTGCAGCTGATGTGCTTCAAGGTGAGGATATCGGTGAATCTATGAAAATGCGCGCGCAGCAATCTGCCATAGACGCATTAGATGATTTAACAAAGACGAGACGTACAGTTCGGAAGAAGCGTAGGAAGTCAAGACAAGTTCGATCCGGTCGAGTTACTAAGCAAAGACGCAGGAAAAGTAAAAAGCCGACTAGAGCAGCACGTTCTAAATCTAGACGTCGAGTGAAAATAAGAAAGCGCAAACGAAATTCCACAGCGACTAGAAACAAGTCAAAAAGAAGGAAGACAACATATTTGTGGAGCTAATACGATGCAGAGTATCAATTTGGCTTTGTGTTTCTTCGATTTTCCCCTTCATCAAACAGACATCATCTCCTCAACAATTGTAGACATAGTCCCCACAACAAATATCGATGGTAACCAACAGCCTATTCAGTTTGATATACCTGCCAATCCTCAAGATTATATTGACTGTCAATCCATTGATTTAAAGTTGTATATACAAATTAAGAAGACTGATGGCACAAATATTGATTCATCCAAGGATAAAGTGGGATTGGCAAATCTTCCTATTGCCAGTCTGTTCTCAGGTGTGTATCTAATATTGAATGACAAATAGATTGAAGGAGGGGATCGAGCATATCCATATGGAGCATACATACATACAATGACGCAATTTCAAAAGCAAGCTAAACAGTCACACTTACAAGTTTCTGGGTGGTATGATGATCAGCAAGGGAAATTTGATCTCAATTACGGGGTTAAAAAGACGAATGGATTTAACAGCGGATTCAAAGGAATTACACTTGAAAGGACCTGTCTATCTTGATTTCCTTCGTCAATCTAGATATCTGCTATCACAGGTTAAAATGCAGATAAAATTTATTCGTGCAAATTCTGAGTTCGCGTTAATGGCTTTTGGAGCTACAAACTATCAAATCAACGTAAGTAATGCCGTGCTCAATGTAAGGCGAGTAACAATGAACCCGTCAGTCATCAACGAGCATGCGACAGGATTGAGAAAAAACAATGCAATATATCCAGTTAATCACAGTGTGTTGACAAACTTCACAATTGGTGCAGGATCATCCTCACATGCCTACCCAAATCTTTTTCCCACTGCTATGCCAAAGGCGGTGTATATCACATTTGTGGAAAATGAGGCATTCATTGGTGCTTTTGAAAAGAATCCATTCAATTTCCAACACTTTAATGTTAGCAAACTAGCACTCTACCAGGATGGGAAATTTGTATCTTGCAAAGCATATGAGCCTAATTTCAAAGATGGCAAATTCGCACGTGAATATGGTTCTACTTTCACCGCCCTCAACATGTTTATTACAGATGATTCAAATGGAATTACAATGGATATGTACAAGAATGGCTACTTCTTCATTATGCACAACCTCACAGCAGACGCAGATCTAGGTGGTGAAAGCGTAGGAGTTACAAAGCCTGGAAATCTACGACTGGAGGTATCATTTGAGTCACCTTTGAAGAAAACAATTACTTGTCTCATCTACGCTATCTATGATAGCAAAGTTGAGAGAACAAGAATGAGAGACGTGACTGTCAGCTATCAGAGATGAGTAACTTAAGCAACATAGAAATCTTGAGGAAAATGAGGAAAGCTCATCCCTACTCCAAGACAATATTTCTCAATGTCTTTTCTAGAGATAATTTACCTGATTCAATTCCTTTCTATCCTTGTTCGCTTATCATCAATACGGATACCAACAATCTTCCCGGAAAACATTGGATTGCTGCATACATCAATCGTTATAAAGTGGCCGAATATTTTGACTCTCTTAATCAACCTCGTTTACATGATATCGCATTATGGATGAACAGGTTCTCCTGGACTGTTAGGAAAGTGACATCGTTCCCACTTCAAAGTAATACATCTCTAATGTGCGGTGGCTATGTACTCTATTTTGTCAACGAGAGACCATTGAAAAATAACTGTAAAAGTGTTTTAGAACTATGTTCGAAAGACTGTGATAAAAATGATGTAATTCTTAGTAAATATGTCGAAACAGTTTTGAAATAAAGTTTTATGCTGTATCATTAACTTCCTCTCTTTTTCCAAAACAATGGTTTATAAGGAAAACAATAACATGTTCATATTTCATTATCTATTCACATATATACAAAATCTACAATTTGGTTTTCATGAAACATTTTTTCAAATCACATATGATGGGAGGCACATCACATATGTCTTTAATGCCGGTTATCACAATCTTTCCATTATGGAACACATGAGCATGATATGGATGCCAGTTAGTCAATTGAGCTGCTGGAAATAGCTCCACTTCATAAGTTAGATTATGTGATGATGCAACTTTACGGAAGTCATAGTGATAGTGCAATTCACATAACACGGTCATTGTCTTCACTTTCCAATCAGATAATGAATCACCAAGTAAATGTTCCAAAGTAAAGTGTAGATATGAGAAATCACCCTCCATGACCCTTCCAATACATTGGATTGTTCCATTTGGAAAGAATAGTATAGTGAGAGATTTATCCTTCCTCTAAATCCTCCATGTTAACATTGAGGGTCTTCCAAGATGTAAGCTCGTTGTCGGCTTCAATTTGCGTTTTATCAGTAACCATTGTTTTCGGTTGGGTATATTCCTCTCGATCTCTTGTAGATTGAGTTTTGAGTTTGCTTTTGTAATAGTTAACATCCGATTTACAACTTCCAACCATTTGATGTCCTCCATCTTTAATGAATGACGTTATCTGTGGTAGTATCTCCCTTGTAAACGTTTCCCATGTGACGTCACTGAAACGAAAAAATCGATATTCAACATCTTCCCGTTTTGGTGAACAGACGTATAGTTTGACTGATGAATCACACTTTATCCATACCTTGTCATCGAGAGGAATCTTGATCCGAGTCTTATGGTTGCCAATGAGATCAGCGAAGTCTTTCAGTGAAGGCAATGCGTCAATACTTATGCAAACGCCACGATGTTTTCGAACACTATTTGGTATTGAATGACGAAATGCTACTCTTTTAGAATTTGTTATGTGAACGTTTTGAACGTCACTAAGTTTCCATGTTCTAATGTAATGAGGCATGTTCCGAAAGCTAGGTTTCAAATTTAGGTTTAATGTTTGCCTAAAGTTTGTTATTTCATTAGCTCAATATATCAGAATGATGTTGAGTACAAAGTCTTTACATATCCATTCACATTAGGACTACCTATTTATTAGTAATCATTTCTACATATCGGAAAGATGTAGAAATTTCAATTTTAGTAAGACTACTTATGCATTAGTAAGTGTTGCTACATGTCGGAAGATGCAGCAATCGCAAGATCTATTACAAATGGAATATTGTATTGTTTTTATTTAGACTTATTCTACATCACCTGTGACAGGAAGGCATCTCCTTCTCTTCGACGGTGGGGGAAGACCTAGGCTGTAGTGTCCATATGGTAATGATAAATTTTTATCCAGCCAACAGCGCTTTTCCTCCCAAAGTGAAAGACCTCGCTTCCTAAATGATTTTGTGCTATGTGATATTTTGAATTTATAATTGTCATCTTCAGTTGTATCATTCTCACTATAATAGACACTCCTATAGTCATTACGTTTCAATTTTTTAACTGCTGCTCTCTGAATTCCTTTTGCACGTTTGATGCTATGATTCGTAGACTCTAGATATTTCATTGAATACATTTTCGGTTTTAGTAGGATCATTTCCTCCAGCAACTTTCCAGCACACTCATCCTTAAAACAACCTAATCTAGCTTTGTTTGTAGTTGAGTATAGTCGGTGATGACTGTCATAGTTTGAAGAGTCAAACTTTTCACCGAAGTATAGAAGTATATCTTCCAGACGGACAGATGGTGATGTGTATAAACATAGGAAGAAACTGTCAGTATCACCTCCACAAAGCCGCGTTCTATTTATCAGTGGACATCCTTTTAGATCATTGTAATATAATTGATACATTTCCAACTTACTATAGTCAAGTACTGCTTGACCAACATATATTAATTCATTTAAAACTATTGAGGGATTGTACATTTCCATACCAACCAGATCTTCATCAAATATTTTGTGCTGAACATAGAGAGGATAATTTGACAATTTCAGTAGTTGTTTCTCATTGTTGACTAGTTTAAATTTTTTCCTTCTCCTTACATTTTCCATTGTTTTACCATATAAAGAATTATTTTTCAATTTGTAGAATGACTTTTCGAAGTCAGTGCTTGATTGAACCCTCTTTTGAGAGCTCATATCAATGTATGTTTTTAACCAAGGCTTTTGTGTGAATTTTATGCCACTATGAATCTTCTTGATTCTCATGCCCATGGTCAAGTAAAATTTTAAAATTGAGTGGTGGACTACATAATTTTCCCTATCAAATTGATGGAGCAGAAGTTTCTTGATTGAAGAAAAATGTGTATTTGGTCTTACTTTTTGATATAGATTTTTCATATATTGTGAAAACATTCTCTTATCAATCATCTGCATTTCTGGGGCTAATGGGAAATCCGCAGTGTCATCATGAATGGCTGCGGGATACTCTAAATCTAAATCAAAAATGTAGCCGATTTCACCACCATCATCTATATTTTGAACATTTTCTTCATTTAAAAAATTATTTAATTCACTTTCATTCAACCATTTGAAACTTGAGTGGGGTAGATTCCTACTGAGTGAAGAACCGTGAAGGTTATTGACATCTAAGTAGGTCAAATGTCGACTTTCATGCATATTATTTCCTAATTCTTCAATGCATGCACGCGCTCGGTGAATGTTGGTGAAAGCCATACCCCCTCTAATTCCTCGTTCAAATAGATTGTACATATTTTCATCTTGTATGTAGTGTGGGGGATCATTGGAAGAGAAATTTAATGCTGAGGTGAAGCTAAGATGTGGGAGACTGACAAAATGTACAGGGTCGACTTCATCCTCACGTTGACTCAATGCTCTAAACACTTCAAATATGTCTGACAACAATAAAACATCTAACTTCAGATATGCCAGCATGTAATCACCAAATGTGCTACAATTAAATTCAATCCATGCCTTGTTAGCGTGTTCATATTCACTATCGGAACAGTGCTCACGAGTAACATCATTATAGAATTCAAATTGTGGTGGTAGACAGTCTTCCGTCAACGTGTTTAAGTTTTTGAAGTATGAATATGGAAACACTTCCTTCTGATGCAAAACATTATCACTTAATTGTGGAAATTCTGTCCTTAATGTCTATAATTAAGGGCAAAATTTCCACAATTAAGGATTGCACAATACATGGGCAGCCTTGCGGATGAGTCTGGCCGACAAAAAGTCACATCCCGGGGATTTCGATTTCAGGTTCAGCATTTTGCTGTAAATGTTATCGGGAGAAGCATCAGGGCACCAATGACAAGAAGTCTCAGCAGATTGAAGAGACAGACTAGAATAATCACTTACAGGGGAAAAATGGGATTCGTAGGATGACGCGAACGATTCAGCTGCAAGAGAAGGAGATTCATGGCCCTTGATCATTGCTTCAGATATCACAGAAGACTTGGATTTCAAGCCGCTCATCTCGCGAACGATAGTCTAAATGTTCTTATTGTCTCTTGTACAGTTGGAAACCCACGAACGCTTCGCTTTGACGATCTCAACTTTAATTTTCTCCTTATAATGAGAGTACATGGTCAAATCACCAGAGCGAAAAGCATTATAGCGCAAATTAATAAGACTTTTGAGGACCGGTGTCATCCACGCTTTGTCTCTCGATGACATTTCAACATAGGTCTGATGGAAGAGTGTTCATTGCAACTTCAACAAATTCATAGAATAACGTGCATTTGTCGTCTAGACTCAAGTTAGGATCGTAGATACTGTGCCAAGGAGCACACTGAAGACTCTGAACGAGATTATCTGCTACTTTTCCGGAAATCGTAGACTTTCTTTACGTGAGTAACATGATAAGAAGCGTTAACTGACTTCATAAGAACAGCCAAATGATCCGAAAGATCAAACACAGGACAAATGAAAGCAGAACTGTACTTGGTTTTCAGAAGAGGATCTACAAAGATCTTATCCAAGATGGCAGTACCTCGAGTGGGAGTATCGACCATTTGAAAAAGTCCGAAGTCATTCATAAATAGGTCACACGGGAAAGAGTTAAAGTCGCCGGCTGCAATCATGTGCGATGATGGATAGACTTCAAGAAAGCATTGCAAGCAGTTTTGCAGAAACGGGCGAACATCTATTGAGTCTGCGCATCTCATGTTCGGAGGGATGTAGACTATAATGCAACAGATGAGGGGCTCCTTCATGATGAAGAAAACATATTCTAAAGATGGTGGACAGTCTCGGAAATTCACGAACGTAAAAGATAAATAGTTGCGGATGTAAACGCACACACCACTTCCTCTCTTGCCGTTATTCCTGTCATAACGAACGGGGACAATAATCGATCAGATGAATCTCATCATTGCAGACAGAATCATTCAGTCACGTTTCTGTGAGTGCAATGATATCTGGTCTAGGAGCACGAGCGAATAATTGAAGCTCGTCCATTTTAGGACGAAGGGATCTCATGTTCGAGAGGAGGAAAGCAGGATAAGAATCTTTAAAAAGCTTTAGTGAAAATTTTGCTGATTCTGGGATGTGCGGAGAACTATTTTGCCTCGGCGAATCACATAATCGTTACCTTTTTCATTTTACTTCTTCAACTCAGATCGAAGACTCTTTTCCTGAAATTGTTGCATCTTAGTAAGGTCTTCATTAACGAAAATATGCTTTGTGGAACTCTCAGTTCTTAGGTACCTGGATTTTTTGAGGATGGACCACTTTTCTTCAACAGAGCTACATTTCACTAAAAGGAGACGACTACCATTCTTGTTAGCTCTACCAATTCACCTACACATCACAGGAGTGAATTCGCTTACGTCCAGAACACTAGCGACATTCTTCAACTGACTTAAATCATGGGAAATTCTATCTGAAACGCTTCCTACACTGGACTCAGGGACACCATGGAAGATCAAATTTTACTGGGACATTAATTCAGACTTGAGATTCTCATGATCAGTTTTCAAATTCTCATACAGTGCCATAACACGATCGCATTTAACCGTAGTCAGATTCAGCTTTTCTATTATCGGACTCATCATGCATTCAATCTTTCCAGTAATTAGCTTAACTACATTATCAGAGATATTCTCTGCACTCTGTAACGATTCATTGCGACGGATTTCTTTGACCCGAATTAGCGCCTCAATCAATGTCTGTTTAGAAATGCTGTTCTTTCTTTGCTCTAGATCTGAATCTGACAACAGGATGACGTTTTCAGCATTCATGTCTGACAAATAAACAATGCTCACCAAATCTACCAGAATAGAGCCGATTTAGAAATCTAGTTAGAGGTCAACTGACAAAATTCTATAGTAGAGTTATTGCCTACCTTGAATGAACGCAAACTTGTTAACGTACACACTTGTTGTAACACTTGTTAATCAATTAAAGATATAGGGTGTTCATTGGCTGACGAAATGAAATGGAACTATCATTTTGATCATAGAAATTGACAACAATAAAACCTCTAGAATGGAAATTAAGCTTCATGCAATGCACAATAACGGCACATAAATCGCACGCATTTTCACTTAGATGCACCTGCCAACGTCTGTATCATTGGGCTAGAATCAGTCACATGAGTAAATCGAAGCTTTTAATTGGTTCTTCATGCCCCAACTTAGTTCCCTCTGATGTGCCGCGACCTTGAGTCAATTTCCATTCTAGCGAACTTCAGATAAACAGTTTATTTCTATGATTTTGATGAAATTTTTAAGTTGGCGTTCAGCGTTTATGTGTGATTGAAATACTCAAGTCTGTAATATCTAGACATCAATTCATAACTGTGTATAAATCTCTCATTATGTAATTCTATGCTACACCTCTATTTTTCAATCTTCCTAAAGGGATTGAGGATAAATTAGACAAGTTTCATTAACGTAACCATCGTCTAATGTGTGGCAATGACTGCTCATGTGTCGATTCCCCCTTTATAAATTTTGTGAGGCGAGATCGTTGTATCAAATATTTTAGAAATTGTGAAAGTGAAATAACGCGACCCTCGCATGATATCATTCCGTAGCGGCTACCACGTAGCAGTCTTTTACGTTTGCCCGATGTGAGGACATCAAGACGTTTGCATTCTTTCATTCCCTAGGCGTGTATCATTGTGAACAATATCTACTGTGTTTGAATTGTAATTATTTTGTATAGTTTGTATGCTTGTGATATTTTCTGTGACTTATTCTTCTAATTTTTTTTATTCGAGTAAATACGGTGCTTGATTGCTTTAATTGTTGCAATCAAAAAAGTTGCTATTTATTAACTGAGTGATTTGCAATAATAGTGAAGTAAGTTGATTGACTGTTTAATTCCTTTAGATCTCCTCCACCTCATGCCGCATCACCGCACTACCTTACAGCCAAACAATGCCTTCACTTACCATTGAAGGGTTAACACAGAACTCTTTTTTGGGGGTTGAAAACTAACCAAACTCAGAACGAACCATAACTTTGTTTGACTAGTCCTATACTTTAGTAAGAAAGGCATCTCCATCATATCACTAAAGAGATTTGCTGAAGTTCAGAATTCAATTCAAAAATTGACGTACAATCAATATCTTTTTAAAGACTTTTTAAAACTTAGAATTCATGCTGTTACTCTGAACTAGCCTCAAACATTGCGAACCACTCAAAATATTAAAATGCATCACTAAATACTCCAGATCAATGCAAATTAAATGAATAGTACTGTTTACACTGACAATATCAGGAATTAGTCTGTTCAATCGTTGATTGTAAATGATTGCAAATAAATTGATTGCTTCCTGTTGCAATTAGCTAATAAGGCAATTGATTCACTAACTAAAGTGGATTGTATATATAACCGCTGGTTTCAGGAAAAGTTAATTCGAGACTTTCACATCAGCAACATTCATGGGATCACTGTGAAGCAGTTCCTCTTCTCCGAGGTCCTTAAAATTTGCAAACATTCAATGCTTCGGAAAACCAATCTCGGCTTCGAAATTTCATTAAACGCGTTTAATAAAAATTAGAATCCCAGATTGGTTTTCCGAAGTTTTAAATGTTTTCAATATTCATAGGATCAATTATTTCCTCGAATGGAAGATCCTGCAACTATTTTCAGATGGTGAACTTGGGGATGTGGCTATACAGGAAAGTCACACAGTGTCTTATCTGTTTCAGCTTCCTATGTAATACGAATATATTGTGATCACCACATGTGATCTATTGGGCTATCTTAAATTCATATTTCTGAAAATTTCGATGTCTTGTGGCTAGTCAAATTATACTTTGAAATGTCATGTAAGTCAAACTTCTTCGTTAAATTTCCACCGTAAAATTGAATTTAAGCTTTCAAGTTCATTGCAGATATTGACAGTTGGTTAATAAACGCAGACAGCTTAAATCTCACGGGCATTGAAGCGTGGACATTACGTGTCGAATATCCCGCTAAGATCCATGAGAGAAACTCACAACACGCTGTCAACCACGTGCTGTCATTGCGCAAACGCGACTTGGTGACAGGCAACCTGCAGCGAGCATTAAAACAGCAATAACATCTCAAACTGTGAATGTAATAAATTTATCATTTATTCCCTTGAACGTGACCGAGGTTATATACCATTGTCTGTCTCAGCTCATGGTCAGAATCGAAATAGTCTTCCGTGATAAAGCGGAGAAATAATGAATAAACTGATAGAAACAGATCTTATTCTTCGTTTCATTTCAACTATTAATTAACTTGAAAGATTCAACACAGATTCCGTCATTTTCTATCAATTACTAATTAAGTTGTTATAATCAGATATGGCTATTCAGATATGATTTTGAATAATAGTAACTTGCTGTGTTTAAACGATGCCGTCTATACGCGTCTACTATAAAATTCTGAAAGTATATCCAAGCATTATCATACCTATCATTATCATGCAGAGCAAAAGGAAGTACTTCAACGGACACTGTAAATTTTGCATTATAATGCGACCAGAGCCATAGTTGGATCCTCCGAACTACCTGGAGGATACCTGGGGGGGGGGGGCTGGGCAACAGACTTGAAAGGGCAGCATTTTTTGTAGAGACAGTACAATTATACGAGGAGCGATGTGACGAAGCAATGTGTCTGCATCCTCTTCTTGCCCTGGCGGTCTTCAGTGACCGGTGTAAACAATTCACGTATTTAACAGACAGTTAACGTTCTCCGCTTTCTATTTCTGTGTACAGGATTCGAATGCCATGTTATCTAAGACAATGGGTACAATCAACACCTATCATTCTATTTGAGCGTGCAGTTATTGCATGAAGCTTTTTGGTTTTGCAGGCTGGGAGCATAGACAAAGAAAGCAGAATAGGGAAGACTGATCACACTTTCCTTTCCCGCTGCAGCGAGATTACTATTATTGATAGACATACGTGGTGTGATCCAAAATGTCCCGGACTAACCTACTTGCAGATAACCTGTGATAACGAATACTACTTCAGATGTAAATTTAGGTCTTTAAGGCATGAGAAATATGGTTGCCGAAATTTTTCCGGTCAGTTTTCTATTTTTTCAAAATTTTCAAACATTTTTGTCTGAATTTCAAGATTTTCCTATAAATTCTAGCGATTTAGAATTAATATATTTAGATTAACTTGACAGTTAAGCTATCACTAATAACCTGACTAATAATTAACGGAAAAACAAATGTTTTGTTCCAGAAAACAGTTTACTTTTCAATGTATGAGCCGTTAGCATTCGTCACTTTTTGCCAACGAAGTCTCAATTCACAAAAAGCTTTATGAAAAAATTCCGGTGTCAAAGAATCAAAAAACTCAGTAACTGCATCCCGCAGTTCAACTGGCGATTCAAAATGGTGTCCACGAAGATGCTTTTTGAGGAATCTAAACAGATAGAAGTCACTTGGGGCCAAGTCAGGTGAATAAGGAGGATGGCTCAATAGTTGAAATCCGTTTCTCGTTAAGGCATTGGTTGTCTCCTGCGAGGTGTGAATCGGAGCATTGTCATGAAGCAAGTAGAGGGGAATGTTTCGTGGCTTTCTTATTTTCTTCCTCGCTTCAGATAACAGATTGGAATAATATTCGCTATTGATTCTTACTCCTTTATCCGCAAAGTCAACCAGTTGGATTCCCGAAGCGTTCCAAAAGACCGTCAGCATCAACGACCGGCGATGTGATGTTCCGGATCGCATTTTCAAAGGGGCAGACTCGCCTGATTTTCGCCACTCTGCAGATTCTCGCTTACTTTGAGGCAGATACAAACTTAAAGGTGTTTCATCCTCTGTAAGGATGCAGTTCAGAAACTGATCTCCGTGCATTTCGAGGAGATCCAAATTTGACTGTGCCGCCAGAAGTCTGTTCTCCTTCATTTCAGGTGACAGAAACTTCGGTACGAAACGTGATGCCAGTTTGCGATATCCAAGTCTTTCGATGATGTCATGGCAGGAGTGATAACTGATTCGCAACTCTCTTGACAACTCACGGATGGTTATCCTTCTGTGTGCTGTAATCACTTCATCGCACTGACTCGATTTCTCTTCCGGAATCTCCTGCGGCCGACCAAGAGTTGAAAAATCTTGCTCCACAGATTGTCTTCCGCGTTTAAATTCGCTTATCCAGAAATAAGCAGTAGTTCTCGATGGAGCTTTGCTTCCATATGCCAGGCTTAATTCCTTTAGAATGTCACCATTAGCGAAGCCGCGGATCAGGAGGTATCGTATCACACTGCGATATTCGACTGAAGACACGCTTGTCACATCCATCATGAAAACTGATAGAACAAAGAACCATCGTTGACACGGATTTCTTAATGAATGCGTGCTGAATGAACTTCACTGATTGATATCGTAACACATGAAGCAATTAACAAAAGACGTGCAATATTCATGGCAAAGATATCCGTCAAATAAGGTACAAATCAAAATCAATCTAACTATAACAATAAGACAAATCGGATCTCGATCAATTCAGAAAATACAGAAATTCATGTTAAAATGTAAAAATATTTTTTAAAAATAGAAAACTGACCGGAAAAATTTCGGCGACCATATTTCTCATGCCTTAAAGACCTAAATTTACATCTGAAGTAGTATTCGTTATCACAGGTTATCTGCAAGTAGGTTAGTCCGGGACATTTTGGATCACACCACGTATGTTTAACATACAGATTTGTAAGTGAATAAAGCTAATGTAATTAAGTCAGTTTTTGACATCAACACGGAAACTGTGATTTGTACTTCAACAGAGCACTTTTTCATACCAATGTGGTGTATAATACCTGAATTAGAATTGACATCAAAACAAATCATAGGCCTATTCGTACAATCACATAGAAAGAAACATTATACAAGGTGTTTCAAAAGTAGGCTAACAGTAGAAATTGGCCTTGAAAAGCTATGTCTTAATGCTATAGATTAATAAGCTATGTCATAATAATCTTTTTCACGATGCCACAGATAGCTAATATGCCTTGTATTCGTAAGGGGCAAAAATTCAATACTCTTTGACATCGCGTAAATCATATTAAAATATCTCATGATCTCCAGTGTTTTCATGCCTACATATTTCACTACAACCCAATTTGAATCTATACCGATCATGAGAAGTCGAATAACTATCCAACATCTATCAAAAAAAAATTATTAGGAAACCATGTAAACAAGATAGTAGTTGTTTCAGTGTTACTGCGGAGAAGGAAGAACAGCTGACATTCGAATGTTTGGGCCACTAGCTCCTCGTTTGATGTTATTGAAACTGATCGAGGGCGTCCTGACTTCGGTGCATTCTCTACCGAACCGGTCTTTTCAAATTTATCTCGAATGCGATAAATAGCAAATCTTGATGGAGGATTGCTGTGAAAGGCATCTCTCCATTCCATTCGCACCTTTTCAGCATTCTTGTTTTTCCAAAAGGATTTCAAAATCCATTTTCTCTGATCATCTTTTAGATGACCTGACATGACAGAAGCAGCAAATTCAAAAAAGCTTCAAGCTTGGTTAATTCACTTCAAGTCAAACTAACATTGTTTGATTCAAATCAAATTAATTGAACATATCAATGTACGTAATGTCAGATTGGTGCTATATCTTGTCCATGATAGATTTCAAAATTCCTTTGCCAATGGAATGCTACTGCATAGACTTCTAAATGATAGTAGCAATTACTTCGAAGTCTATGGCTCATGTTGGACTGATCATGGATATCCATCGACTGATTCAGGTGTAAATCGCCAATAGAACGGTCAACATAGATTTCCTAGGGCAAAATCAACTGTTAGCCTACTTTTGAAACACCTTGTATATCTAATACGTGTGGGTTTACTAAAAGAATTATTTTTGTTTAGTTACATGCATATTTTCGTGAGCATTAAAAAAGGTTAGCACATATGATAATTTAGGTCAGAATGAGAATATAGTGTTTATCAGTATGAACATGGATTCTGTATGCAAATAAAAAGTATTTAGATCTCATAAAACTAAAAAAGTGATGTCAAAAGCGAAGGAAAGCATCAAGGAATGCTGACCATGAAAACCAAAATCGATGAAAATAAAAAATAATTTTTTGGGGAGCAACAAAGAGACTAGCTATGGCGCTGAATACGGCAGTTGTTTCGCCCGTAGGCTTTCTCGATGCCAAACGAAAAGCAAAGAAACTGTTTCTTTACTTGTCATTTGGCATCGAGAAAGCCAACGGGCGAAACGTCTGCCGCATTACAATAAAAAAATTGCAGTATCCGCTGAAGTACTTCGTTTTTGCACTTGCGATGATATGCGGACCTGTGGGAATAACTCAACATGTAGATGTATATTTAGTTTTCATGAATGATAAGTTCATCTCTGAAATAAGCTTCTTCACAAGTAGTAAGCAAGTGACAAACACCAGATAGCGCAAGATGGCCGCCATCGCTGACGTCCCCCCCTCTGGAACGGCAGAGGTTGTAGTCTGTCGTGGTGTGCCGACCAGGTGGGTTCACAAACTGTTCGCTGACGTCCCCCCCCCTCTGGAACGATAGAGTGTCGTGGTGGACTTGGGCGACCGCCAGGATTAGTCTTGAGGCTATAGTGTGTGATGTTTTTCGTGCAATCTGCTGAATGTTGGGTTGTAAAATGGGTTGTTTCGAGTGGAAGGAGTGGTCGGATGAGAAAACGGAGGTCGGATTCGTATTCAGCGTGAAATTCTGCATCGGTATGGTGAGTTTCAAGGCAATCGGTGAGAAAAAATTTTCAACATTTTTCGAAAAAACGACAGAGTTAGAATTTGGGACGTTTTGGTGTGTAGCGTCAAAACGAAGCATCGGATGAGAAAACGGAGGTCAGATTCGGATTCAGCGTGAAATTCTGCATCGCTATGGTGAGTTTCAAGTCAATCGGAGAGAAAAAATTTTCGGCTGACGTCCCCCCCCCTCTGGACAGCCTGCTTCGATTTTGGCTTCCAGTGGACGGATTTTGTCGTGCGATAGCTCGTTTGAAAGCTAAGAGTGAGAAAAATTCAGTGAAAGAATCGGCTTGTTCCTATCTGTCTTCGTTCAAAAGTTAGAGCGGTTACAAGATTTTAGGTCGGAGCTCGCTCACCTGAAAAAATCCTAAGTGTCAGAGTGACTTTGTATGGGTAAAATTTTGAAAATTTTCCAAAGTGTGGAATTTCGACCTGGGACCGTCACCAAAACATTTTTCATCAAATTTTGAAATTTCACTGACGTCCCCCCCCCCTGGACAGCTTGCTTCGATTTTGGCTTCCAGTGGACGGATTTTGTCGTGCGATAGCTCGTTTGAAAGCTAAGAGTGAGACAAATTCAGTGAAAGAATCGGCTTGTTCCTATCTATATTCGTTCAAAAGTTAGAGCGGTTACAAGAATTTAGGTCGGAGCTCGCTCACCTGAAAAAATCCTAAGTGTCAGAGTGACTTTGTATGGGTAAAATTTTGAAAATTTTCCAAAGTGTGGAATTTCGACCTGGGACCGTCACCAAAACATTTTTCATCAAATTTCTCTGAACGAGGGGGGGGAGAGTCAGTGAAATTTGATGAAAAATGTTTTGGTAAAGGTCCCAGGTCGAAATTCGGAAGTTTTAAATTTTTCAAAATTTTCACCACACTGGAGCTCTCACACTTAGGAATTTTTTCACTTGTGGCATGTTACATGGACATGTGCTGACGGACCAACTTTCCGTGTTCATATCAGAATGGTTCAGGTGTCATATGATAGAAAATGATGAGACGAATCGTTTGCAACAAACCGCATGTCGCTACGATGAATACTTTCGGAGATAGAGCCATTTTAAGTTTTCTTCCGAGCATATATAAACCCCCGACAACGTAAGTCTGATCACTTCATCGAAAGACGAGGTAAGCGACGGTCGTCGCTCTGAGCTCCCGATATCGGGTGTTTCAAAGGACTCTATCTTTTGAAGTAGGCAAGCTATCTTCTTACTTCAAAGTTTGTATGATAGAGTTTGATAGTGTCTTTACTACTGATAAAATTTTTTAAAAGTAGTATGAGTAGTAAAATGCGGAATTTTTTAAAATCGTAAATACCATATTAAAATGTGCTCATGTGGGCGAGTTAATCGCAGTGCGGACGCCAAGGCTCATGTCAAGAAGGCGGGCACCGGCCACATGATTATCTTGAATAGGGTTGCGTGCGTGAAGTGTAGAGTGCTGAAGGGTGATGAGGATGAGGCGCGTTTTTTACAGAGTGCATGCTGACTGTAGTGGTGGTTTAGTGACTGATTTGAGATTTACGCAGTTGATTGTGGAAGAGAGGGAGCGAATGTTGGTGATCGAGCGAGAGGGTAAGGCTGAGAATGTTGTTGAGAATGTTGTTGAGAATGATGAGTTGGCGAGAGCGGTTGCGTCGTTGGAGGGTGAGATTGAGCGAAAGAGAGTGCTTGAGAGTGATGATGAGGATGATGTGGATTTAGATAGGGAGCGTGTGAGGAAGCGTGTGAGGAAGTTGAGCTCTTCGTCGTCGGAGGTGTCAAACATTGTCATCACCGACCCCCGAAGAGCTCATCTTCCCCAAAAGTGAAGAGTGGTGGGATTCGTGTGCAGTCGGCGAGGTGGTTGAAGGATGAAGAGAAGAGGCATGTTTCGCAGCAGATGGCGCATGATTTGTTGATTAATAAGTATGAGAGTTTGAAGAAAGTGAAGGATGAAGTTGTGAAGGAGTTGGATGAGTTGAAAAAGAAGGAACTGAAGTCGAAGGAGGTAGCGGATGAAAATATTAGAATGAGGCGTAGTGTGACTGATTTGAAGAAAAAGACGCGAGAGTTGGAAGAGAAGAATGATGAGTGTGAGAAGAGGGCGAGTGCTGCGGAGAGAAGAATGAGAGATGCAGAAGCGAAGTTTGAGGAGATGATGAAGGAGATGAGTGTGTTGAGAGCGAGGAATGTTGAGTTGGAGAGGACTGTGGCTCGGCGGGGTGATGAGAGGCAGGCGTATGAGAAGTTGGAGCGCATGACGGATGAGTGGGAACGTGTGAATGAGGATCGTTTGTTTGAGTTTCACATCCCTATTCGGGATAATCATTTGGCCGGCGAAGTACTCGTAAACCAGAATTTAGACGAGTCAATAATTTGTTACAACGGCCATCCGACCAAGAAATGTTTGCATGCCAGCCTACGAATGCGCGGCCATCTCCACAAATTTTCGATACGGAAACGCGCGAGACTGCCAAAGGATGGCTAACTTGGTAAGTGAAAAGTAAATAAGATAGTATATCCTATTCTAATACATATCATTTTCATTGCAGATCTTTGCCCGCCTTCACCACCCCATCAATTCACTCCCGAGAACGAATCATCGGCTCTCTTAAGGGCCACCTAGGGGCAAGACATGATAGAACCTCCACGCGGTTTGCCCTGGGCAGTCTTCGGACTGGCGAATACTATCATTAAGTAGAATCTGCTATCAGTCAACTTGAACGTTGCGTCGCGTTAGAGGGGTATATAAACCACTGCCTCTCATTTCATTTCATTTCAATCATGCAGACGCCGAACAGTCAAGTCAGCTCTCCTCGCAGACCGCAGTTAAGGCCGCGAAATTTATTTGAGGAGTTTGTCAGGCTAGAGGAGCAAGACAGAGTTTTTAATAATCTTGCTCGGATTGGCAATCCGATGACAGCAACTGCTGTCAATCCAACGGAATGGCGCTACATTCCACTTTTTAGCCATGTACCAGTTAGTGTGGAAGTCGACAGTGCTACCAAAGAGAGAGTCAAAGACTCTCTCAGCAGAATTGGTAGGGTGTAAGATGACGTTACTCCCGAAAATGAACCATCGGCTCTCTTAAGGGCCACCATGGGGCAAGACATGATAGAACCTCCTCGCGGTTTGCCCTGGGCAGTCTTCGGACTGGCGAATACTATCATTAAGTTGAATCTGCTATCAGTCAACTTGAACGTTGCAAATGAAGTTCGGTGTAATACTTCCTTTCGACGGGCGTTCCTGTAAAGGGCGGCGGTGAAACCCGTAGCTATGTATACAGCAAGGGACATTCGGCAATGGTCAATCTTGTTAAACCTCTCTGCGTCATGTTTGCAAGTGATTGCCTCTGTCTCAACGTAGTATGCATTCGCGTCAGGGCGACATTTAGCCAACTGTCGAAGGTTGCCTAAAACTTTCCATTGCATACGTTATGAGAACCATGAGTTCTACCTGTCTCTATCAATGAGACGAATTGATGAATGAAATGAAATGGGAGGACACTCACGCGCCACACGCAACATAACTCACTTCTCTCTTCCGTAGTCTAACAAGCTCTTTACACATGGATCGCAGTCGATTGCTATCCCAGAATCATGTAAGCTATCTTAATTTTATTTAACACTATTTCATCTATCATCATCATCATCGTCCATATGAAATGTTATAAGATTTGCAAGTTAGACTAAGCGTGCTACTATTTCCAAATGAAAAAGTATACATGGTTAAATTATTCACTAAAGCCCCATTCAAGTAAGTCAGTATGAAAGCAAAGATAATACGAAATAAACATTTATTATGGCATGTATTTCAAAAGGTCTTCATCGTCAATATCGTCCCAGAGTCTGACTTCACATAGATCACAAAAACAGTTGAGCTGCTTTAAACGTTCTTCTGCAGCGTCCCTCACTTTCTCAATGTACGCCCACTCCGCCACGGTTCGCGGTTGGGAGTTAGGGGTGTACCACTCCCATATTTGATGCAAGTGCGACTTGCTGGTCATCTCCATCACCCCTTCGGCATCATATTGTAAATATTTCCACCGTATGCCTGTTAGGTCGGGCAACTCCTCTTCATCGTCCTCCGATAATGATAACTTTCGTATATTGTCCAGATTGTATGTCTTCTCCACCTTCGCCTTTCTTGGTGCATTTGGTGTAACGAGCACCTTTGCTGATGTGCATGGAGAGGAGAACTCCAATGCGGTATTTGGTGTTGTTGGAGGACTTGTCATGTTGTCTTTGAAATGCTGACTTTGAATAATGATAACTTTAACATTTTTCTAATTCTTAAGTATACACAAGCAGCCAATCAGAATGAACAGCCAATGAATGATGAATATGAAAGTATATAAGCAAAGTGACATTCATGTCATTTCATTTAATCTGTGAATCATACAAGTGACGAACACACGATCTCTCTCTTTGACTATTATTCTGTCTGATCATATTTCATTAAAATGGTAAGTTAAAGATTTCCTCTCTCATCTCCCTCAAACGTGTGACTAATAGCATCTTCCTCAATTTCAGGCATCAACTTCATCACCAACGCCCTCTCTTCTCGAGGAAAGTTTAAAGTTATTGAGTCAAGGTAGGTTGTAACACTACACTGAGGCTTGAACAGAGATGATAGAATGATTTCTCTTTCAGGTGATGCGAGTTCCAGCTCAGAACTGTCGCGACATGGCAACGAGTGGGAATGTGCTGACTGTGGGCACATCTTCACGAGGAAATGGGATCTCACCCGACACATCAAGCGAGGTGTTTGTCGACCTAAGCCGGCATCAATCTCCGAAGGTGGGGATGATTCTGTTAACGTCGTCTCCTTTTCTTGCGACTTGTGCGCTCAGTCTTTCGAGACACGTTTTGAACTATCTTCGCACAGACTTCAACATACACACACGAACGATACCTACACCAACGGTACCTCCTCTATCCGACTCACTGAAGTGTCCATAAATAATTTAGTGAGGAACTACCAGATGGACTCCTCAGAAACCATTGCTAACTTTGAGGAATGGTTTCATCAAAATTCATCATTGATAGAAGCGCTCTTCAACAATTTAGACAATTTTAGGATGAAGGCGCTCATCTATCTTAAAATAAAATATGTAAAAATCGACCACCATACTGGACAAATAATAGAGAGGTTAGAGTTTCACATACCCTCCTCTCCTGCAACCGAGGTTGTAGACTATGAGTCTTGGATAAATTTTCACATCCAAGGATTAAAATCAAATATTGATAAATTTAACGAGCGCGATAGCGGTCTCATTTTTGACGGCATTGAGTCCGCCTTATTTAAAATCAGTTTATTAGGAAATCATAGTGGTCGAGGCTCCTTTAGACTTCCAAAAAATTTAAAAAACAAAACAGCAGTCATCAATGTCGATTGCGAATCGCAATGTTTTAAATATGCTGTCCTCTCCATTCTCCACTATAATGACATCAATGCGAATCGAAATCGCACATATAGCTATAGGCAGTGGGAGAATGAATTAAACTTCGATGACTGTAATAGTGACGATATGAAAATTAAAGATATAGAAAAATTTGAAAAATTGAACAACATCAAAATAGTTCTCCATGTTTGGGAAAAAGGATTGAAGGGTGTGCGCTACAACTCGCGTTCGAGTTGTTATGAACGTACAGTAAACCTGTTATTAGTAAAACAGGATGATAGTGAGGAATGGCACTACTGCGGTATTCCCAAAATCTCTCGCTTATACCACCACTTAGAAAACTCTAGTAGAGAGTTATATTACTGCGACAGATGTATTCGCCACTTTAGGAGGAAAACTAAATTTGAAACTCATTATGAGTGGTGTAAGCGAGGTAAACTGCAAATTGAACGCATGCCCAAAGATAAGGAGTTTCCATATAGAGAGAATGGCGATGAACTAAGTCCTCTTCGTGTCATCTATGCTGACATCGAATGTTATATCGATGATAACATCCATCGACCAGCAGCCATTTCCTGCTATGAAGTATGGCATGATCACTTTAGGGGTAGGCAAAATAAAATGCATGTCTGGCAAGGTGAGGATTGTATTTACCATTTCCTACAATTCCTCGAACAGGCTGTAAAATTTCAACAAAAACATGATGGTGAACTCTATCGCAGATCATTGCATATGACAGCAGATGATCAAGCTAAGTTTGATAGTTGCAACGTTTGCTCCAAATGTAGTAATACATTTGATGATAAGATTAAGAAAGTGTGCGACCATGATCACATTACTGGTAAATTTAGAAACGCACTCTGTTCAAAATGTAATTTTTCGCTGAGGATGAAGCGGCGTACATTACCCGTCATTTTCCATAATTTTAAGGGCTATGATAGCCATATGATAATAAAAGGAGGTTTAGGTCAAATGAAAGAGTGGAAGTTTGATGTAATAGCTCAAACGAGAGAAAGGTTTATGGCCATGACAGCAAAAGTACCCGTCGATAAAACCAAAGAAAATAAGACGGTCTATTTTAATATAAAATTTTTAGATTCCTACCAATTTATGGCTGCATCACTGGCCTCTCTCGTACAAAATCTAAAGTCTCTTCCACTAACACAAAATCTTAAGAAACAATATCCAAATTTAACTAATGAAGTCATCACACGGAAAGGAGTCTTTCCATATGCATATCTTGATGCGATTAGTAAACTCGGTGAGACTTCTCTTCCACCCATAGATAAATTTAAAAATGATTTGACGGATCAAGATTGTCCAGTAGAGGACTATGAACATGCTCAAGAGGCATGGATAAAATTTGACTGCCATACATTTGGTGAATATATGATTGCCTATCTTAAGTTAGATGTGTTTTTGCTGGCTGACGTTTTCCAAGAGTTTCGACGAGTGGCATTAGAAGAAGATAAGTTAGATCCCGTCCACTTTGTCAGTCTACCAGCCATGTCATTTAAGTCTGCTTTTAAAATGACTGGTGAGACCATTCATCTCTTACAAGATCCAGAGATGTATAATTTATTTGAGCGAGGAATTCGCGGTGGTCTCACATTTGTAAATAAACATAGGTTAAAATCAAAAATAGTAGGCGATGATCAGACTCATCTTAAGTATTATGACCAAAATAATTTGTATGGTAGTTCATTATCCAAACCGCTACCTCACTCTGAGTTTAGCTGGTTAGATGATAGTGAAATTCAACATTTCTCCAACCCTTCCAACATACTAGCAATTCCAGATGAAGGTGATTGGGGATATTATTTTGAGATAGATCTAATCTATCCAAATAATATTAAACATAAAACCGTAGATTTTCCACTCGCACCCGAATCAGGTGAAGTGAGTAAAGATATGTTTTCCGACTTTATGAAACAATTTCATAAAGATTTAGAATCATGTGGACAACCCAAGTATAAGCCTTGCCGCAAACTTTTACTCACTCAATATGATAAAGAAAACTATCTAGTCCACTTTAGCATCTTAAAATTTTATTTAGAAATGGGCATGATTTTAAAAAGAGTTCACCGCATTATTAAATTTAGACAGAAAGCCTTCCTCAAACCCTACATAGATAGTAACAGCCAGAAACGTGCACTAGCCCAAAATAATTTTGAAAAAGATTTTTATAAATATAAGAACAACAGTCTATTTGGTAAGACGATGGAGGATGTTAGAAAGCGCGTAAACTACAAACTAGTTAATGATGATCAAAAGTATCACAAATTGACCTCATCACCTCTATTCATCGATAGAGACATAATCGATGAGGATCTTGTAGGTATTAAAATGATAAAATCTGAAGTTGAGTTGTGCAAACCCATCTATATTGGTCAAGCTGTACTAGATTACTCCAAGCTTGAAATGTATCAACTCTTCTATAAAATACTAAAACCGTGTCCTCTCGTAAGAGGTTCGTTTGTTGGGTGGTGACACAGATAGTTTCTTCTTAGGTATTACCACTCAAAAAGATTTAAATTTTAATGAAGTAGGAAAATCTTTAGAAAGATATTTTGATACATCAAATTATCCTACTGATCATCCACTATACTCCATCAAAAATAAGGCCAAACTTGGTTGTTTTAAGGATGAGACAGCAGGGAAGGAGATAGCTGAAATGATTCTCCTCCGCCCTAAAATGTATTCTATGAAATTAAAGGATAGTGATGATAGCATTAAGCGCGCTAAAGGCATATCAAGATCATTGGTCTCTAACATGAAACATAAAAATTTCAAGGGAGCCTATAGAAATAAAAATATAACGTTTGTCAATATGACAATCTTAAAATCTAAGTCGCATGAGATCAAAACTCATACTTTTAGGAAACGGGTGCTTTCAGCATGGGAGGATAAGAGGTGCTGGCTAGAACACAACATATCTCTTCCACATGGACATCCTGACACAAACATACCACCACCCAAAAGAATTAAACTCACACTACCACATTCAGGAGACGTCTTAGCATAATCATCCTTAACTTAGTATTTTGATGTTGATTTCTGTAGATAAACATTGTTGTTTTATGTATCGCATGAGATTGTTTTTTCCTTGTGAATATGTGTCCACATCTGTACATTCCCCATGTGATGACTTTTCCACTGAAAGACATTTTTCCTATCCCTGTATATTTCCACCCTTCACGAAGTAAAAAGACTTTTTGTATATAGCAATGTTTATTGAAGTGCGCTCATGTATATATTTTCAGTGGATGTTGTATAAAGTCTATTGCTTCACATTCATGTACATATTTCAATAAATGTTGTATAAAGACTTCACTTTGTTTTCCGAAACACTAACGTTATGAGGGATTTAGTATCTTTCACGTGGATGCACTCTTGTAAACCATTGGTAATTTTGATAGCAATAGAGGGTATAGTTTGTTTGATGACGGGATGATAGAAAATAGATTCAAACATCTTCTCGACTATTCCATATGAAGCGTCTTTATCATGAATGAAATCACGTAAAATGTATTCTTTTTTCTCACCAACAGAAATAGGTAGAATCAAATCACTTTGAATGTAAAGGTGCTGTTCATGTTTATCAATTGTCATTGGTGTTTCTATACCAATCGTATGCGCAGCAGCAAACACAGTTTGTAGCATTGAAAAACCAAAGAGTTTTTTCAAATTTTTACTCAATTGACATTGAATGTCATCACCCAGTCTCAGAACAACGCGTTGATTTTCAATTGAAAACGAAATGTGGTGTGTCTTTACATCATATTTACTTTTCATCACATGCTTCAACTTCTGTTGTATATAAGGATTTACTACATGAATGAAGCTTTCAACTGTATGATATAGACGCGGCATTATATTGATGGCAACTTTAGATTCTTCATAAGACTGGTAAATTTTCTTGATGCGATCGCCATAGATGTCCACCCACCATTCATCATTAACTGAATCAGCTTTAGTGTGATATTCATGAGAACCATACACCACACCGCTTCCAATAATAGGTGTATAATGTCTTAAAAAATGACGCAAGGTTGGAGAGAAATAAACTGTAAGTTTGTCATTATATTTCTGAATAACCAACTTATTTTTGTTCGCCATAATTTTCTCTCCATACCCCCATTACCCACAGTCTCATTCCATCGTTTTACTAACTCAATAAGTGATAAAGGTTGAACGCCACGCTTTTTCAAAATGATGCGTTCTTCACACTCTACAACATCTTCATCAAATATTTTAAATTTATAATGAAATTTGTTGATTCGATTTGAATAAACTTTTTTAACATTTGCAGTAGCAATTGATGTTAGATGTAGTCCATGACCAAAACCAAGATGTGGATAGAATTCATTATCCAACCTCAGCGTAAGACCTTTAGTAAAAGAATGAAAGCGGAGGAACTGTCTCCCACTCCAATGATAGATAGTAAACTCATAAGCTTTCTGATTTTTATTCTTCATGATGGAAGTATTACCACTGTTGAATGCCTTAATAATTTTCTCATTCCCAAATGGTTCATAAGAATCTGATTTTATCTGAATCCATTCATAGTTCCACTTTCCATCTGATGTTAAATTGTATGGGAACTGAAATGCATTATTCATCGTTATTCCATCATGGGTGCGAGGAGTCAATATCATTTCTTCCAAATCATTCACATTCTGAATATTGCTATCATAGCAAATACTAGAAACACCAACCTCCCATTCACCTTCTAAATGCAGTGGCCGATTTAATTCTACTCGATAGTCTGATGGTTTATTTTTGGGAAATTTATTCATAGAAGCATTACTGGGCAAGTAGATTAGAAACGAGTCCTTATTTTCACTTTCCATATTATTCACATTGGAAAAATATATTAGCATACGTTTGCATTAACTCTTCATTCGGAAATGGAGTGTGATACTTGTTACAGCATCTTTATGAAAAGGAATCAACGCACCAGCATCGTCATAAATGGCAATATCAATTTGTGGGATGTAGTTTGATTTCAGCTTTGTATAATGCACTTTCTTGAAAGTATGCTCAGATAAAATACTGCAGCTTTTTGGCTGGTATGGTATCATTGCTAGCAATGGAGCTTCAACATCTCCCACACGTACATCTTCACCAATATTGGAATATATCTGAAAATAGTTAATACGACGCGATAGTGACATGTCTGCGCTAGCTTTGGTTACAGTTCCACTTTTAAAGATATTTTGATCAAAACCCAAAATGTCCATTAGAGTTTTATCCATAATTAGTTCAATACCTTTTCCACTTATAGTGAGAGACAAAGTACCTTCTTTTTCAGAAAATGAAATATGTTGGTCATTAATCACTTCATTTAAATAATCTACAACCAATTTAACCGAAGTAATAATGCGAGGCATCAACACTCTTGTTTCATGTAAGATACCACCTAAAGACTCTACACACTTTCTGTATAAAGATACGGAGCATTCTGTATCAAATTGATTTGACCTTTCACATGGTAAATGTTGCATGTCAGATTTTCCATGAACAGCTGCAGAACGATGTCGCAAGAACTGATGAAAATCTTTTGAACAAACTAATACTAGATCATCATCATTTAATTTGCTTATTGCAATATGATTAGATGATTTAATATAAGTCAATGTTGCCACTTGTTTACCATCAACTGGAAGGAGATAATTAAATTTCTTCAATAATGTTTCAGGAGTCATGTTTGTCTTCGTTGGCTTAATCACAATCTTCTTCACCAACGTCTTCTCATTTCTTGGAATAAGATCTACATAATAAGCTTCCTCTCGATATATTAACTGTTTATGACCACTTATGTGGTAATTAACGTTAAAATTATCATAGCTTGTTAAGGCGCTAGCGAGGTAGCCTAAATCATTTCTTAAACTTAGACTTAAACCAACAATCCAATCTTTCTCAACTACATGATGTACATAGGTATAATCATCATTGTGCGGAGTAAATTGGACAATATGTTTACACGCTTTATTCAAGAAATCATATATAAACTTTTTACATGATAAGAGATCTTTCTTTGGCCACTGTGGAATGTATACTCGGCACCCCTTTTCACATTGGTAAGCAGCTGTACGCCTCATATTAATAGTCATCACCTCATGATCAAAAGTATAGACACAGTTGCTATAAACAAGTTGAGTGACACCCACTTCCCAATTTCCATTTAGCTGTTGTGCATGATCAATGGGAGTAGAAAAGAGTGCGGCTCGATTACTAGTAAAACTCTTTGTAGCCGCATTGCTAAGCAAAATATGATAAAACGACATTTTTATATTGCTGATCTGCAACTTTGCATAACATCATGAAGACTTGGATTTTGGACTCTCTACAATATATCAGAGTTGATCGTGATGGAAACGTACATTTCAAAAATTCTCATGGTCATACATCAAGAGGAATTACATTAACATGGCGACAATTTGTCAACCTCAATGATATCATGAGGGATTTGGAATATTTTGAAACATTAAGATTCATCTCCTTGGGTGATCAAGTTTGGCTTCAACATTACAGAAATGAAATTCAAATCTACCATTCTCATTCCGCAAACTGTTTCTCATTTCGCAAATACAATTGGGAGAAGTATAGAAGATATATACATCGCTCCATCATGACATTTATTCGTCGTGAGTTCATCTCCCTACTATGCAAATCTTAATCAGACATGACTACCACACATCATGAGTTGGAAATTAGATTCCCTACAACGTATTGAAACGGATCATGATCGAAACGTCTATTTCAAAGATTCAACTGGAAATGTGAGAAGAGAGTTTGCTTTATCTTATCGTCATTTTCAATCTCTACATCATATCATGAAGGACTTGAAATACTTCTATATGAAAAGACATTCACGTATTGGAAATCGCATCTGGCTGCGCGTCAACAATCGGCGAATTCAACTCTATCATTCCCAACTTCATACTAACTTCACATTTCATCAAGGTAGTTGGGAAAAGTATAAAAGGAAGGTACATCGCTCAATTTACTCATTCTTTCATCATGAAGCGCCATCGCTACACCATCGTCAACATTCTCCGTCGCTTCAGACTCTACACCAAAATCGATCTCACAACATTACACCAACAGCTTCCAAACAGCAAGTATTACCCGGGCCGTCCTCAAATGTTAGTGGTGAAGATGAACAATTCACGGAATCTTCAACTCTTCCCAAATGGGACTGTACAGATTCTCGGCGCCCTTTCTCATTCATCGGCGCAGTCAATGCGCTTAGAGCTACAAAGACTACTACGTCGGATATGGAAGAGGGAGAGGTGTGTGATGTCGAATCTGACTGTGGACAATATGGTGATCTCTACTCAATTGAGTGACAGTCTATCATTTTTGAAGATTCGTACCAGCAGTTACAGTTTGTGTTATGAACCCGAACTTTTTCCTGCAGCTCTCATTAGTTGTTGGTTACCTGTGCATGTGGCAATCTTTCATAATAGTAAAGTGATCATTACTGGACTAAAATCTCATGTACAAGCAAATATGATCCTAGACTATCTCATCGAGTATGTACGTACCCAGCGGATTGTCAAATAAAAAACAATTTTTCCAACATGATGTTTTCATTTCAAATCATGATAGAACTTACAAATCATTTTTTCATTAGAGGATGGATTACATGAAAAGTTTTGAATAATAGATGCAAATCGAGATACATGTAAACGTTTTAAGATGAAGTACAGTACAAAAGCACCACACGTTGATGAAAGTGGATGTTGTAGTATGCGTTCATTTCGCTGATATTGACGCGTATGTTTTCTCAACCACTGCTGTGTTGGTATATTTGGAGGTTGAGCAAGAGAGTCAAATAGTTCACCACGTCGGTCTTCTCCAATAAAGATCGCTTTCCAATGCTCACCGCCTAAATTCTGCGAATGAGTGTTTAGCACAATAAAGATGGGATAGTGATTTACTGCAGGTGGTAAGGTATCGAGTGAATAGACATTATCGAAAGCTTTCAACGTCGCTTCGTCTGCATTACGCTGCACTTTAGTCTTAATATCGTCAGCAGTCAACCAACTCATTAACGATTATACTGAAGAATCACGTCACGATACTTTGTAATTTCAATATTTGAATCGAAGACTGCATAAATTAATACATTGATCGTCTCAGGTAGTGTTCTTTTGAACGTCAAATCCAAACGAATATTATGAGGCACGTTCGCTTGACGATAGGGTGCACTAATATCGCTGTCAGCAGTCAAATCAAATGCATAAATAGTATATCCACTCTTAAACTCTTTCATAGTAAGTCCGTTGGTGTCATCCGTATTGTAAAAGCCAAAGACATCCATAAAATCAACATAACTGCGCATAAATTGATCCGAAGCAAAATCTGGTTTGTAGGGTGGACCAGGATGACTGACACCATTTACACGTAAAGCAATTTCACTTAACTGATTGTGTTTAAAATTGAAAGGATTCTTCTTTATATTACCATTAAATGCATCATTTTCAACCATTGCCACCATGAGGAGCTTCGGTGCTTCCGATGGAAAGAGACCATCTTTCATGAAACTCTTTTGATCTTTCGGAATTGTAAAGGTGAGAAGCTTTGTATGCTGAACGGGGTAAATGGCATCTTGGCGGTTAAGGCCTTCAGCATGTCCTCTAATGACACTTGGATTCGGTACTACTCGACGAATGTAAAGTGCAATATCTTCCACATGAATTCTAAAATTGTCAACTTTAGCAAATGCATTCAGCGCAAATTCAGGCTTATTCAATGTCAGCTTGAGTCGCATGCTGGTATTACACAGTAAAAACTTTGACTGTCTAAAGAAGTCTAAATTCAGGGGACCATATAGCTGACATACTTTACTATCTTTAATCATAGCAGATCGCTTTACAAAGCCACTGTTTGTTTCAACATCAAATTTTCCTGCTTCATCTCTATACCATCCCATGGCTTCCATATGACTTTTTTGTGCTGCTGGATGAAACTGTGATACATGATTGAAATATGATTTATAGGGATAATCGCTTTGACCACCTTCCACCTGCTGCTCTCCAATCGTTAGAGAAACATCGCGAAGTAATGTAGTCAATGGTAAATTGTTCAGTCCAACTTTATGTGCATCGTCAATAGCAGTTCCATCTGCTTGCTGAATTCTAGACCTCAAATCAAGCATCGCATGACTCAAATCTATGTAGTCATCCCTACCACCAGGAATAACAAATTCAATGGGACCAGCATTCTCAGCTGTTCGAGGATGATAATCTACAATACTTGAACTAAGAATATCTGTCTGTATGGCTTGTTGATCAAACAAACAAAAACCGGAAGTTTTACACTCCATGATTAGAAGTTATAGCAGCGTCGTCGTTTAGCGCCTGATGAATGATTAGAGCCTCTACGACGTTTGCGTGAATGCCTTTTGACTGAAGATCGCACCTTACCAGCTCCGCGATGTTTCCTCCTTCCTTTATTCATTCGTTTAGGTGATTTCTTTCCTTGAGTAACACCAGCAAAGGTCTGCTTCAATGTTTTTAAACCGCGTTCCTTCCCACGATTCAACAAACTGCTCTTAAAACTTCTACCTCTGGAAAGATCACTAGCAACATCACCAGCAAAGCCAACGGCATTACTTAAAACATTTCGTTTTAAAGATCTACCGACATTGGATATGAGAGGTGCTACAACAGATTTCAGTGCACCAAGTATGCTACCTCCACGTTGGCGGCGAGCGCCGATGTAAATTTGTCCTCCACCACTTACATAGGAGGGTCGTGAATAAAATGAGGCAGTTGGATTCATAGCTCAAACCCTAAACATTGTTAGTTACAACTTTGCATGAATCACTGTCGATCACTTAGATGAAAGATGTCGGCACGACGCATCCAAGAGTTCATACTTGAAGGATAACCAGTCCATTTAACAAGACACCATTCTTCACCTTGCCGTTTTTTACATCGAATGATTTTCTCTACCAAATATGTTTCACTTTCAGTGACTACCTCAATCTCATCGCGGTAAAAGCTACCCTCAATTTCTTCATTATCGTAATCTTTCAACTTGTAGGTGGTCGGAGAGTCTTTTTGATTAATCCTTGATACTGTAAATACCTCCTCTGTCCAATTCGGGAGGTACCCTTTAACAAAAACACTTTTCACTTTTGAGATACGAACTTTATCACCAATTTTCACATCACTTTTCACATGAGTGCGTTTACGTTGGAATGATTCGCGCACTTTATCTACATTGTCAGCATTTACATCTACTGGTCTGAGTCCAATAGAACGATGGATAGAGTGATTGTAGGCATGGAGTGTATCTTGTAGAACCTTTGTCCAATTTTGTGTCAAGTTGGCAGTAAAATGTCGCCACAAGCGATTTTTTAATGTGCGATTAAAACGTTCAACGAGTGCAGCTTTATAAGCGCTCTTTACACTAAACAACTCAATGTCATGCCTCTCAAATAATCTTGTCACATGCTGATTTTCAAACTCTTTTCCTTGATCACTCTGAATTCTTTTTGGAATGCGACCTTCTCGAAAAAATTGTTTGGAATGCTTTTGCTACTCCTTTCCCTTCTTTAGTTTTTAAAGGTTGAGCCCACGCATAACGCGAGAAAATATCAATGACGGTTAAAATAAAATTATTGCCCGAGTTATGTTTTGAAATGGAGGCAACATCACACAAATCTGCTTGCCACTGTTCATCGATGTCATGAACAATATAATGGCGGGTGCGATACTTCTTTTTCGCTTGTTTGTGGAGTGTATAGGTAGCCTGACCCTTTAACCATCGTTTCACTTGTGATTGTGGAAGACCACTCGCTTTTGATAATTTCTTGATAGATGCAAATCCTGCCGGATGTTTTACATCATAATAGATTGACTTCAAACGTTCAGTCGATGACGACTGACTCTTTTTCCTCCTTCTCATCTTTTTGTTTTCTTGCCTTTCTACATTTACAACAACTGCAGCATTTAGCTTTAGCGGTTTTGCGATCGTGTTCACATTGCTTAGGGGTTTCATTATGAGAGCTGGCGCAGCAAGTGCAAGTGACAACGACATTCACCTCTGGCGGCTCATTACATGGCAAGCAACACATCTGCTTCATATTAATAGTCTGAGAACATGTATTTCCTAGGAGGAGCTGTTTTACGTTTTCCTTTTACCAGTTTTAGTGGCGATGTAGATCTACGTCGAGTTCTTCCTCTTGTTTGCTTAGTGAGCGTGGGAGGGGATGTAGCAGGTGACGTCTTAAACCAATTTGTTGGCATTTTCATCGCCTGAAGCATTGGAGTAGTAGCCACTGTTGAATCAAGTTCTTTCAATGTCTCATTATTTAAAGCAAATTTTGGCACATTATGCTTTTTCAATAGTTTAAGAAAGTATGACCAACCAGGTGGACCATAGCCCTGACGGCGCTTTCTACGTGTCGCATACTGAATCAAGTCTTCATAACGTGAAGCATCAATCACTTTATTTTCATCTGTAATGATTTCTCCTCTATCATTTACATTGAGATGGGGTTCAATACTGTTGAAAAGAGATATGGCATGTGCGCGAGATGCTAAAGGTGTAGCAGTCGATACAGAGTCACGCATCTTATTCTTCAAGTTTTTCAATTGCTCAACAGTTTCCGATTGTAATAATACAGCACGATGTGGATCTTTGATGTGAACATTTTGCTGATAATCTATTTCTTTCCTATACATTTGATTTGCAAGAGGTTGCTTTACTTGCTGCATGGCAGTCAATTGTACATATTCATCCTGAGGAATAACAATCATGCGAGAATAAGAACTCATAGTTTGTAGATAATCATGGGAGTTTTCAAAATATCACTTCGAAATCTAAATTCTTCCGGACACTCTTGCGTAAAGTCAATGAATAAGTAACCGTATGGTTTTTCAGTAGCTGCTTGAAAAATTTCAATTAAGGCTTTTGATCCTCTGGGTGCAACTTGTCGCGCTAAAATTTCAAATTGACTTTTATCTCGCGGATTCTTGAAAATAGCATAATAGTGTGTATTCAGGTTTCGTGTACGAGCTTCTTTTCCATCAGGAAACAAATTTTGTGTGATATAGATGATAAAGCACCTTTTATGGTGTGCTGCGCGAGTGAACATATCTGTAACATCTTTTGAATTCTTACTTTCTTTTAATAAATCATCCAATACAACAACATCATTAGACTGAAGTTTATCCACTGGAATAATTCCTTCATGTCGAATAAAGTTGCGACTTTGCAATTCCTGAAACAGCGACGGTTGATAAATACCATAACACCAAATCACTCGATTGATAGCTTCCTTAAACAACTCCCTTCTTTTATCCAATAAATTCAGCGTGAAAACAGTTTTACCTGCATGAGATGGACCTGATACAGTCAGAACTTTATCACATTGAAGTCTGAAATCCATTTTATTACTTTGAGATTCAACATTTGCATAATTAACGCTTAGAGCCAAAGATATTACCCAATAGGTTGCCCACGGCAGGAGCTATCATTGGAAGTATTGCTGAAAGGAAACCGCCCTTTTGTGTTAGAGTTTTCCTCTTTCTTTGAAGGGTGACTTTAGGATTGGAGATGAAACGCAATTTCGTAGCATATCGCTTAAGTAACTTTCGTTGTTTTGGCGCTAATTTCTTCGTCCTCAACTTCCTCACATGAGAAATAATTTCACAAATGAATTTATCGTTAGCATGTCGTATAGCATTGTATCGCTGATTTGCTTTCATTCGTCGGAGAGCTTGAATGGCTGAAGAAAACTTTTGACTTTTACGTTTCGTCATTTTACGTTTCGCCATTTTCCGTGTTAGTCTTTGCTAAAACCTATCTTTACCACATTTGCATAGGTACTAACTATTGCGACATAAGTGACACTCGAAATGAGCAATATCACAGTGGTTACATTGGCAAAGTTGAATGCAATTACGTATGAAACAGCGTTGACAAAAAGCATGCTTACATCTCTTGAAGATGCGCTTTTCATTTCCATCCTTTCGCTTACATACATCGCAACACATAGTTTCACCGTTACTGATGTCTATAGCAAGTCTTTTTGAAGATATGAATTTGCTAGCCTTTTCTAAATAATAGACGCATGTACAGAAGGAATATACTTCGAGAGTGAGCAGACATAGCTCGAAAACCAGTTGTGCTACAATCAAGTACCACTGCATTTTCAATTTTTCTTTATGGAAAGTTGAATGTGAATATCTGAAATCGCTTCAATCACTAGACTGCTACCATGATGGTTAAATGCGTTAAGACGTTCAGCAATTTTTATCATATGTCTTTTAAAAAATTCTTGGGGGTGATCTACCACTTCCATTGTGTAAGAAGCAAAATGGAAAGAGCGACTTTCCACCTCTTCCTTTCCAAAATGACTAAACTTAATTTTCGCAACTAATCGCGCCATGATAATGCTATCAGAGAATGTATTCATTAATTCTAGAAATAGAGTGCCAGCATCATCGACCACTGCTTCGATGTCGGTCTCATCTTTATGAAATTTTATCACATAATCTTGAACAGCTCCTTTTAAACTTTGCCTATGAAAACGTAATGTTCCGCAGTCGTTTGAGAAAGACATGATCGCCCTTTATCTAACCCATCCATTGCATGAAAACAACAACTCTTCTCATAGTAACATTTATTGAATAACGGTAACAAGCATGCATTATAAATCAATGGTTTGAAAGAGATAAAATAGATACAGCTGATAACTATCATACAGCGAGCAATGATAACCATACAGGACTTTGGCAGTGTTGAGGTAAGGAGGAAAGAAGCATTGGTTATGAACGTAGCTACTACAACGAACAGACAAAATAGGAACACACAAATCCTTAAAACGTTTCGTGACTTCATGATAATGTTGATTCACTCTACTATCCCAAGGCGGGAGCAAAATATCATCAATGATTAGATTGGGAAATACTTTCCTCTCCTTACCAGGATTATTACAAAAGATGCGTATAACATTGAAAGCAGCTAACCATCGTTTAAAGTCAATAAGAAGAGCACTTTCACAAGAAAAGCCATAGTCTTGCAAATATTTCAGATTAAGTCCATGAATGTGTTTTCTCGCCCATTGATCAACATTGGGATCGCAGTTGGCATGTTGATGATAGACACTAACAATCTGATATGTCCAATTGTTCATAGCAATAGCACTGAGCTCCTGTACAGGTTCACCCTCACAATCCATAAAAATGATGATAGAAGCCTAAAACGGAAATTTACACATCTAAGGAAACGTTCTATAACATATTACAAAATGAAGAATTACATCGATGCTTTTCACGACAAAATACACAAATGATATGATGGCAACGAAGAAGTAAAATGTATCTAATGAGACCACGTCTACGACACTCAAAGCACATAAGCGAATTGTCATAGGGTAGAGTTAGGAAAGGACTAGTAATTCTCCTTCTTTGATTTGCGTTTTGATGTAGCATTCTTCTCCGACTTGCGCTTCGTACCACTGCTGTTAAGGATTTGATCAATTATGTCGTCCACGTTGGGTGGTTTTGGAATATATAGGATGGATTCCATATGCATGGAGAGAGAGGCTATTTTATTATCCTTGTGTCGACCATAATATAGCCCATTCACTTTGAAAAGGATCTCCCAAGTACCTTCTCCGAGCTCATCACATCTGATGGGTATTGAATGATCTCCATCCTTCTTATAGTAAGTACACCAATGTGATACCGGTAGGCAAATGTGATTACCATCCCAAATCTTTCTATAGGGAGTATCCTTGTCATCTCTCGCCTTCCACTCTTGAGCAAGAGGAGTAGGAATGTCCATAATTAATGTCACGTACTCCTCAATAATATCAAGTTGGTGGCGAATGTACGGACTCACGGGGATCAGTATATAGTCCCCACACTGATTGTGCATTATCTTGACATCCGTGGAAGGGAGCATTCCCGTTTGGAGTACTACGCTATGATCATCATAACGCAAGGCTTGTTTAAATTTACGCTGTAGCGGTGTAGGATTATGTACCTTGGATGTTTCTTCCACTGGCCTCAGTTGTAGATGATCTGAGCGTAGCGAACCTTGTAACGTTTGACCGCCATTTTGTCCTACTAGTGCAGCAGATGGAGTAGATGCCTGAAAATGAAAAAAGATTGTATTAAGTTTACGTTCAAGGGAGGAGAGGGAGGGAAGTAGCGACTTACCATTTTAGATGGATAATAGAACAGGGAACTAGAGAGAGAGAAAATGTGCGTCCGTCACTCGTGTGATTCAACGATGGAATGATTCTCACTGTGGAAGGCTCGCTATTTATAAAGAAATGCTTGATTCTCATTGGATGATGATCCTCATTGGACAATAACATCAAGCTGATTCCAAATCTGGCCTCCGTTTACCCATCCGAGCCTTCGTTTTGGTGCTACAGCCCAAAACGTCCCAAATTCTAACTCTGTCGTTTTTCGCCAATGTCCCAAAATCTTAAATGGCGTCTCACATCTAAACGAAGACAGATAGGAACAAGCCGATTCTTTCACTGAATTTGTCTCACTCTTAGCTTTCAAACGAGCTATCGCAAGACAAAATCCGTCCACTGGAAGCCAAAATCGAAGCAAGCTGTCCAGAGAGGGGGGAGGTCAGTGAAATTTGATGAAAAATGTTTTGGTGACGGTCCCAGGTCGAAATTCCACACTTTGGAAAATTTTCAAAATTTTACCCATACAAAGTCACTCTGACACTTAGGATTTTTTCAGGTGAGCGAGCTCCGACCTAAAATCTTGTAACCGCTCTAACTTTTGAACGAAGACAGATAGGAACAAGCCGATTCTTTCACTGAATTTTTCTCACTCTTAGCTTTCAAACGAGCTATCGCACGACAAAATCCGTCCACTGGAAGCCAAAATCGAAGCAAGCTGTCCAGAGGGGGGGGAGGTCAGTGAAATTTGATGAAAAATGTTTTGGTGACGGTCCCAGGTCGAAATTCCACACTTTGGAAAATTTTCAAAATTTTACCCATACAAAGTCACTCTGACACTTAGGATTTTTTCAGGTGAGCGAGCTCCGACCTAAAATCTTGTAACCGCTCTAACTTTTGAACGAAGACAGATAGGAACAAGCCGATTCTTTCACTGAATTTGTCTCACTCTTAGCTTTCAAACGAGCTATCGCACGACAAAATCCGTCCACTGGAAGCCAAAATCGAAGCAGGCTGTCCAGAGGGGGGGGGGACGTCAGCCGAAAATTTTTTCTCTCCGATTGACTTGAAACTCACCATAGCGATGCAGAATTTCACGCTGAATCCGAATCTGACCTCCGTTTTCTCATCCGATGCTTCGTTTTGACGCTACACACCAAAACGTCCCAAATTCTAACTCTGTCGTTTTTCGAAAAATGTTGAAAATTTTTTCTCACCGATTGCCTTGAAACTCACCATACCGATGCAGAATTTCACGCTGAATACGAATCCGACCTCCGTTTTCTCATCCGACCACTCCTTCCACTCGAAACAACCCATTTTACAACCCAACATTCAGCAGATTGCACGAAAAACATCACACACTATAGCCTCAAGACTAATCCTGGCGGTCGCCCAAGTCCACCACGACACTCTATCGTTCCAGAGGGGGGGGACGTCAGCGAACAGTTTGTGAACCCACCTGGTCGGCACACCACGACAGACTACAACCTCTGTCGTTCCAGAGGGGGGGGACTCAGACCCGAAGCACCACGGCGGCCGACCACAACACTCTGCCGTTCCAGAGGGGGGGGACGTCAGCGATGGCGGCCATCTTGCGCTATCTGGTGTTTGTCACTTGCTTACTACTTTCACAAGACTTAATCAGAATTGAATGAAAGTAACATCACGATCAAGAGACATGAAAAGGGAGGAATTTCCTAAGCGCTTTCCATAAGCATCTTGAACTTTTCATTGCATTCATTTAGCATTGCAGCATTGTTTTGTATTGAAACTAACATGTTTTTGCGCCTATGCTCCTACTGTGTTGCCTGGCATACCGTACATGACTGGCAATCTGCACAACTCATATGCTGTGCAGATTGATATTACTGTGTAATACTACTTCCATTAAATTTTAAAATTAATTTTAAATTAATGTGTAGTACGCCGCCGTCTAAATTATCTATTAACATCAAGTGGTCCGGACAACACAACGGTAGCATAGGTGAAAAAGCATGCTAATTTCCGAAGGCTCGTTCTCTTACGATGATTTATTAGCAAGCTTTCCGATGTAGCCATCTTCCGCGAAAGCTTGCAGAACAATCGAAGAATAACAAGTATTCTAGAGAAGCTTATTTCAAATGTGATAGTTCTCTGAGAGGAGAAGATGGTCATGAAGTTTATGTTCACCTTGGTCATTTCGAAGGTCATTTCCTTTCTCAGGGAAGAGTAGGCCTTGATTTTAAATGGCATGAAGCTCATGATTTTGTGGAATTTAATCCAAACAGATACATGAGTGGCACGATACAGGCGTATGATTCATAGTGGTTTAGCATATGCTACATTAAGTGGACCCTATATTTTATAAATGCTATATGTAGGCAAGTAAGTTATTTTCATTTGTATTATATGATATATATTGTAGAACATTATAGGTATGGGCCTATATTATAATGCTACATGGTATCTGTATTTATATCGGTTTCTCCAAAACATCTAAATATTTGCTTAAAAGTTAATCTTTACAAACATTACAAAACGACTCTTCTTATCAGTCACAGATGACTAGTTAATAAACATATTTTACAAAAATGGTTCTGGACAAAAACAACTTATATTGTATAGTTCATTGAGCGTTTACAGAAGCAACTGAAATATATTTTCAACCGATCTCATGGTTGAAAGTTACTTCCTGATAAGAGTTATCATTATACCCAGCAACTTTTTACTGATAGGAAACTACCCCCTCTAGGTAAATAATTCTCTAAAATACATTAATACGAAGAACACAAATTAGCTTATGCTGACAGTAGAGACTAACGGTTATGAAAAATCAATTACACTTCATTTGAACAGCCAATCAGTAAATTGGTTAATTGCAACAGGAAGCAATCAATTAGTTGTAATAATTTACAATCAACGATTAACTAGACTTCTTTCTGATGTTGGATTTTCGAGTTTGACAAATATTTTTTATTGAACCTAGTAGGCAACATGTCTGCAACTCGTAAAATAGCTTAATATGAGTTTGTAGAGAAATGGAAAATGAGTAGACGCTTCATAAAGTACATGTAGTTATACTAACTGCATAATTGGACGTAAATATTGATATATTTAATCACATGCGTAATTAAGTTCATGCATCATAATCAAAGTGATAATCAATTATAGAGACACTTGAATGGAAAATCTTGCGAGTCGAGATAAAAGAAGCTAAAGCACAGACTTGAGATCCATCATGAAAAGACTGTGTAAGTTGGAAACACTAAACAGGTAATGCACCAAATACTGTAGGTCAATTAGTGCTCTTCCTGGAAGCTATTAGTTCAGTAGCATCTAAAAAAATCACTGAAGGTGTGATGTTTTCCCTTTGTTGAGTTGTGACGGCATTGCGAGGTAAGCCTTCAATTAAGCCAACCTAAGCCTATTTATCATTGCAAATCAGTCAATCAATCAACTAATTGCAATTATTCGATATCAACAATCAAACATTCTTTGATCACATCAATCAATTGATGTCTGAAGACCACTGGTGGAGATACTATTCATAGTTGATGAACTAAAATTGTTTTCGCAGAATGTATTGTTTTTCAAAATCACTCTGTATTTTCATTTTGAAGGAGCTGTAAATGGCTTTAAAGCAAATTTTAATGTATATGGTCACCTTTTTGCAGTGATAATAAAGCTACTTATAGCAGAATAAGTTTGGTAGTAATCGTGCTTCAAGCATTACTATAGTTATGCATTTGAGAAAAACACAGGTAAGCGTAAATCATCTCTTGCATTAAATGTTTGCAATTTAACTGCTTGATTGATGATGGACTTTTTAGAAGCTTGCATAGCGGCAATTTCCTAAAGAGAAAACTTTTTACCACCACTCCGTAATACTTGGTGACGGACTTTACATATTTATTGACGGTTTGTTCCGCCAGTCCACGAGAAAGCAATCGGTGAACAGCAGTTTGGGTTTCCCGACTTTGGAGAAATCGGGAAAGCCTTTTACCAATTGGAGTCTTGTTGTATTCATGTTTTCAATGAAACTATGCATGATTAAAGTTAAGAACGATATCATTGACAAAGTTATTTATATCACAAGTGACCGAGAAGTTTGATCACTTAAAGCCTCCATTTCTAGAATTTGCCACGTTTCCTTTAAATCACATTTGTTAATTAGACTTTCAGGTAAAGTTGCGTGTATGCAGTATTAAGGTAATCAAGTTCAAATAATGCGTGATTATTGAGCTCGTCGTGAAACATGATATTTAAAGAAAGAGGTGGGCTATAAAGAATTCAGGAAGAAAAAGATGACGATAAATCCTATCGATTTTCCTGCTAGCAGTGTTCTCATCCAAATAAGATGCGAACTCAGAATTGCGATCAAGGATCAAAGGTTAAGAAGATTGAAGAATAATTTAACCCTCGGCTCACTAGAGAATTTTTCCGAACGCGCCCCATTGAGGGGGAATTATGCCCCTGCTGATCTCTCAAACTATTGCACCAAATTTACCAAACCACGCATCAATGAAAATGTCATTAAAAGCATTATCTATACTTTTAAGGTCATCCCTGGATTGAGGTGAAGGTCAAAGGTATAAAAACGCCGATTTTTAAGAATTTCCATTTGATCACTATATGAAATAGGAAAATGACAACAAAAACTAATAAACCATACACTGTTAACAAAGTGATGATTGTTAATCTTATGAGATTGCATCATTGTATTAAATGAGGTCAAAGGTCATATAATTCAAATTTTTAGTTCAACTCAAATAGCACTCAAATCGCATATTAATGTATTTAGTTTCTGCATGTGAAGAAACAACCCAATTCAGCGAACTTAAATGGAAACACTGAGGCTAAAAACAGCATGGTTCTGAAATTTTTCAATAATTGCTGATTAGATAGAGAACTAAAAGCATAAAATTAATAAAAATTCATATTTGAAAATTGAATTTCAAATTTCAAGCCTGTATGCATAATAAGCAGATTATATCAGATTCAAAAATTTTGCATTTGTGAATATCTTTATGTTATTAGGAAGAATTCTCTATATAATCTCACCTGATTTCATCAAGACTTGATATGCAATATACATTTTAATGTAGGAAAGTAAGCTATTAGAAATCTGGTGGCCATAGTTTTAGGACATTCACAAAATTCGCCAGACGCCCCCCCCCAGTGGTTTGAGGGTTAATAGTAGTCCGCAATGTCATCAACACCTCTCGCGGAATTGTAATCCATGATGAATTGCGGCTTTCTATCTTCGCAGTCTGAAAGGGCTCAGAAGAACGATGATTACTTTAGTGCCTGACAGATTGAATAAAATAAAAGGTCTACTTAACTGCATTAAACTATGATAGGTTGTGATTGAATGGAATATCATTTGATAGCTGATACTTCTCATATAAGGATGAATCCTGACATTTACTTGAAATCTCACAGGCCGAGGATAACATTCATCAAGCTCATTACATGAAGTGACATACATGCATTTACCGCTATGAAAGCATTATAAAATGTCTTCATTGCCCCAAACTGTTATTGGTGTTATGCAATGCATGAAGTGTAGGTTATTAGGCCTGTAGTCTATAAAAAAAGCAACATTCTAAAGATGTGCATTTTGAATGGTTGGAGCTGATCTGTTCTCATTTCTATGATCACGGTTTTTCTTCAATCCCCAAAAAGAGAGAAAAAAACTAGCCTCTATATGCACAATGCATTCTAAGCAAATGTCTTATCTATTTTGCTTTTTCTGTTGCATTTTTTGCCAATTTTCTATTATTCCCGATTGTCATTTTATCTGATGCTGGAAAATCAAACAGATGTGCATCTCAATGAAGTAATTTCCTTGAAATCGTACCTCTTCCTTTTTATAAAATGACTGAATCGCAATTTTCTTTCTTTTAATGATAGGCTCAAAATTATGGTTTTAATGACTTTCGTACATTTCAGCAGCATCAAGATACTTTCAAAATTTTTTGATTAAAAGATATGAGTGCATATTGGTTCAATTCCGTTTAAAATCAATATCAGTCGATCTCGAATTGGATCGAACTCAATAGACACGTAGGCGGTCGCCGGTCCTGGCTGGAAAATTTCAAATTGGTTATTTCTCCATCATGCATTCCAGACATGAAATCAGTCGCCAGTTCGGTCTGCTTAGGACCAGTTTCATCTCCGAGAGTGAATGCAAAGCGCAAAAAGTCAGGAGTGATGCATTTTCTTCTACGATGCAGCCTATCATTCACCGTTATGGTCGCATTACCTTTTTTGTTTTTTGCCAATAACATATGCTGCCATAGCGTAGATCTTATATCAAATTCAATTCAAAACAACCACAATTCTGCGAGCAAGTATATGTATATTTTGAAATGATTAAGCTACAAAATAATGCCTAGTCAATTAGAAATCAAGATGATATAAAGCTGTGTAGCCCAAGTCAACTCGGGCAGTGAAGATTCATAAGTAGGCTATGCGAGCATGTTATTCTCCAGAATCGGTAGCAAGGTTAAATTGATAAAGTAAGACTACCGTACATAGAACCTTGCATGTCTTGCAAAATCTATGCATATATTCAATCAATGTAAAAATGCGACCAAAGGCAATATACATGTATGTGGGGCCATCTATAGACCATAATTTTGTCACTTCTAACAAATCTAAATTGATTACAGATATTGTAGAAAATATATGAGCACAGTACTGTTGACAAACTTGCTCTTGATGAGAAAGTTGAGTTTTATTTGAGAAGTCATCACAAGAACGTGGCATCAGGAAGTTCGAATGCGATTCCTCGATATGGCACGCATCAATGAAAGGCTGATGTGATACTGTGCAAAACAAATGGAGGGTCAACGTTGGAGAGTCATGAGACCGGAGGTTGCGCTTCCCTGTACTCAATTTAATCATTGAGTAAGACCGAATATCAGAAAACCAATCTCAATAACATTGGATTATGAGCTCAACGGGATTATGTAAATCATTTCAGATTTACCACACATATAACCATCCGAAAAAAGTGAGCGAAGGGCCTATATTTATTTGTCCATTATAAAGACATCTCAAATACAGACAGATATTATTTGGCGACTGGTTGCACGTGTCAGGCAGAGTCGGTGTTTGTTATGTCAATGCAGAGAAACACGTGATTCTGATTAACGAGAACCTTCATCAGCAGACAGCAAAGGAATTTTGATACAAGATTCCTTTCAAATAGAAAACATCTTTAAATCACGACACAAAATAGCTCATGCGTGTGTGTGTCGCTGATCTGTGCTAAGCACATATACAAGATGTTGTAAGATTTTTTTCACAGAAAAGTCAGACATTGCAACTGACAACCTTGCATGAACTTAATGCACAGCACATCCACTAACACTTAAATTTTCTGTTTAATTTTCCATTATCCTGTGTGTGAAATTCAAAATTTCATGATGTTCGTGAACTATGCGTGTAGGCTATGCACATGTATGTATGCGGAAAATGATGGATAAAAAAAGAATGTAGCACCACCAATAATAGAACAATGCTGTTTGACCTAAATTGTAAGCTAATGAAGAATGTCAGAATTTGATCTGCGATCCTGGTATTCTCTGTAATATGAATCCATTTACACAAGCAAAATATATTTTAACTGGATTACTTCCGCAGTAATTTTTATGTAAAATGCAACATATGTGTACTTATAATTATATAATATAAATAAATAATAATGCATATACCTATCATATATAGTAAAGTCATATTACGATTACAATAAACATATAGGTGCATTACGCTAAGAACTTTACAGATGCCCTAATGCAGCACCGCTATCAATGCAAAAGTTGAATTACTATGCCATATTTTCATCCTTGTTTGTTGTCCCACAATGGCATCACTCTTAAAGTCAATTCTGCACAGTGATATTGCAGGGGAGCGACTCTTACTTGGATCAAAAAACTTAGAAATTTCATATTGCACGGACAATCATAAAGCGCCAAAGATATTTGAATGCTAGCCCAAAACTTTAGGGACAATTTGAAGTGAATGTTTCCTTCAATTGCTCTATAATGGTTCCTGCACCAGTTTCCATGTTTCATCATGAATTCGCTTGCGGTATCTTGGACTTCTATACTGCAACAAATTGTAGCTCTATTGCATACTACTGCTATTTTTGTCCTCAACGAGTAGTATACATTTTCAGGAATAGTTTCCATATTTTCGCGGAGTTTGCAGTCTTTATATTATTCATTGTCTTTGTAAAGAGCTTTTACTTGACTTTCATACTTACTTTCACATCATACCTAATTCATTCTGCATTTTCTGTAGAAAATTGTTTAAAATTTTTAAATTCATAACTCTGATAGAGGAGGACATATGATGATATCAAGGTCACATGCACATACGCTGCTTTGATTTTTCGTTATAAAGTTTTTCCGTGCAATGCATTGAATACCACACATCATTGAAAACAGCAGAGGTGGGCGCGATTCGGAAAAATGAAGCTCCGATTACGATTATCCGGTTCAAATTTAAAAAATCAGGTTCCGATTTACGATTATCCTATTCGACAATCAGATGAAATGAAAATCAATTCGAATTAATCATCTTAGTAGGCCTTCTCCATAAAAAATTGTACTCCAGATATTAATTCAAATTCAACTTTTCAAACTAGGGATAATAAAAAATATGAGGGCACTTACAGTCGACAATTACACAGAAAAAATCTAAAGAAAATGGTACTTATGAGGATATTGAATCTTATGCCTAAGTAAGACAATAAGGCTTAAGACTAAGTTAAGACGTGCTTTTACTGACATTTAATGTACAGAAGGTACATTAACATGATCAAACAAGCATTGCAAAACACTATATGAAATCTTAATCACAAAAAACATGTAAAGTATCTGTGCAGCTAAAACAGAATATGGTGTATAGATGTCCTTCGAATAATGGCGGCGACTGATATAAAAATGTCATACCGCTCAGAACCATGGAAAAATGGCTATTCTTGAAAGCGGCTACCGCTCGAGAGTGGATAAACGGCGCGGCTACTCTGTAATCGATTTGACAAAGATTAAAATCTAGACTGAACAGATGTCCCTTAGATCCAATGAAAGGTACGCCGTATAATATACATTTGTTGCTATAGTTTTTGTACATTCATGCACCAAATTTTACATTTACCTATCTTGAAAACATGATTAGAATTGATAACAGTAGTGTTTCATGTAATTTGACTAATGCCTTTGAGTTTGAATTACAATGATGATCATTTAAATTACAATACCAACAGGTGGGTAAATTTTGATCTAGTCGGTAATTTACTTAATGATCATTAGAGAGCGACAATTTAGGTGAATCACCTAAAATAAATTTTTTACCTAAATTCCGGATATTTTGTAAAAACACCTAAATCACCTAAATATTGTCATTACAACAAAAACTTGCCATTCGATTAACTGATCCACTCACATTGTGATATGAATGTTCGTCTGTGTTTCCCAGTGACTTAATACGAAGTCATTGATTCATACTGTTGGTTTTGTGGTAAGTATGATAAGATGTAGGATATAAGTTGTAAGGCCGAAGTAAATTATCGCAGTCTCTAAGAGCACGGAGAGAGAGTTTTAGAACTTCGTCTTGTTTCGCAGTCAGAGAAGTTGTGTTATTATTCTATTGACCTTACATTCGCCAAGTGGCAACTGGGAAGGTAATTAAGATAAGGCGAAGAGATTACAAGTGGAAAGTGAAGTTGACAGAGGTGTTAAAATCAAGAACAGCAGCTGCACACCATCTGTTAGCGAACATCGTAACCAAAGTTGATTGATTGATGCATTGATGACACCGCGACAATTCGTTTGCATGAGATTCATTGCCACTAGCTCCTGGTAGGTCAGAAGTTAGCGGCTATTTATAGCCTCATGGGATTCCCAGATTCTTGGAATACTATTCGAACAGTCATTGTGTTGATCAACGCCGCACTTGCAGTATGTCAACGAGTACAACAAGACTCAAATGGCTTCGTGAGTTTAACACGAAAGAAGAAGACCCTTTCAAATTTCTACCGAATCAGAAGACTATTTTCTGCAAAGCCTGTGAGTGCACCTTTACCGGTGTTCAAAAGTCCCAACTTCAGCAACATGCCAGTAGCAAAACTCATTCAAAAAATTCTAATTTGAAATTGAAGAGGAGTGCCACTCAAGCCAACTTAGAAGATCTTTACGACAAGGATACCAAGAAAACAAAGTCACAATTATTGAGTAAAGACCTTTGTGAAGCTATGCTATCGGCTAATATACCATGGTCAAAACTGAAGAACAAAAAATTCAAGGGATTTTTGGAATCAAATATTGGCATCTGCATACCAAACGAGAAAAGTTTACGATCTTCGTACCTCACAGAATGTCACGACGACGTGTTGACTCTGATACGTGGTGAGCTACGAGATTCTCCTATATGGTGCAGTGTAGATGAAACTACTGATAGTGCCGGACGCTACGTGGCCAACATTTTGATAGGTAAACTTGATCGTGATTGCTACCATTCTCCTTACGTCGTACGGTGTGCATTTCTTGAAAAAACTAATTCCAGTACTGTTGCTCAATTAGTCAACAGTACACTTTACTTTTTATGGTCAACGTTTAATGTCGACAATTTGAAGCTGTTAGTAACAGATGGGGCACCTTACATGCTCAAGTGCGGTCGTTCCTTAGCAGTGTTCTTTCCCTCAATGCTGCATGTGACATGTTTAGCACATGGTCTTCATCGTATTTGCGAAACAATCCGTGCCATGTTTGAGAATGTCAACAGCTTAATCTCACTGGTCAAGAAGATATTCTTGAAAGCTCCATCAAGAATTTCTGTCTGGAAGGAGTGTAATCCAACTCTCCCTTTACCTCCATCTCCAATCGTGACTAGATGGGGTACGTGGATCGACGCAAGTCTTTTCTATGCTAAGCACTTCGTGAAAGTTCGAGAGGTGATCGAGAAACTTGATCCCGACGATTCAATTTTCATTAATAAATGTATCGAAATCATGGAAGATCCTCAACTGCTCTCAAATTTGACTTTTATTGAATCCAACCTTGCTTTTCTGCCATCCTCCATTCAGAAATTGGAAGAAGCAGGATTGACAATGTCGTCAGCCATTCATATTCTCAAAAAGGTTGAACTAAATATCGAACAGATCGGAGGAACAAAAGGGGACATTTTACTTTCGAAGTTTAGATCAGTGATATCAAAAAATCCAGATCTTTCAGTTATTTCAACTTTGTCGAACATTATGTTGGGTGAAAAGGGAGACATGCCCGAGGGATTTTCGCCTTCTGATATAGCAGCGATGAAATTCGCTCCACTGGTAAGTGTGGATGTGGAGAGATCGTTCTCGCTTTATCGGAACATATTGACTGATAGACGCCAAAACTTAAGCGAGGAAAACATTGAGAAAATCGTGGTAACGAACTACTTTTATAATCGGAATAATGAAGACATTGATGAGTGATTCCAGCAGTGAGACATGTTTCTGGTTATAGCTTCTACTTCTGTTATAGGCCTATACATTTATCGATTTTTTGTAGTTTATTTTGCATTTGAAATAGGAGCAATTTTAATCTGTTTGACATACGCAATTTTACAATTGAACTGTCAACACACAATTTGAAACCTACCTACTTACTTAGTTGTATTTCTGATCTGTGCAGTTGTCATAGCTTGAAATAAAATCGTTTTCAATCGAGATAAAACCACCTTGTCCTTTTCTTTTCTCTACATGTAATTCATTTTCTGACTTATACACATATTCTTGTCGTGGTGGTATTTGCTTACAAATTATAGAAATACCCAAAAGGCACTAAAACTATGAAAACAAGCAAAAAACACCATTGCTCTCAATGAATCTAAACATTTTAATGAATTTTATATTCACCTAAATAATCAACCTAAATCTGTAAAATTGTTCACCTAAAAAAAACCTAAAATGACAAAAATATTCACCTAAGATGTCGGTGTCTAATGATCATGAACCAGAGATATGTACATACAAGCGGAATTGTAGTTACCATTTACATCTTTTAAAATTAATTATGGTCATTTTCTTTGATTATGATCCCTTGCTCTTTCACTGGCAGGCAGTTTGTGATATATGATCACGCCTAAGAAAATAATCCTATTAGGATGAGAGTTACAGTGTATGATTGTAGGCCATCGAATTGCTAATTACCTCTCAGAGGTTGTCATGATATGGATGATTTGCAAGGTTTCTTTCTTCTGTATTGCTCGTGCATTTACTCTATGGTCTCAAGTCAAGTTCATTTAATGAAATCGAGACTGCGTACACATTGGGGACTTAATAAATGCTGAGAATTGGTAGTTATTATACAGGTCCAACCTTACTATTTAAATTAAAAACAGAAATCATGGAACATGAAAAAATTCAGAAAAGGGTGAAATTGATAATTCGTCAACCAACAATGAAAAAAATTAAAGTAAAGCACCGCAACTATATGCCCCATAAATGCTTTATTAATACCCAAGTATTGACTGTATCACTATGGATTTTCACTCTAAACACCAAGATCCCCAAAAAATATGGTTTCGAACATGGAACAAATAATTTCTCTGTAAAAATTGAAAAATGCAGTAATCATCATATTTTAATGAAAAAAGATTTTTTTTCAGAAATTGGTTCTAAATGATTATAATGCGTGATTTTGAAGCTTCATGTGTTTGTCTTTTTAGTATTTTAAGTTAAGATGCAAAGCAGGGTAGCTAGCCTATAAAAATAAAGTGTACATTAGGTGATTTTGCCAAACACGAAATTCCGTCGCTGACGAAAAATGATCTATCTACTTTTGTAGCAGGCTGTGTTCTCATCAGAAATCAATCAGAATCTGATAACTTCTAATTTATGATGTATTCTATAATATGATACCGACTGAGCTATCCAAGCTTGCGTCTGAATCAAGTAGTATACCGTCAAACTTTTTTCCGTCGCTGACGTTTTTCAAGGATTTTATCACTTTCCGTCAGATTCATCGACACCAGTCTGATCAACTGTGTTCAATGACACTGGTTGTAAATGTAGCTTTTTCCCCAGGCAGAACGCCGTTGCGTCCTTGCAGTTAGGATAAGAACTACGCGTTATGGTGATAGCAGGACCAATCAGCGGAGGCTATTATTAACCACCATGACGTTTGGCCGAGCATCAAAATGGTTCTCTCAGAAATTCGCCTCCTCTTGAGCTATCGTGGCGAGCTTTGATGGCGAGAGACAGCGAGGATATGACAATCGTCAAAGAGAGAATAACAGAGAAGGTTATCTTCATAAACGTCGGGAACGGAAGCGGCTTCAACGACAAAGAATGAAATTGAATCCAGATAAGTACAAAATATATAAAGCTAAAGATAGATTAAGAAAGCAGGCCAAGAGTACAGCAACCCCTCGCACTAACCCATCTGACACGTCGTTTACAACTCGACAAGCACTTGGCAAAGCAATTGCTAAGACAGTTAGGAGTCTTCCAAAAAGAGTCTCTTGTCACAGATGTTCTTGTTGGCGTCATTTCATCTGTGTCATTAAGTAGTAAAGATGCAATCTTTACAAAGTCGAGGAGATCGGTTCATCCTAAAGCTGGGCGACCTATTGACACGGATGCCAGGAGTGTGTATCTCTCGTTTCTATTGAAACCTGATATCAGTTACTGCAAGCCGGGTAGAAAGGATACCGTTTATTGCGGGAAAGATTTTGATGGACAAAAACTCTATAAACCAAAACATTTTCTTCTGTGGACATTCAAGGAGATTGTTCATATGTTCAATGATGAGCACGATGATATCAAACTGTCGTACTATGCACTTCAGAAATTAGTGAGCGAAGAAAAGTATATCTTCAAGCGCAGTGACTCAAACGAGGATGATTGTCGATGTGAGAAATGCGAGAATGTTGAACTGCTGTTGATTGCTGTCAAACGGCTGCTAGAAAATTCTGATCATGAGCTGACATCAAAAATATTGATAGATCCAATCCAATTCATTCAAAGTCTGGTATGTTGCACAGACAATTTTGATTGCTACAATGATGAATGCAGTTCTTGTCCTATGAGTGATGTGAAACAGATCTGCGAATTTCTTGCGAGGTGTGAGAATGATGTGACATATTTGAAATGGATTCGAAAAAATAACATGTACCAAAAAGTTGAGGTCACTGAACCTGGCTACATGATTGCTGAAACATTTTACAATGTTGTTAGCAAGAAATTCAAGCATCATGTGTACAACATCTTCAGGCAATATTCTGAGCTGAAGTTCATGAAAAGGAACCTTCAGACTGACGAAGTTTTTCTTTCTGTCGATTTTTCAAAAAATTATGATAACAAGCAAAACCATGAGATCCAAAGCGCTTATTTTGGCCACGAGGCATTCACATTGTATACGTGTCCTTGTTATGTGCGTGATGATCCTGATGTCCAACTTCCCAATGATAGGAAAGTTGTTCTGGATGAAGAACATAGTCTCCAAGTTCTTTCTTTGGTCATTGTTTCGAACGAGATCGTTCATGAAAGAAACATCGCTTTTTCGTGCAACATGAAAGTGATTGAGATTGTGCGTGAGCTTCTCCCGAACTTACGAAAAGTTCATTTCTGGAGTGATGGCTGTAGTAGTCAATTTCGTTCACAGTATGTGTTCCGCTTGATGTCGAACTATCCATCAGATCTTAAAATCACATGGGACTACGGTGAGTCTCATCACTTCAAAGGACCGCATGATGGGATCGGGGGAACGATCAAAAGAATGGTGTACTCTGCTGTTTCTACACAGAAGGCCGTTATCCGAAATGCGGAGCACTTCGCCTCTTATGGCAATGAAATATCAAACATTGACGTCAGATATCTCGATAAGACCAACATTGTGAAATATGAGTTGCTTGATTCAGTGTAAATTCCAGGCACCTTAAAAGTACACCACATTGAGCGGAAGAATTGCGATACTCTTGACTTTTATTGTCACTCATCGCAAAGAAGCTGAAAAAATCACCACAGTGGTGTATTCGAGTTTTGTCTGAGCCTGGGGATGGTCCCAATGATTCGAATTCAGTTGAGTGATGTCGACGATGATCTGAGTGTGAGCATTGGTGATGCGGTTGTTGTGGACTACATAACAACAAAAAAATTATACAAGTTCATGGGTGTTGTATGCGATTGTGATGAGAATGATGTGCATGTTGAGTTTTTGAAGAAAGGTGTTGCGAACAGCTATAGAATCAAGTGTGATGATGTTGATGTGGTGAAGAAAACAAGTGTGAAGCGCGTCATTCAGAAATTGCATCAGCAAGCGAGGACAATATATAATACAAGAAACATTGGAACGATTAGACATGTAAAACTGATACCGTTACTAAACTTTTATACGAGTGTTGCAATTGCAATAGATGACACTTTTGCTTTTATAAAACTTGTTTACTCATCTTTGCCGCTTACCTATAAGTCTTTATTTAAGCGCCATGTCTATTCAAATGAATTTCATATTCAAATTTTGAATTTTTTGAATAGGTCCTACTTATAGGCCTACTACAAGTTCAGGATGATATAAAAATAAGTACAAGTAAGCAATAAGGTACATGAATGTTAGACAAATGTTTTACTAAGTTATTTTAAAGATAGATGACTCAAAATCACCTCTAACTTTCATAGCGTTTAACTGGAAAAATTTTCCGTCGTTTTCCGTCCGTTTGCTTTTTTAAATTTCACAACAGATGAAAAGTAAAGATGTTGCTGAATCTAACGATTGTGTGATATAGCAAGCAGATGATCATAGCTTAAAAATTGTGGGGTCAAATAACAGATCTATAGGTACAATTCGCAGATTTTTTCTTTTGAATCCAATCGAGAGAATATGACCAGTTTCTGCGATCCGTCGCTGACGCTCGCTTCTAGGCCATATAATTTCTGAACTAAGCATCACTGAAAAATTCTATTTGTGGTAGCATCAATAGTCTCCCTAGTGTGTATGACAACCACAACATGAATGAATTCAATGCGTGACTTCATTCTTAAAATCTGGAATTTCTCTCTGAAATTCCGTCGCTGACGAAAACAGGAATTTTTAATCTTGCCAAAATCATGCGACTTTTTGGCATCACTGCAATTGTAAAAAAAAGGCCGGGAGATGCACACTCTGCTACAATCTCTTTGAGTTTTCTTCCTTTACATCAGCAGAACGCTAGTGGATGACCTTCAAGGAAACTGTTTTGTCTTTATCGAACTAACGCAAGTATAGTAAACATCTCTCGCTGTAGCATATTTAGCCTACATTATACACTGTTTTTCAAACTATATGCAGCATGAGTCGATCATTATTAGCATTGACAAAAGAAATACAACGAGACAACCCTCACAATGCTGATGCTCTGCAGTCTGCACGATAATTTACAATTGGGCCCTACCCGGTGAAAAAAAACTGTCGTGATCTGTCGGTAAATTGTCGGGCCGACAATTGACCGACAGATCCCGACAGTTTTTTTTTCACCGGTAGGCCTACAGCACATACCTTTAATAAGGAAGACTCGATTTTATGACCGTCTTTTCTTCAATCTTGACTTGTCATATATCCGCACATAATCATCAGCAATCATTTTTCCTTGGAAATTGAACACATGCGTAGGATAGTCGATGTCGACCACGGTTTTCGAGCAATATGCGAATAGGAGTAGTGATAAAATTAGGCTCCAGAGATCAAAACGCCGCATGGGCAGGCGGTTATAATTCCAGTATTGAATATCATTGAATGTATAGTTTACATCTAAAAGAAAATCTATAATTTATATCTATATATATCTCTTTTTTAGATTTATATCTATGTTTCTGAGGTTATGACCGATTTTAAAAATTTTTATGGCTCTGTTCGCGTTTTGCATTCAAATAAGCTTATTCACTTAGATTAAGCATGACGAGTTCGCCGCTGGAGCGGTACAGCTGCTCGGCATATATTCATAGTATAGGCTAGCGAAGGCCGTCGATCGTTACTGGGAGACAATTTCCTATTTTATGTCTTGTTCACATCAGAAGTGATGTAGCATTGGAAAAATCTCAACAATTGAACTATGCTGGAAAACACTTAATTATGGGTGATCGAAAAGCAATTGGCACCTGCAACCCTTGTAATTTGATTTTTTGAAAACACCTAAGTGCTGTTGACTTTTGAATTCTGCAGACTTTAAGAAATGCCTTATAATCATTCTACCATGCAGCATGAAATGGCATCATAATCATTTCCAACTTTTCTGTTTTAGCTAAACATCGCCGCAACTACAACCCGAATACAATGAGACATCATACTATATATAGCCTCAATTATGAACGATAGACATCAATTTGATTTGAATGCGCAAGATCATCTGAAGACTATTTGAGATCCAGGATTAATGAGCAACAAGGTAGAAAAGCGATGTATTATGAGCTCGAAATGTTAAATCAGCATTTGCAATCATATATTGAATCATTTTATCAAATGTTGTTCTCAGTTTTGTAATGTATAAATTATCTCAGTGTGCAGGTTTTCTATTTTTATCATTATCAGTCACCGAGTGCAACACGTACCTCCACGTTTTTAGCATTTGCTATGTATTCCTATTCAAGTCAGACGACAGAGACAGCCATGGAAAACCTGTTCACAGTCTGCTACCTGTATTGATATACTTAATTCAAAACCCAATGATCTGAGCGGTCGGATAATGACGACAAGAAAAACAGCAAATTGAATTCTTCTGTGTTATTCTGGCAAGTATCTAAAATTCGAGGGAACACCTTCCAATTTAGCACCAACTTGTCTCATCGACCATGAATACATTACAGACTTACGTGACAAGCAATCAAATTTATCTTTACAACACATATTTGACAATCATTATGGATTCTTTAGCAAAACAGCAACACTAAAACAATCAGAATTCTGTTTTTAAAAACGTCGATAAAAGACTGATCATGCAATAAGTGGATTGAAATAAAAACAATCATCAGCAGTTATCAATCCAATATGTCAATTACAGCTTGTGAGCAATGAATATTAGGTTTGTATAAAAGATTAATACTTACACATGACATTTCAAAACTCATGGTGGATACTGAAACAATGACAGGAGTGGACTCAACGATCATGAACCCATTCTTCGTTCGCTATAAAAATAATTGCACAAATTTCTTACAAGTCATCAGATATAAAAAAACTTGCATACTTCCAAAACGTAGAAACTTTAAGGTGTCCTGGAAAGTTAATGCAACACTTTTGAGCCCCCACAACATAGGAAAGACGACTTCTTCTTCACGTCAGTTGTTTGCAATTTGATGATAGATCGTACGAGAACATGAAATGCCTGCAAAGTAAAGAAAATCATCATATAATAATAATAAAACCGGCTGGGGGCATTCGAATTTTCGACACACACGATCACTGGTACGGTCGCCAGCACGAGTTTTTGCAGGGAAAGAGACCGAAAATGGGACTGACTTTCACAGAATGAAGTTGAAGTGCACCATGTGCTACCAAGAATCTGCGTGTCTGCCAAGTTTCCCTTCTTGTGAGACAAGATTAAAGAAAACACAAGTGAATACAATGGAAAGCAGACTAAAGTTTTGCGATTTTCCAGTGTTTTCTATTTTTTAAGTAGAATTTTCACCCCTTCTACAGCTACCCGACATGAAAGAAGCTGGGGACTACTCAGTGAAAAAAGAAATGATATTATTTTGGAAAAATAAAAATCATATAAGAGATATTCTAATCTGATCAAGTTGTCCCCATCTGAAGCCTGTTCGCACACCTCTCGAAGTTTGTGTTGGTCAGGGAAAGTGGTCTGATTCCAAAGCTGCACCGTGCGAACCAAAATAGCTTTTCGAGAGTCACAGTGCGTGTGTGCTCTATAAGCTTCCATGATTAAACGAGACTACTAAGTTCAGAGCCATCGGTTTTGGCATGGGATCGTCTTCTGGTCATAAAATCATGTGTATGTGCTTACGTCCACGAAGCTAGAATCATTTAGATACATCAAGCATCTCAGTATCGGCAAGTAGGTCTATACATTTTCGTCACATTCTCGCTCACATCATCGATTGTGACAGTTACTGCTACTATTAAAGCATGCACGTGATGGAAAGGACATAAATATTCCACGCCGAAAATTATGGCTCTGGAACTGCAATTATAATTCACCAGTTTTCAATTAATTAACTACGAAGTGTGCTCGCAAAAAATTAGGAAGAATTTCATGAATAAGTTCCTTATTAACCTCTTCAAAAACAATTTGCATTGTATAAATTCCTACTGATATTTTCCTACAATTAGTAGCTGTCTTTTCTTATTTTACGAAAACGTGTAAAATATTCGAAGAATACTGCGCAGCGGAATTTTGATTTACACAGGTTTACCCAGAGAGCGCTCTCTGGGTTTACCTGTAAATAATTGTTTAGATCTAAAGATGGTGCGGTTGTGGGGAACTCATAAGATCATTCTCTCAGCTCTTTTTTGTAGGGGGAACACGTTCCACTGCTATCAGTTTTAGAACAGATCTTAAAATTATGAAACATAGTTGCTAATTGCAGAACAGTTAATGCGCAGTCAGTGAGAAGTAGATGTAAACTCAGTAGGGCTCAATTCCCTGACGATACGTATGTCGTCGATCGAACTTCCATTTCTCTTTATCGCGTCAATGTCAGCGTGCTTCTGTTGCAGGCGCGGAAAAGATAATGGGTTCGTCCATCAGAGGTCAGAAGCTTCTGTGATCACATAGCTCTTGAATTGATGGCCCTCATGATCAATGTTTTCGATAACCTTGTTGACAGTCTTGATCGGCATATGACAGTCCACTTATAATACTGCAACAAGTGCAACGCCATATTGACATAATCTCGTGCCAAGTGCTGCTGAACGGGAGCGCTGCTTTAGCCACATGCATGTTTTAGTCAACGATTAACGCTCCCGCTTCACTGTCAAGACAAGAAGTGGCACTAATAATGTTCAATAATTCACAGGAACTCAACAGAGCAAATTATAGCTGAAAATACATGTATGTGACAGCATGGTGGCGATCGTACAGATCCGCTATTGATAAATAGGTGTAACAAAGTCTATAAAAAAACCAGGCCTGTGATTAGCTTATGAAAAAAATTGAGGATTTTTTGTGAAAAATTTGAGGAATGGAAATGAAGCCTAATATGATAATTGTAAAAAAACCTCCAAATTTTAGCACGATTTTGGACCAAACTTCAAATCATGAAAGTCACAACGAAGAAGGTAACCCCAGGGTTAACCACACCACACTTTTTGAAGTTGTGTATATTGCAAAGGAATACTGACTTGTCATAATCACTTCCCGCGTTGTTACGAAATTAATTTGTTGCCTCAAGTATTATCTGCTTAGAATGTGTCGAACAGAGGATGTCAGATGAAGCTGCTGATATCGCTCTGCTCCACGTTATCGTCTCCATTCAATGCTGCTTGTCAGATTTGTATACCGCAATTTTTTGAATGTAGGATATATCCTCAACTACATGCATCTGGGGCTTTGCAACGATTAATGTTTACAGACTTTAGACAAATTTGGGAGGAGAGTAACCCATAAGTATAGAAAGCTTAAAATCGTTGACGGAATGCTTGTGACTTAAAAAAAGTCAGTAATTTATCATGAAGGATACGCCACATTATACACTAATTTATTAATTTTACTTTATGCTACATAAGTTTTGGTGGGTTTTGTTTAGTTGTTAGCGTTTGATCATATCGCTCCGACCTACATTCAAATGAACATGAATTCTCTCATACGGCACAAAACAACTGTCAGGAACAGGCTTGCCAGTTAAGTTGTTGGTCTCATCTAGGCAAAGGGTGAAAGATTATCACCTCTATTCGCATGAAGTTCCGCAGAGATATTGACGTCCACATCTTGCAGTAAACCCAGATTCAAAATCTACCAAACCAGTAATACGTGGTTTGAATGTCTTAATTAATCTAAGTTCGCATACAACGATAAGCAATGTGTGCATTACTTTCACACCAAGCTGTGTTCAGTAAATTATGTTAACGATCTGTAAGTATCTGTAATTCATCCAGGATAAATGTCGGTCGATACACCCTGGAAAACGTAGCTGCAAAAAGACTCATGGGATAGCAGAGCTTCATACGCTTCCAACCCCCGCACGCACGCTAGTGACCAGGAGGCAGATAGACACTAAATTTAGGGACACCCCGTCGGATGTGTTCATGTTCAGCGGAAATAAAATGGAAAAGAGTGAGTGAAACAAACGCTTCAGTTGATAAGAGCACTGAAATCCAAGTGGGCAGGGCTACCTATATGTTATCATATAATGGATATAGAAGATCGATATCCTTAAGTTCTTTAAGAAGTACAGGCATGCATTTAGCAGCCATATAGTCGCAGAAACATATGAAGAAGGTTGTGACAAAGGTCAAGATAATTAATGAAAATAATTGAATGTGCATTTTATTGTTGGAATTCTAAGTAATATTATGAAGTTAGAACAAGAAGTAAAAAAAACAAGCTAACGACTAGTTAATTTTTGATGTGCTAAATATGACATGGCTAAAAGAAAATCATTATATCCTAAAATGTATAACTTGAATACTTGAAATGAATACTTGAAGGACAACAACGGTTCTCATCTCCTCATGTGGAATGAATTGGTGAGTAAGTCGTTCTTTTCAAAATTATGGTTATCACTTATATATTGAAAAGATTCTATTTAACAGTCTGCCCATTCAGATGATAAAAGGACAGGTTTGTTTCCAATCAAAATATCAGATCTAGCTAGCACAGCGGGATTACGCCATCTAAAATCTACCAGGTGTGTAAGAGAAAAATTATTAAGTTATAAATCATGAGAAAAGAAAAAGGAAAGAAATAAATCATGAGTGATTCAAGATTAACAGCATGGATGTAGGGTACATGTTATATGATTCCATCTTAGCTTCTTGTTTGGAAGTTTACATATCATCGCCATTCGCCAAAAAACAATACATTATCCTACATTTAGTCTGTAGTGTGTCATATGTGAGGAATGTCTCATAGTTTAGCTATATTTGAGGAATTTTTAAGGATTTGAGGAGTAATAAACAAATTTGAGGAATCTGAGAATTTGAGGAGTAATCACAGGCCTGAAAAAGTGAAAATCCCGTGGCACTGTGGTTAAGTGCTTGGCCTAGCGAGCTTTCGGTCCAGAGGTCGAGCCCCGAAAGTGTCATTAGAAGTCGTCAGGAAAAGCATCCGGACTAAAAGATCACAGCGCTCCAGATTGCAGTCTGACTATGTTAGCACCGTCCAAGCCCCCAGTATGGGGATAAGTGACGCTGAACCATCATCAAAATGCAATTTTTCACTTGTTTCATGGAATTTGTCTAAGACCTGCAGTGACATGTGCTGAAATGAATAAGTTGATTCAGAGTTTGGAAATTGATCTTTTGCATTACTCCACAGTTAAATCAGATGTTGAATAGTACAGATTTTATGTCAGACCAATGTATAAAGTGGAATATTGCTTTATTTGTGTGTCTATATGAAGTTTTGAAAGCGTTTCCACCAACTTCTTCTACTACATCACTGACATAATATATTTTATCAACAAAGTTAGTGTTTGAAGCAATTGAGAAAGTAAGAAAAACATTTTCTCTTAACATCGACGAGAGAAGGCGTTGGAAGCCGAAGTCCCTGTCAGTTGTATCATAACTTATCGTATATTTGGCCAATAAATTTATCGAGAATTTATAACTTTTGTTCCGCTTTTGGAAAAACTTGGAAAAGAGTGTACACCATTCTGTGAAAGTCTCATTTTCGGCAAGTACAGCTACATAAGACTTTTCGTCACAATCTACATGAAGATTGTGTTGCGACAGATCAACTGTCCGCTCACAAGCATTTGCATCGGTTAGCAATAGTCCGCAAGATCTGACACTTTCATTGGTATTATTTGATCTGCATTTTTAATCAAACGAATAAGCGTATTTTTTGAATTGAATCGCAACTAGACATAGACGGGTATTTTGTGGAAAACCCTAGCAATCTTTCAGTCCAACGATAGTCATGTAACTCGATGGACACAAAGAGAAGCAAACATTTCCTCAATTTTACAAATTTATTTCACCTTTGATAATATTTAACAGGACATTTGAAAATAATCTGAGCTGAATTACAGTGCAAACGTGAGTGCAATCTTATCATTCGTTGCATGCTGGTATGGAATTCAAGGCAGAGGAATGCCTTCAGCTATTTCCTGTTAAGTCATGAGGTTCAAGAGCATACTGTAAATTACAAATGTGGTGATCATGTTACAGGCATGCCATGCGCTTCACAGAGCATGCAAGTACATTGTGATTAAGCTCCTTTTGATTAGTTTAAATTTCAGAGTCACGTGGTTTATCAACTTAAAACTATCCTTTGCACTAAATAAAACGACCTTCTGGAATTCTGTTGATCATGTGATCGATCATATCTGATTAGAACTTCATAAATGTAAAGACTTTTCCACTTTATGGACTAGCAAATACGAGCAGCATGTTACGGGAAGCACGATTTCCGTTCTGTAACTAATCTGAATATTATTGGGTCAACCATCCCGCAAACAGCTTGCCATTCGTTGCAATATCTTGTATCTACTAATTGCTTCAGCAATTGCAATGTAGTTCTAATATTAATTTTTTCTAATGATAATTGTTCTTATGAAGTGCAGTTCTGCTTCTCTGAAGTTGTCAGAGATGTGGCGTTCGTCACGTCTTGCCCGCAAAAAGCCGACAAAACATTCCAAGTGAGAGAGAGAGGGACTCACTTCCAAGTGAATCCGATACCAGCAAAAAATCCCTCTGAATCGAGTCCTCCTAAAATCTAGCGGCTACAACGAGTCCCGAGTCCGGCCAAAATCTAGCGAGTCCCGAGTCAAGCCAAAATCAAGCTGCTCCAACGAGTCCCGAGTCCGGCCAAAATCTAGCGAGTCCCGAGTCAAGCCAAAATCAAGCTGCTCCAACGAGTCCCGATTCCGGCCAAAATCCAGCGAGTCCCGAGTTCGGCCAAAATCCAGCGAGTCCCGAGTCAAGCCAAAATCAAGCTGCTCCAACGAGTCCCGAGTCCGGCCAAAATCTAGCGGCTCCAGCGAGTCCCGAGTCCGGCCAAAATCCAGCGGAACCCCAATTTGACGACTGATCGGTGCTTTCCAACTTGTGTTTCCAACTCATGACGCTTTTTTGTTCTTAGATTGATGAACAATTTAACACGTAAGAATAAAATCGAGCAAAGTCTGTATTTAGATGACCTGAGAAATATTAATCAACATGTCTTTCCGTCAACACTAATTGATGTTTAGTCAAGTGATGACCATGCGATAACGTTGATGCTCTTCCTGAGTGCACAAATGATCATGCGGTACATGAAGCTCTTTTGAACTTATGGCCATTTTTGCTGCCTCCGTATCGTCATTGATAATTAACAAGGTTTTTGAGTAGTAGCCATGCTTGCCGTGGATATGGATATCCATGGAGGGATATCGATTTTTTAAGATATCGTGCAGATTTTTTTGAATGAATATATCCAAATTGTTGCTGCAATTATTTCAAGTGCATTATTATTAATGTGTTATTAATTATTAAATATTATTATTATTATTATTATTAATAATTATTAATTATTATTAGCATGTTTTCTGAAATTATAACTAATTTAGTAATAAAATGAAATACCACAAAACCTCAAGTGAACTCAATATGAAGATGTGTTTTGACGAGTAGGCGCATCCAGCATGCTAAACAACGTGAAATGAAACAAGAGTCTACTGAGGTGACACCATCGTGTTTATTATCCATCCGATTGCTGATTGTTCCATTGCTAATGATAGGCCTACAGCGCCAATTCTCAAACAATGAAAATGAGGTTGCAGACATCGACAGCCAGATGGTGCACCTACTCGTCGTATTCTTACCACTCTGTTACAAGGTCATAGAACTGCATTTCGAAATTCATTCATTGTACAGAAGTATGACTGCGATCATGTGCCAATTTTTTTTCTGTAATCGTGTCTTCATCAACCATAGAACGACTGTCTAGTCAAGCCGGCATGATTTTGCAGAAGATGAAGAAAAGCTTGTCACCGGGCGTGATGAAAAAGCTTCTCTACCATCGATTTAAGCTGAAAACAATAATTTGATTACTAAATGTGGAATTACCACAGACATGTGTTCCTCACAGTGATTAATTTCAAGAAAAACTTGAATCTTACGAAGAATAACTTAAACTTGTTCATGTTGATAAAAGATATGATTTGCATGAATGGTTAGCCAACATCTGGTTCTATAGGGTTCACCTCAGGGTGGAACACGTCTGTTCTGATACTGGACATCATATCTCTTTTACGTGGATACTAGACCATTCAAAACTTAGGAAAAGGAATTCGTTGGTGTTTTATGCCCTTACAATATGCGTTGGTCATTCTTAATTCTTAGTTCAGGAAAAATAATCTTATGAGTTTTTATGTAATTTCATTATACGCACATGAGTGGTCTCCCTGGCAGAGTGGTTGAGTGCTTGGCCTAGCGATCTTTCGGTCCAAGGTCGAGCCCCGAAAGTGTCATTGGAAGTCGTCAGGAAGTGCATCCTGACTTAAAGATCACAACGCTCCAGATTGCAGTCTGACTATGTCGACGTAGACATAAAGGTGGCAAATTTATCGTAATTACATCCATCACCACATACAACACGGTGACATCGCCACCTCACCTTTTCTAATATTCATGATTACTTTTATTCAGTCAAATCAAAAGATGGCGCTGCATTCAAGAATACAAAGAATCATGCCATTAAGCTCTGACTTAAGAGGTTTCTTCAATCACATAAGGACAAAGAATACGTTGACTAGCTCGTTTGTTTAGTTGGTTTATGAATACATCCAGTATGATCCAGTATATCCAGTAAGATATTTGCGCTGTAAAGGGCTCCAGTAAATAAAGAATTCCATTGACGACAAAAGTTGATGTGTCTTTATAAGAAACTTTTATCTTGAAATGCGAGGTACACGAGTAATCGTAAGTATGACTTTCTTGATAATGAACCTGACAGTCATGAAAAGTTGCGGTCAGTTCCGGAATTGTAAATGCCACGGAGGAAGTGCAGTGTCCGTCCGAATGTTAGAGATGGGGTCGATCGAAGAGCATTGAAGTGCATGTATATGGATGATGATGAAAATCCTGAATATTATCAGAAGACAGAAATTACTTTGCTATTATCTTCAAACAATTGAAGTGCAATTTAATTAAAGAATTAGAGGCATCAAAATTCCGAATGTCAGGAAATTATGATTTTTTAATTTTTGCGAGCGCTTTCAATCAGCTTCGCCGACCATTATCAAGCTCAGTTACCAGGTGACAACGACTGACAGACCGTGGAACGGCTGTCCCTTTAACATGATTATCAATCATTCACAGTACATGTGCACTTATATGCATATCTTATATATAAAATGCAAAACGCCGATAAACTCCTCCTAAACCATGAAACTTTACGCCAATATGATACTACCATTTAATAGAACAAAAAATTTGTAGTTAAAACCGCCCGGTCTCATTTCCCTAAGTATCATAATTACAGAGAAAAGTAGACTTTTGTGTAAATTTTTACCGAAAAAATATTAATTACACAAGTAACTACATTGAATTTACAAATGAACTCCTCATTTGCTTTAAAAAATTGCCTCGCTAGACATGCGTCTCATTGATTCTAATGTTTCACGACGGATTCAGCAACAGCCAATGAGAACGCGATCTAAATGGTAAGACAGCCAATCAGTGTAGGCGAATGAGTTGGTAAACTTGGTATGCAACAATGTGCACTGTCTTAATTTAACATACTTATGCATATAAATCCTGGACGAAGTCCGGGGCCTTACTAGTATATGATATATAGCAGCAACGCATAGAACGAGGAACAAGTTTGGAGACTCGAAGTCACTACTAAATAAAGAAATGAAAGTAGAAGTTACTACAAGTAATAAAAAGAAAATAGAAAATGAAATCGAGGGACTGCTCCACACAATGTCTCTGTAAAATTCGCCGATATCATACTTTGCTACTACCAAGTTAGGAGATTATCATAAACAGACATTATTTATTTAAGCTAACTGGTCATCTACAACTTAGTTGACTGTGGAGGGTATCAAACGCTGGAACCACAACGACAGTGCTACGGTGAGGTAGATATGCTCTTAAAGACTGGAGCATCAACAGAGGAGCTGACGAGAATGCCCGTCATCCAACCAACTGAACTATTAAGCGATGTCGGAGGGAGACTCCATTAATGTGGCACAGAGAATGGAAGGAGACTAAGGAACAATGTAAGTTCTATTATCGCTGCAAAGTACATTGTACATGCAGATGGAAGCAATCCAATAGTCCGGCAGCCAGAACGAGTTTCTGCAGGGAACGAGGCCGAAAATGAGACTTCCACAGAATGATGTACACTCTATGGCTGCCACGAATACACGGGTCTGCCTAGTTCTACCTGGCTCCTCTTCTTATCAAACACGATCAAAGAAAACACATGTTGATCTAATGGGACGCAGGTAGCAGTTTTTGGCAAAAATGAGACTTACTATATTTTCTCTTAGCAACTGAAAAGTGCTAAGTCTAGAGTCATTATTTTTGAAATGAAATGTCTTCAGGTCATTTATGAACATTTATCTATGAAGCTTTACACATTTAGATTTGACAGGCCTCCTACTGTTGGCAAACACCAATATGTCGGCCCACTTTATCCACATTGGGCCACATTTCCGCATTCATCGACGATCAGAAACACGATAATATATAACATACACATGATCGGAAATGATCTGAAGACATATCATTCCGAAAATGAGGGCCCTAGACTTAAAACTTTTCAGTTGATAAGAGAAAACATAGAAAACTTCATTTTCGCCAAGAACTGCGATCTGCGTTCCATTGGATTAACATGTGTTTTTCTTTGATCCTGTCTGACAAGAAGGATACTAGTAAAAATAGTAAAACCTACCTAGAACTCGGCACACGTGTAGATTCGTAGTAATTATAGGGTGAAAAGTATTCTGCGAAAGTCTCGTTTTCGGTCTTGTTCCCTGCAGAAAGTCATTCTGGCTGCCGGACTACTCGAGGCAGAAGAAGGGGTGGTACGAAAACGTATAGGACTACTTCCAGAAGCTGTACCTAGAGGCTATAAACTTCAAAGATCGGATGCCGTGGAAACCGCCATCAGATCAGATTGAAAACAGAGGACTTCCAACCCTAGCGAAACAAGGCACAAAGGACGGAAAATGGTGAAATGAAATTACCTGGACTAGATGCGAGGTGATATCACCATCATTCGACGAGAGTCATGGTAAAATACTTATAAGTACACGAATACACATTATCAGCAACCCCAGTTCATAAGTCAGATGTTACTCGTAACTCACGGTTTACTGTCAATTGTCATCAACTAATCAGGCGAACCTAAGAGGATTAGCTTAATGCACCATCATCATTCACAAATACCCGTGAAAAAATGCAACAATCTTGAAAGAAAAAATTACAACTAAATTTGATCAGTAAGTAATGAATATACTTCTTACTGCAAGTAAATAGATTAGTGAACAGTACATTTCCTCAAAAAATTCCAAATATGTGTAGGCATTCTGTAATGAGTTACAAACGTGCCCGCGAGATAACTCAGATAGCATGAAATTGATCATGTGACAGCCGGCAATTCTGTCGAAAGTGTGATATGCCCATAGCTGCAGAACAGTGAGTTATTGTGCAATCACAAGTGGAATATTAGTACTCATCCATAGGTAGACCCAAAATTTAATATCATCATGTCATTTATGCATGGTAGCAGCAGATTAACCTGAATTCATCTCTCATTGCTCAGCTAATTCGTCGTCATGCAAGAATTCTACTGAAAACATCTGAAAACATCATGATATTCTCATGTGACGAAAAATCATGAACGCTGATATTTTCTGACTTCATTGTATTAAAGCGGGTTTCAAAATTGTCAATTCAGACTTGGACAGAGCAAATACATCATTGTCAACCGTCCGAAGGTTAAATCAGTAGAAGCATGTATGTATGTGCTACATTACTCAGCATAATGAATTATGCAGATTACTAGACGTGATTTTGGCATGAATTTCTATTTATATAGTCAAAATTAAATCATTAATTCATTAAACGTATTCTAAATAGATCTAGTTTACGTCTATACTTCTTTTCAATCCTGTTTTGGCTAATTTAAGGCACTGACAGTGTCAGGCCTATTTAAGGTTCTTTGAATATTAGGAATTATTAATCATCAGTCCCGTTTTAATTTGAAATTATGTATTCCTCATCGGATAAAGTTAGATATCTTTTATCAAGAAAAACAGCGACTAAAAACTATTTTTCAAATTTTATGAGGTCAAATTTTCAGAAACTTAATACATAACAAATTACATTTTTACGAAATTCCTAATATCTTCTATAGTAATTACACATCAATTGCTAATTCAGACAATGAAAATGAATTAAGTCGTTAATAGATACGCATGTTCTACAAACTAAAATGCGATTTGCAAAAATAGCAACGGAACTTGCGAAGAAAGATTTAGATAACATTTCAGTTGGTAAATGATAATGAAAATAAAGTTGAACAATCCTTCGACGCACAAATGCTTTTTTCTTTCTTTTCTAAAATACATTTCGGCGAACAGTCCTTCTCAATCAGATTTACGGTTTACTGTACATCACTCTCCTACAACAAAGCTCTATGATTTTAAAATCAAATCTGGAAATGATCAGCATCCTGAAGGATGAAAGGAAGAATGAAGGATGTGACCGATGTATCGACCAAAATCATGGAAGCATAATGTACAGAGAGAAAATGAACAAATGCATGACATCAATACCGAACTCAGTCCTCAAAGTGTGTGAGAAATAAGTTAAAGAAAGCGGTTTGAAAATTTAATTCGAGATGACTGGAGCAGCATTGAAATCGAAATTACAAAAGTCATATCCTTTTAGGAAAACAGTATGTGAAAGACTATGCTCACTACGCAAATCAAAAGGAAAAAGAAATTATATATTAAAACAGCAATAATTGTTTTTGAGATAGAATGAGACAAATGTAAAGCGACATACGTATATTGACTAAACGTCGGGAAATGCAAGGAAATGAGGCAATGAACATATACAGCAATTCAAAGAAAATGAGACTCATCTGTTTTGTAACTAAGAGATAAATGTAAATGCAGGATTTGCAGTCTCAACTACAAAATCAACTGCAAAAGTAAGACTGGCTTGCAAATTCTCTGACAAAGATAACTAAAAAACGAGTGTTATGATCGCCTACGTTTAGTAATGGATTAACTTCTAAACTCTTCAATTTTTAGACATTTTATAAATATTGACAGTTTTTTGATATATCCTCGCAGAAAGGCAGAGTTTCTCGATTTCGGCACAGAAGCCGAGCGGCATCGTTGCCAATCTTATCATGGCAATCAGAATTTTTTGTCATAAGCTTGTGGTTCAATTTATTGCGTCAACAAATTGGCAAGAACTACAGCAATGTTTTGGCTGTCAGCGCAGTATTAAACAAGGACTTAACAAGTCATCAGTTCATAAAATGCGCACTTTTAGAAAACGCATTCCTTCTGAAAATACTATTCTTGAGAATATGACACACATTTCCACAGAAATGCTTTGATTTTGCTGTTGATGGTTGGTGCCCGAGTATGTGGAAGAATAATATTCGATTACAATATTTATTTACGTTAACATTGATGCATTTTCAGATTGATTATTTAGATGTTTAACATTAATGAATATTATTCAAAAATCTATGACCGCAGAATAATAATTTGCGCCCTATTAAATTATCAATCTGCATACACAAATTTCAATTTACGTATTTACGGAAAAAAGCGAGATTTATACAGGGGCGTAAATTTACGCCCTGGCCGGGACACTGGCTACATCAAACATCGATCCAGCATCACTAAGAAAGATAAAAAAATGTTTTCACAGATCCACTAATTGCAATCATCCAATGTCGATTTATTCAGCATTGAAATCGTTGACAGGCAAAATAATGCCCTGAGAACTAGATCATCAGAAGCGGACTACAATAACAGAAATTCAATCAAAAATCAATTCCAGACATGAACGCATAGTATAGGCACTCGACAGAAGTATTGGAGATCGCTATTTGAACCCCGTTTCCGGAGGTTGTGAAATTTTGTTAAGCCCCAGTCGATGAGCTTGAAACTCGAAGCGCTGGACAAAAATTGATTTTTTTTATTCATTTTACTTTTACGGGCGAGAGTGAAGAACTTGTCTTTTGACAAACGAACATCAACGAAATTGGATAATCACAAATTGGACTAAGATTTTTTATACCTGAATCGGATAATTCGGTGTTTGAGATTGCTAATCACTGATCGGAACCTAAATTTTTCGATTCGCACACGCATCTACACCTTCTTAGCTTCTATTTAAAATAAGTCAAATTCTATTTAAAAAGTTTAAATTACATATATATTTTTTTTTTAAAAAAAAGAATGACACGGTCAATGAATAAGGACTTATTTGTGGACACGACTGTCTCTTTTATGAGTCCGATGTTAAAATGACATTTCAATGAGACTCATTTTAATCGGACTCATAAAAGAGACAGTCGTGTGTCACCCTAAACATGCATTGAATAATGTCCCATATACTTTCGCTAATAGGATTATTAAGATTGCTTCCCAAGAAAATAAAAAGAAAATTAGATTGTTAGAATTAAAAAGTAGATTAATAAAACTGAATTACCCCGAGTCTCTTGTCAATAATGCATTTCGAAGAGCCCAACAATGTCTTGTCACTAATGATTCAAAATTACATGTAAATGAAAATTCTATGATCCCGTTCATAACAACGCATAACAAGAACAATCCGAACATGTTTCAAGAAGTGATTCTTCCAACTAGTGGTAGCTTGAAATTGATAGATTCATTCAATGACAAAAAAATAATGCGTGTGTTCAAGCAACCGAAATCTCTACTTAGATCTCTCTGTAAGAACAACCGCAGAACAATTTATGGTGTGAGTAGGTGTGATGAGCCGAGATGTGTGTGTTGTGAGACGATGATAGTAGGCAAAATCATTAATTTCAAAGTTAACGGTGTCATCAGACAGTTTAATGTTAATTCTAATCTCAACTGCTACTCTAGTGATGTCATCTATGTAATTCGCTGTAAAAATTGCCAGGAGTATTACATAGGGCAAACTGGAGACAGTTTTAGGAATAGACTTACCGTTCATAGACAACAGATGTTTAGACCTCAGTATATGTTACTGGACGTTAGTCGTCATATCTCTAGGTGTGCAGTGAATATCTCCTCACCATATGATAAATTTGAGGCCGCACCGATTTTTAAAATGCCACCCACATCAACTAAGGTTGAACGTGAGGTAAAAGAATTTTTTTTATTTCTATGCTTCAGCCCAAGCTGAATATGGGTTGATTGCTTTTTATTATTTATCTTTAAACTATGTCTTATTTCCATGATTTTGAAATAAAGTTTTCATTCCCATGACTAGCCGCAAGAAATGAGGTGAAACCGGTCGGGAAGCCAGATCTTAGTTTTTCCTGAGTTATTTCTTATATATATATATATATATATACAAACCTAATTATTTCTTATTTGATACCGTTTACATGATTGATAATAGGGAATCTTTCCTCGACCCACATTTCAGCCAAAATTTGCCAATTTTGAAAAATTACCGGTGATTATACCTATTACCGACTGCTCTGTTAGACGTCTTTTTGTGTGAGAGAGAACAAAAATATGGTAATCATATGCGTTGGCCCACCTATTCTCATATTGAATACCAGAAGTCTACCCAAATTTGATCAAAAACATTATTGTTCCACTAACTACTCGTAATTTATGTATTAGTATATGTACATGTATAAGATATAAGCTACTGCAACAGTCTCATGCACTAACGTTGTCGTTCATTGATAAATCGTGAAGAGAGATGCAAGAGAGAAATTTTTTTGAACATGATTGCATACTCTTAAACACAAGCAGGGTCTTGAATCCATCATTTTCGAGGTACCTAAGACGATGTTCGGGTTGGAAGTGTAGCCTAATGTAGTTTTGTTCAAAGCCGATGCTATTTCTTTCAGTTCATTCATTTGTATTCAAATCATCAAGTGACTGATTCATCGACCAATGACGCCAATGCTTGGCATTGATTTTTGCAATCCTATTCACAGCTCGTGTGAACTCGTGTGATGAGAAAATGAGAACAATGGAGAAGTTAGCGCTGATTGAGGTCATAGCCATAGATATCTCATGTGCAGATAATCCTTAGACTAAAATCTTAGATTAGTTATTCCGAGAACGGTGCAAAGCTAACAAACTCGATGGAATAACTAATACTGGATTGTTATTTGCCATGCATGTAATTCTCAGCTACCTAATTTAAAACTTTTGAATAGAACTTGACTTATTTCAATTAGATCTTGATTTGTTATCTTGCGGTTATACTGTCCGCGTACATTTCTCCATTTACTTATACATTCCTGCTCCGTCAAATTACAATTCATTAGTATCTTTTTTCATGCTCTTTCTACAATATCTCTATTTCTATAGTCTTTCGAAGTCTTATCACAAAGTATAGGTCTACTTCTAACACATTCAATCAGTCGTTCCACCACCGTCTCCATTCTTGTTTAAAATGCACGCACACACTGCTCACCAAGATATCTGATCATGTGACTACGCGGCAAATACAAGCCCTATGATTGGATACCTCATCTGACTTGTCCGACGAAGGTAAACTAATTTCAACTTCTGATTTCTGTCATATGACAAGAAATTCTCTTGAGTTACTTTTTATTGTGAACCAACTTTGTCTTATAACACATTTGTCATAAAACAATTTTGTCATAAGACACGCTATTGTGAACTAGCCTTTACAATGATACTTTCAGGGCTCGACCCCTGGACCGAAAGATCATAGATCATAGGCTTACTTAAACCTATTTTTAGTGATTATTGCTGCAACAATTATCAATCATTTACGATGAAAGTTTATCAAATGTCGCTTTAAGTTGGATGCATGCGACGCGGCTCCTCCCATCTTCTTAATGTGTGCTTCACACGGTTTTTCTCCAGTCTCTACCAAGCAGGAAAATCCCCCATCCTTCTACATAATACTTCTACCAAATACATTCGATTTTAATATGCGCTTTGGAGGAGCCATCACACACGATTAACGTGAGGGTAAGATGTAATGTTCTCACACAAACTAGTATTTCATTTTAGTCTCTGATGTGACCTCTGGCACGTAGGTATGATCGAGACTTGGTGGATTGCAAGCTTTTGCTTGCAGAAGTGTCTCTGTACGTTTGTTTGACCGAGAAAGTTGACATCAAGACAGTGACATGAGAATAAATAATTTGTCTGTATTATATTTCGGTCTAGTTATAGGCCGGAGTCCGGAGTCCTATCATTTGATAGGACTCCGGGACTCCGACTCCGCATCCCTGCCAGACACATACCACTCTGCCACGGAGATAACTGATCAAAACGTAGCGCTTAACAAAGTCATCTACCAGTATTATATATCAGTGTATAAAGTTCATCAGCTAAGTATTGTAGAAAGCAAATCGCAATCTATTTTTGATAACTTAAAATAATATTTTTCAAGTAATCGATAAATTGACTTGACTTCAAACTAGAGAACTTTAAAGCGACCTTAGAAAACCATTTGATCGCAGAAGAATTTCTGCCAGCGCTTCGGATACTTGCACTACCCATCTTCAGGGAGTGAAATAATGAGGACATAATGCATTTAATCAGAAAACAAATTTCACATTTTTGCGATCAAATGGTTTTCTGAAGTCGCTTTTAAGCTCTCTAGTTTTGAAGTCAAGTCAATTTGTCGATGATTTGAAAAATATATTATCTTCAGTCATAAAAAAATAGATGGCAATTCATTTTCCTGCAATATTTGTCTGAAAAGTAATTTATTGCCTAAATTTACGAATATATATGCGTGAATATATCTGTGACTGTAATGCATTTGTATTGTACATGGTTGATTGTAAATATATTTTGCATAGAATGTTGCTAGCCGTCAATGACATTTCAAACCGCTAACTGCTGATATATGAATCATAAGATAAATTTAGAACAAAAAGTAACAAGAAATATTTTAACAAAAAGTGTCACATGTTTTGCCACGACGTTGACAAAATGGACTTTTGATTTATGATGGACGAGTATTGCAAGCACTATCATAAAAGGACAAAATGCCAATTATAAATGCAACTCGAAGTGCAACTCAGTTCATAAACATTTAATGTTTATACCACCAACTTTGCAAAACACATGATTGCAAACTGGAAGTGACTTAAAATATAAAATTAATTGGACAATGCTGTTTTTACGGAACTGCATCAAAGCAGTACATATCACGCAAATAATCCATTTGCTGGTTAACAATTTCGTCATAACACCTGCTGATCGGAAATAAGTGTAGATAAGGGTCGCGTATCAAAGTATGATTACGAAGCTGTGAACAGTGAAAGTTCCAGATTTCTAGTACTTCATTCATACAGAACAAGCATCATTAGATGTAATTAAAGATATCATTAGATGGCATGTACCACACAACACTGAAGAAATGCAGGAACGACTGCATAAAATAATATATTTTAAATTTAATCAGGTCAAAATACGATTAATCAGGATATCTCGATATACAAGCATGATTGAACTTTGCCTCATTAGATATCAACATTGTAAACCAAAGTACAAATGAAACCTTTTGATTCATCGTTATTAAATGTTCAAAAAATATTCGTAGAAGCACACAGCTAAAAACAGAAGCTGATCGTGAATCTTCACTCCTAGCTTCACCATATTTACAAGGCCCTCCTAAAAATCTTTTGGTTTGACTGAAGGTCAACTTTATGACCTATTTTGAAAGTACTTGTTCAAAGGCTAGAAATTTGTCATTCAGTCTAACTTTTCGTGCAATTACTTCATGACTTATATTCGATTTTCAATAAGAGTAGAATATTTCAGAAACACTTTTTAGATAATTGCGTGATCATCTTTTATACCATAGACATCATATGAAAGCTAGGAAATTTACAATAAATACTACTTGCTGAAGATTCTAGCAATAATGGCACCGTGAGTTAGAGGGATTAACTCGATAACGAACCTGACAGGCTGTTTGCAAGTGAACAGCAAGTTGCTGTTTGCAAGTGAACAGCAGGTTGATAATTCATTTTGTGAGTTATACACGTGCGCACGCCTGCAGGGATACCTTACAACCCTGATTTCGAACATGTGGAAAAGTTCCTTGAAACCACGAGGAATTTCTGAAGAACACGTTGCAGCTCTCCTTCTACGGATTTCTACTTCCTCTTCTACATAGAGTCTGACAATAGCTGGATCTCTCTCTCTCTCTCTTGATTGAGGGACGAGGGCAAACCAGCACCGGTAAATAGTAAGAGGAGGATTTGGGTGAATGTTCCATTTTCCTTCCTTAAATTTGTTGGAAACTGTGAAACAGTGTGCAGTATAATAATAATAATAAGGAACAGGCGTCGCCCGGATTACCAAGGCCTGCGTTGAATGTTGGGGAACCAGGATGTTCAAGCAGAAGGGCTACTGGAACGTATGATCACCAGCAACGTCATAGAAGGAAGTGGACACATGCCGATAATGACACCGTAATTGTGTGTTACTATATGAGTCGACCAAATGAGAGAGGATATCGGAAACGTATGTACGCAATTTGGAAACAGCAATACCCGCAATCGACAATATCCGAGCAAGGATTGCTTAACCAGAAACGGTCTATCATGAAGAACAACTTGTTAACAAATATCGAGATACAAAGAATTGCTGGTCGAGTGAATGGAACAACTACAACTATTGAAGATGACAGGACAATCGATAATTCAGCTAGTAACGAATCAATACTTGAACTTGCGACAAACCAGACAACTATTGAAACACTTACCGACGAAGAAGAGAGCCTCAAAAATAAGATGACGCAATATATGACGACTTATATGAACACAGACAATAGATCCGACATCAAGAAGATACGTATCAATAAGAATACAATCAAGGTGATTGAGAAAATCAATAAAGTGATAGAACACATACCTACACAAAACATAACGGAGATCAATGCGCTGATTTATTCAGCAGCAAAAGTTACGCAAGAAATTGTTACAGATAATGCAAGAACTATACGCATACAACCCTGGAAACAAAGATTGTTGAATAAAATAAATACTCTCAGGAAAGAAACAAATCAAATTAAGTCAGCTATGGACAATAACGGAAGACTACCACACCACTTGGTAAGAAAATATGACATGAATAACAGATTCATTGAAGAAGCATATGAAGATGCCAAACAAAGGTTAATTGCGATCAGTCATCGATTAAAAAGATACGAAGAAAGAAATGAACAAGTCCGAATAAACAGGTTATTTCGAGAAAATCCGAAGAAAGTATACTCACAGATAAGAGGCAGAGATAAATCAGATATAAGTGTAATCGAAAATGCGGATGGAATAATGGATTATTGGAAAGACATATGGGAAAATGAAGGACAATACAATACCGAGGCTGAATGGCTAAAATTAATGGAAAGAAAATACGAAAGTCTCGCTTATCAAGATGACGTAGAGATAACAGAGGAAGATACAAAATTCAAACTTGCAAGTATGGGAAATTGGAAAGCAGCAGGCCCTGATAAAATACAAGTGTTCTGGATTAAGAAACTGAATAAGTTACATGAAAGACTTTCCAAGTACTACACTGAGTTCCTGCGGAATCCAAGTATGATTCCAAAATGGATGGTCAATGGTAGAACAGTACTTATAAAGAAAGACGAAGATAAACCTCCAACTCCAGACAATTTCCGGCCAATAACATGTCTCCCAACCCTATGGAAATTGTTCACTGGAGTAATAACAAAAAAGATAAACCAACATGTAAAATCACAGAAGATAATACACAGTGAACAAAAGGGCTGTCGTCCACACTGCAGAGGCACAAAAGAACAACTTGCCATAGACAGAACAATCACCGATGAAAGTAAAAAACGGAAGAAGAACTTGTCAATGGCATGGATCGATTATCGCAAGGCTTTCGATTCCATTCCACATTCATGGATCATGAAATGCCTTGACATGTACAAAATCAATAAGTCCATACAAAAAGTGATAATAACATCAATGAAACATTGGGAGACGAACATTACACATGGTAAGCAAGTTATTGGAACAATAAAGATCAAAAGAGGAATCTTCCAAGGAGACTCACTCTCACCACTGTTGTTCTGCCTTGCAATAAACCCACTGAGTGAGATCTTACATGGAATAGATAAATCGTATGCACTTACAAGAGGAAGAAAAATCAATCATCTGCTATACATGGACGATTTAAAGCTATACGGGAAAACCGAAAACGACATCAACTGCCTCATCAACTCGGTTAAGATATACAGCGATGATATTAACATGAAGTTTGGAGTCGAAAAATGTGCGCGACTTATAATCCATCGAGGGAGAGTAATTGAAACAGACGGATTTCAAGCTGAAGGAGCACTAATAAGGGATGTGACCCAAGATGGATATAAATACTTGGGAATTCCTCAGAGAGAAACCATACTTGATGATGTGGCAAAAGCAAGGGCAACAAAAGAATACAAGAGGAGATTAAAGAAACTGCTGAAATCGAAGTTGTACGCCAAGAATATGACTGAGGCTATAAATGCATATGCAGTACCCGTAATCAGCTACACTGGAGGAGTGGTGAAATGGACAGTGCAAGAACTAAGTGAACTCAACCGAAAGACACGTAAGATACTAAACATCTACGGTGCACTACATCCAAGAGCCGATATCGACCGTCTCTACCTACCGCGGGATCGGGGAGGTAGGGGGTTCAAAGATCTGGCGGAAGTCATAGAACAAGAAGACAGAAGCCTAACAGAATATGTACAAAACAGAAACGATGACCCACTGCTGGCAGTGGTTAAATCGGGCAATTTGTACAGGCAGCGACAAGATACCTTAGAAGATTGGAAGATGAAAGTTGTAGAAGATCGATACCATAAATGGAAAGATAAGATAATGCACGGACAATACACAAGACAAATGCTGGAAATAACATCTAGGCAGGCTTGTTACGGTTGGTTGAAATCAGTCAATTTGAAAATTACCACAGAAGCGTTACTAACGGCAGCTCAAGACCAAGCCATCAATACGAAAGCACATGCAACATACATCCTGAAAACCAGCAATGATGCAAAGTGCAGAATGTGTAAGTCAGCAGATGAGACAGTGTCCCATATACTCACAGGATGCTCAAAACTGGCATCAAAAGAGTACCTCAATCGCCACAATGAAGTTGCCAGAATGATCCATAGAGATATCTGTCTACAGTATGACATCAGCGTATCGACAGAGCCATGGAAACATATGCCGATGCCAGTAGTTGAAACAGACATGGTGAAGATCTTATGGGACTTCGAAATAAGAACCGACAAGAACATTTCAGCAAGGAGGCCCGATATAGTGATAGTGGACAAAGAAGAGAAGATGGGATACATAATCGATATCGCCGTTCCCGAGGATAGAAACATATGCAATAAAGAGCGAGAGAAAATAGCAAAGTACCAAGACCTGAAAATAGAAGTACAGAAGCTGTGGAAGATTAAAGCAAAAGTGATACCAGTAGTAGTGGGATCCTTGGGAGCCCATACTGACAACCTAAAGAAGTACCTCAAAGAGATTCCCGGTCGACACCAAGTACCTCAATTACTTAAGGCTGCCCTGCTCGGTAGTGCCTACATCCTTAGACGCACTCTGGATCTCCCTGAGTCCTGGTAGGATTCCGAGGTCCTGAGTTACAACCGACCATTGTGTGGTCGTGATCCAAAAAAAAAAAAATAATAATAATAATAAGCACTTTGAACATGGTAGTACTGTCGGACAGAATTTCAAAAATTCAATGTTCCACGACGTAAATTATATTAAGAGAGCAAGACTGCCGATATTTCACGACCACTTCGGATCGCGTCTTTAGGACAGAGACTGACATCGATATCTCTAAATGAACTGAATATCATTCGCCAGACAATTTGATAGACAAAGTCGATAATGAACAATAAAAGAATACGGCAATTAAGACAATGCGATAATAACAAATGAAGAGAATAAAATCAAAAGTTACAGGTTATTATATACAGAAGGGACAGTTAACTCACATCGATTTAGAGTTTGTTGGCTTTTTGAATGCCACGCTTCCAGGAAAATCTTTTGTGGTAGTTCCTCTCGGTTTCAAGAATGTTTGGTTCGTCCCACATTATGGCATGACCACTCTCTAGAGCGTGCTCTGCAACTGCAGACTTTTCCGGATACATAAGACGTAAGGCCGAGTGATGCTGATTCACTCTAGTTCCGAGACTGTTGCCAAATTGTCCAATGTAAAATTTATCACAGTTGTTACAAGACAATTTGTAAACAACTCCCCTCTTTTGAGAAAACTCAATGGAATCTTTGGGGGTAAAATTGGAAACTCATTGGAATCATGGTCGGTAAAAAGTTTCGACATCATATGGGCGAAGAATTTTAGCTGTGGCTTCAGAAGTCTTAGCAACATATGGAAGGCATATCGAAGATATCCTGGACTGAACTTCTTGAGTAGACCGAACATTAGTGAAAATATTGCGTTTCACAAACTCAGGGGGATAGCCATTGGCAACTAACAAATTTGACATTTCTTCAGTTTGCATATTACAATCTTCATCTGAAGAAGAAAAAAAAGCCACAGATCTAATAGTCAAGCACTTGACAACAGACCTTTTTTGACAAACAGGGTTGTGGGATGCGAAGTTCAAATAACGATTAGACTAGGAAGCTTTACGAAATAGAGAAACAGAAAAAGAAAACGTTTCTACATTTCTAGAAATACGAAGATCCAGAAATGGAATAGACAGATTCTCATTTTCAAATTCGCAAGTAAATTGCATCGACTCATTAACAGAATTGATGTATTCAAGAAAAACAGATACATTTTCTCCGCTAAAACTACCCATGTGTCATCGACATACCGACCATGTAAACGTATTCGTAATTTTCTGCCGACTCCCAAAGATTCCATTGAGTTTTCTCAAAAGAGGAGAGTTGTTTACAAATTGTCTTGTAACAACTGTGATAAATTTTACATTGGACAATTTGGCAACAGTCTCGGAACTAGAGTGAATCAGTATCACTCGGCCTTACGTCTTATATATCCGGAAAAGTCTGCAGTTGCAGAGCACGCTCTAGAGAGTGGTCATGTCATAATGTGGGACGAACCAAACATTCTTGAAACCGAGAGGAACTACCACAAAAGATTTTCCTGGAAGCGTGGCATTCAAAAAGCCAACAAACTCTAAATCGATGTGAGTTAACTGTCCCTTCTGTATATAATAACCTGTAACTTTTGATTTTATTCTCTTCATTTGTTATTATCGCATTGTCTTAATTGCCGTATTCTTTTATTGTTCATTATCGACTTTGTCTATCAAATTGTCTGCCGAATGATATTCAGTTCATTTAGAGATATCGATGTCAGTCTCTGTCCTGAAGACGCGATCCGAAGTGGTCGTGAAATATCGGCAGTCTTGCTCTCTTAATATAATTTACGTCGTGGAACATTGAATTTTTGAAATAATAAGCACTATATTGAAGAAATGAAAATCAGAAATTACATAAGTAGTACTGATGAAATGTCACAGCTTCGCATTATACAATTTGCAGGCGAAAGGAAGAAACGAATTAGAATGTTTAGCGGTTGAGCAATAAGGAAGACGATAATGCTCTGTAACAGGTAGTTTGTTTGGTAAAAGATGATGCAGTGGATGATCCGGGAATTCACACTTTCTGAAATGTCTCAGCGTAAAAGTTTCACGACGAGAATTCAAGCAAGGCATAATTGAACATTCACAGTTGTCTTCACAGATGATGTGATGCGCGCACTTCAATACCCGTTGAAGCTTGAGCGAAATCGTATTGGAAATGTTACCGAATAACGGTGTGGCATAAAGTAAGAGGGAAAGGATCATGCCACTGAACACGGTGAAAAGCTTCTCTTTCGTTACAAATGGTCTGAGGACTCTCAAAACATGCAAGCGGCGCGAACAACGTTACTGAAATGGTCTTCCCATGACATGCGATTATTCCACGAGACACCCAAGATATGAAATGATTCAGAAAGAACAATATCGTCATATAGTGGAATTGATGCAGTTTTTGACTTCTTGATTATGATCTTATGATCTTACATTTCTCTAGATTTAGAGTCATCTTATAGGCCTCCACCCATTGCTGAATTCAGTGTAGGCAATGTGGTGACCGATCCATGGTAAATGCCTCAATAAGAGTGGCATCATCGGCATATTTCACCATTCTAGCGCAGTCGTCTTGAAGCTTCAATGTGGCCATGTACATGCAGAAAAGGTAAGGACCAAGTACACTCCCTTGTGGGACACCCGACTCTACTTTCACCAGAGGACCAATAATACCATTAACATGCACTCTTTGAACACGGAATTTGAGGTATGAAGTTACTGAAACCAAAAGACTCGAGAACGCAGACGATTATGGTGAACCTTATCGAACGCTTTCTCAAAGTCCAAGCACGTAATCCGTAGACGAAAAGCATTCTGACACTCTGAACTTCATGATGCCTTGATGAATATCGATAAGGGCATTTGTTGTCGAGCCATGAGGTCGAAAAGCATGCTATTCGTCGTCAAAACAACGAATGAATTCATTCTTCATCTCAGCGAGAACCAAGCGCTCGAAAATTTTAGAGATGATTGGAGTATGCAGGAAGTGGCATTGTGGTGAGTGCGATGAAGAGACCGATTATCCATGTATCGAAAGTGTTGACTTAATTTTTAATTTAAACCAAGATTTTTTGGGGAATGTTTGTACTACTTTAGCGTTCATGTACGAGTTAAAGAATATTGCTTTTATTGATACGGAAGTGTGATTTTGAAATAGAATGTGCTTTGTTAATATTTACCCTGCATTTCATTGTATGAAGTTGGTAAAACTTTCACTATTCAGAGGCGGCAAATCTCATTATCAAGCTTAGCAGCAGCCCTCCGGGAGTACCAAAGAAGTGTGCTGTAATCGATATGGCCTATATGTTTATAAAAGTTCGTATCACATGTATAACCTTCTCGGACTTGTCCCTAAGAATGATTCACTAAATAGATTTAAGGATCAGTGCGTGCTGCACAAATCAGGCCATTAAAAACGATCACTGCAAGATATGACAAGATTTCAAAGTATTTCATAGACAGGACAAGTTTTTGTAACATGGAAATTTCATTTGATGACGCGAGTCACATTAATGGCTTGAAAAATAGGCATGCATTTGCATATTTCAAATTAAGAAAAATTCAAGCACAATTAAAAACTTTATTCAAATGGTTACTATCTATCACTAAAACGAGCCGCGGGCCGACTCCTGGTCATTAAATTGAATATCAATGGCTGGGTTACATGCACATATCAAAGCCCAAAAACCAGGACCGGTTCCCATTCTGGTTGACAAAATCAAAGCACATTAAATCAATTGCAGCATGACATTAATAAACAGGTTTCCTCACGAGATTGCCTGTAATTTAGTACAATTCTGATTATGGCTACTTCAGATGATCGAAACATTAATTTGGTATCTTTACTTCTTGGCAATAAAAATCACAGGAAAAAGAAGTAAATATTATGATCATGTCGCATAAAAAGAATTGTACCAAAAGTATGCAAACAGCAAAATTTTATGGGGAAGGGCAGATTTATGGAACTCTGCAATTAGATACTTCATGCTTACGTGCGGAAATGTGTTGATATTGAAACATCTGACACACGGTATTTGGCTCCTTTTGATTTGTTGATACACCTTGTTGATTATCGCAACGTGTTACGAAAATTATTTATCTGTATCATTCCAGTGAAGATAATTTGGCTTAGTTACTGGGTCCCGAATGAACCAGAATTTACTGAGTGAATCTTCAATTAGACATCAACAGAACTAAATTAGTTAAGGTGAATATTTCCCCATTGTAGAGATTTTAATAGCCAATCACTCCGTCGGCCTACCCAAAAATATTCTTACTATAAAGCTGGCAACTGTCAGTCACCAGGATGGGTAATGCTAGTCACTTTTTAAATTTAACTCTTTGAAATGTGTCAACTATATTCACCACAGAATTAAATATTTTGTTTATCTGCTTCGGTTTGCTAGAAGTGTGATTAATACGAAATCGCCGGCACATAGAGGAACCTATTAAGTGGGCAAAAAGGAATTCCTAATACCCTACAGAGATAGGGAAAAAAGTCATGCGTCGCTTGCGGATTAATGTGAGTTCTGGCAAAGTGCTTCGATTGACAAAATTCCTTCAGATTCGAAGAATTCAGATCATTGCACACAAGTTTTCTCCATAATGTTGGCCCTTCCGATCATTATTAAAAAAAGTAGCAGGCGTACGAAAATTAGTTCACTTGATGATTTCACCATCGTCTTCTCACCATTCCTTGCTGCATAGTGCATACACTGAATCGAATGTTAGCTAGACGATGTGTGTGCGAAAAAATATCACAGCACGCATGCATCTCTCACTGGCTCTGGTGTCCTCTGCTGACAGCTTATTGTTTGCCATTTCCAATAGCAAGCAATACACGAATTATCCATTCGAGAAGGAGCAAGCTGTCTAATTCTGTGATGTGCCATTTCGATATTAAGGTTACATATAACTAATCCTTTCTAGGAAACCGAAGCGCGCGTAGATGAATCTAATTATGTGATGTTCACAGTTACTCTGTAGCTCCCTAATTGTTAATCCTCACACACAAAATCAAGTCACTAATCTACTCAGCATTAACATGAATGGCAACACATTGGAAGCCGCTAAATTTCTGAAATTGGACTTTGATCTGGAAGTTCGTGCCTCCTGTTGATCGTAGGGGATATGTTGTTGGGGAATTCCATAAATTATACTCGTTACCTTATAGCTGCTTTTCAAGCCTATAATTAAAAGTAACTAAAAGCTCTCCGCCAGACGGAATGTGGCCTCACTTATTCTATTTTGCAGACATTATTTCGGCAGAGGCAGCTATGCAGTAAATAAATGCTTCGCTAGATGACGACGGAGAGCTGATGCACTCGCATGCTAACAAATGAAACTAGAACGGACACGCAGTGTTAGTCTCTCGAAAAACTTTTGCTTCGCACGGCGCAGCTTCCCCATGCCACTTTCCATGCGTGAGGAGTGCAAGATTTCTGATGGGGACTATCTGGGAAGTCATGGAAATATAATATTTTTCCTTTCTGTTTACTTTATAATTATTTTCAATTTCAATTTTTCGCATTGGAGTAATTACAAGCTTCATTCATGGCTCGCTATATGTTAGAGATGAAAATTCTGAAATATATTATCAAATGAAGGCAAACTTGGCAATATGGGAATTGATAATTGATCTTGAAAACAATCACCGGCTCAATAGATCAGTTTTACTCATAATACCCCATTTCAGATTCTCAAATCACGAGTTTTCTACAAGTTTCAATCACTCTACAGCAAACTATTCAAACGAATTAGATGAAGTAACTGGGCATGTCACCATTCGCAAATCTGAGTGTAAACCAAGTAACTGTGATTTTGAAAGACAATGATCGCCGACAACTGGCACCTTAACTCAGTCAGCAGCCGATGCATATTTTCATCAAGATTAAAACCATTTTCCTTTGATTTTTTCAAATTATTTCATTTTTCGTGTATATTTACAGAAAAAATCCAAAATTCTAAGAAAATTCAAATTATTAGCGATCAGAATTTCATATTTTTTCAATATGGCAAAATGTATAAAGACACAATTTAAGTGCCAGAACATTGTACAATCAGAATAGAAGAAATCCGAGATTATCTACTTAGACGTATTTGGAGAATGGATTCATCTTGACACATTGAATGAACAGCTATGACATTAAATTGTTATCATTTGCGATCGGATATATTCTAATTATATCATATTCAACACATGAAATTTATTACAGATTTCACCTACGCGGAAATATTTGAAAGAGTATGCGCACATTATCAATAAATTTCAGGTAACTGCGATATAATTTGTTAATAAATGATAAGGGACCAAAATATTTGTAAACAAACGTCATAAATATTTGAAGAAATTAAAGAAATGTTTATCAACTATATACCACTCGCTGTTCGATTGTTGTGAAGCTTTCATTACCCAAGAAATGAAAAACAAGTTTAACTATTTATATTCCGCATAAAAATACGAGAATAATAGAAACTCGACTCAGTATTATTGAGGACTTAAAGACTTCAGAGCTCCATTTGTCTGGCAAGAAACAAAGATATTGGTACACATATTGAGCGACATATAAAAACATTTTAATGTTGATGAAAAATTGCAAAATTTTGCGATGAAGCTTATGAGGTTGGATACATTTGCTCAAAAATGCCAGAAGAGAAAACTGGGAGGACAAAAATATAATACATAAATTTACATGTAGACATTTATATCTGATATCGTTATTATTATCTAGAGATTTATTCATAATATTTATAAATGGATCTGCAATAATATATTGTCGATACATGAAATATTTTAAGATTATGAAGATCCTATTGCATTTCAGGTCAATAAAGTTGACATACCGGCATTGGTTTCATTTGTTTTTTAGGTGGCATTAGGGTGAAAATAATAATGACATGGTGATAACTAGACAGTGGACTGCTATTAAATGTTTGTTTTGGGTAGTTCCATAAATTACGCATGCATTTAGAGTCGCCTTTCTAGCGATCATAGTGTCTTCACTCAAGAGTTATGATGCTCCTAACCGTATATTTTCAGATTATTTATCATCTTTGATGATATACTAAATCTGCATAAAAATCTGGACTAGAATTGATAAACTATCTGGCCAGGAGCTCAGGCCAGGTAGGTGCAGAAAACAGTCCTCAGAGCAAAAATTTTTGAAATCTGATGTGTTCACAATTAGTGTGATAAAATAACCGACAATATATGACACTCATGACACTCTGTTTACTATTGGAGATATATGCGCATTTTTGTAAACAAAAAGTGACACATTCCTCGTTACAAAAGTGGTCATCCGCGATTGCATCAACGATAAAGTATGCTGGTGCAAACGCACTATTTTGCATTAGTATATGTCTCATACAATTGTTGACGACACTTCATTACGGAAATTGTTTAATTAGAAAGTGGACAGTGAATCTGCCAATTATCAATTGAGTAGGACTGATTACCATAATCTATTTCACTCATATTGTACAAAATGCGTGCGTGTGGCAAGCTTATTCTGACAAGTTCATCAGTCCAGGGTTGCCACTTCGGAAAGACAAAAATACAGACTTAAGACTAGCTGTTATCTAAAACCTTCGCAGATTTTACGATGAACCCGGTCTGTATTAGGAAAGTTACGATAAGTATAACTTTTATCTGAAACGAAAATATTACGGTAAATTTGAAGTGAGGTTTGCTGATCAAAGCTGTGCCTATCGTAATCCGCTACCAAGAGCAAGGACACTATTTAAGATCTAAATAACATTGTCATATTTAAACCTTTTCTGTAAAGCTACAGATACAAATTGTGAATTTTGGTAGAATACGTATCCAGCCGCATTATAGCTTGGCTCTATCTCAAGCTATTTAATGAAAGCATGAGCTGCTTAGCAGCAAGTTATGTCGAGGCACACCGGTATTTACGTCGCATCTCCTCTGGTCTTGTTAATATGAAGGCTGTCTAATATAACCTTATTTATCTCCTATATAACAGGAAGCAGTGTATCCAATGATCTATATTTACTGCAAGCAAGAGCAAATTGAATGACAAGACAGAGATAATGGACGAATATCTTCAAGGTCGCAATAAGTAAGTACGTAAGAGCTATCTAATAGCCATTCAATTTCGAATAATGATGTACAAAAATCAACTGTCGGGTATATACTGTACACGCAACCACACGATTGACTTCGAATTTAATTCAAATAATGATCTAGTAAATTGACACTGACCTAAAGAATAAATTCTATACCTTCAAACTGAATAGATACTGTTCGCCATTGACCAGCAAGAATTTCTTATCAATGTTAGAAGACAAGGCCAATTTTTTCTATCTGTAAGGTTGTGTAGTCGTTGGTCATAATGTTCGGCTTTCCACATCTCTACATTCAGTTTGAAGTTCTTATCAATGTTAGAAGACAAGGTCAATAAAATTTTGTATTAAAAAGCTTTCGACAAAATGTTTTTATCAATTTATACAACAACTATCCAACACAGGCCAAAGAAAAAAAACAGTACATAATCAATATATCACATAAATTTTTTTTGAATTGAATAACGGAGTAGGAAAAATAATAGCTATGATGGCAATACTGTTGACATTTGCAAATTAGTGACAGATCAGATATCTGAATTTCAGTCATACATTGCACTGATTTCAGGTTTTTTGTGTAGAATAAAATTTCGCTCACACATTTTACGTTCGTAAACATTGGCAAAGTTTCGTTGTAAAATTTCGTCCTTAGTTGGTTTTAATCTATGTTTCATTTGAAAATGTTGGAAAACAAGGCTGTCTTTCTTATTTAGATGTTCAAATATAGGGAATCGGGGGCTGGTTGTCACATTTTTCGAATTTTCTCTGTCACACAGTATTTAGTGAAGTTAGAAATGTTTCAATGATAGTTTCTATCAATTTGTGATATTTCCCTTCAGTTTATGGACTTAGTTTGAATCATTCGTACAATTTTTTGAGATATCGATATTTTAAGAATTCGAAATTTTTGTGACAACCTGCCCCTACGAGGGGTAGGTTGTCACATCCTATGGGGTTGGTTGTCACAATTATTGATTAAGTATAGTTAGCTTAATAAATTCACCTATGTGATATTTTGTGAAACCAGATTATATCCGTACGAAGTATTACACAACAAGCCGTAGCTACCCTGTATGAAATAAAGCCTGCCCCATATGAAGCAACAAGCTTTATTCATTTATTCAAATTAAAACGAAAGAAATTGATACAAAGATCCATCTATTTCATAAAACTTCACAAAATCATCAATCTAACAAAATTACAAATAGCTCAGTTTTCTTTCACCTTTAAACTTAAAGGAAAAACGTTAGTTCAAGTATCATGATATCTACAGTTAGGACAGATGAATGAGATGATGTCATCAATTAGGCCTATACAGTCAAGATGTGCCCACTCTTCACACTGGATACAACACATCCACTGCTGACCTTGTCTGCTGTAAGAATAAGCCTCAAAGCAGATGAGACAATGCCAATCGTCATTGGAACTCCCCTTCTTGTCTTTTTTTCTCAGGCTCTTTTTGCATTTTGCATCTTGGAGTTGTGAGAATAGCTCACGACTTCCTCTTTCTTCCTATCTTTGTAGGCCTACTATTTCCATTTCTCAACGTTTTTGCTATTGGCCTAATGTCATTCGGAGAAATTATACATGTATCTTTACTGCAACAAGGTTGTGTGGAAAGCAAATTATCAACTTGCTTTGACTGCACAGGATCTGGATTTTCCACAGAATTTTCAGGTAAATGCATAGCCTGAGTCTGCTGACCAGATGAAGCATCAGCAAGATGAGTGAACGAAGGCATGGAGGAAGGGAAAAGAAACTGATCGTCAAAGACACCGATTGAACGGCCATATCCCTGTGGAAGAGAAGCCACTCGTTATATTTGTCGGGGTGAAAGTCAAAGGAAACGCTATCTTAACTCTCCCTGGAATGTCATAGATCGTGAACCTTTGCCCATGATGAGTAAACATCCAGTCATCTATGGAAGTATTGATTCGCTTTTTAAAAGGTCCATAAATCGCGTGGTCTAATGGTTGCATCATGTGAGTGCAATGCGGGGGAAACGAAAGCACTACGATCCCATTGTCGTTTGCAAGGTCAAGAGCTTCAATACTTAAATGGGACTCATGATTATCCAACAGAAGAAGACAAGGTTTTGTCTTAGAACATCTAGTGATTTCGATTAAGTGCTTGAGAAAAATCACAAAAGCTGAATCATTCATCCATCCCGAAGGGACAGATGTACCTTTACTTCCAACAGGAGCGTCATTCAAAAAATGTGGCTTGAAATTCACTCTGGGAAACACAAAAATGGTGGAATTGAATTACTAAGTGCGTTAACACAACAAGCTAGAGTAACAAGGGAACCTCGTTCTGCTGATGTAAGTTTGGCAACCTGTTTAATTCCTTTTTGCGCCACGACTTTATTTGGTTTCTGAACAGTCGTGACGCCCGTTTCGTCAACATTATAGATGTCTCCGGGTTCAAACTTATATTCGGTTGTAACAGAATGCAAGAGATCGAAAAATGCATTCACACTGTTTTGATTAAATCCTGTTGCTCTTGCTAAACTTGTTGCCTCTGGGGACCTAATTGATAGCTCAGGATGTCGTTGCAAAAAGGCCTTGAACCATTTGCACCCTGCCAGCTCATTATTTCACCAATTTGGAGGCATTGTAATGCTATTGGCTTTTCCAAGATCATATGCTAATCTTCTTACTTCTGTAGAAGTAAGACCGAAGAATGTTTTGGATGCTGTTATCAGATATTTAGAGAGAAGAAGCTCTATTGAGGCAGGAAATACTTTCCTATTTGGATAGTAACTCACGTGAAAGGAAGGGCTTACACAACTATCTTTCAAATCGTCCTCAGTTGCTCGTTGACATTTTCGTGCCAGAGTTCTGTAGTTGATACCATATTCTTTGGCAGTTGATCGAACACTTCGGTTATCATTTCTCACTTGCCGTACAGCACGCAGCATAATACCAGCGTCTACGTTTCCCCTCTCCGTCTTTCTTTGAAAGTTTCTTACCATTCTTGGAACAACAGAAAGGTAGTGATAATTTGATAATTGTAATGATAATGATAATTAGGTAATGAGGACAGCGGTAAAAAAAACTTACGTAGGCCTATTTGTTTAACAGTAGTTGATAATAAGCTTCGGATAAAATAATAAGATAAACTAGTCATTTAATTAACCTACTTCACCTAAACTACTTTGACTACATGACTTAGCTACTTAAACTGATGGCAACATCAGTGATCACTGTATTTTTTACTTGTATATCTGCCAGGGTTGGTTGTCACGTGTGACAACCAACCCCATGGACAATGTGACAACCTGCCCCATAGGTAGTTGTTCACCTTTTTGGATTCCAAGTCCCAAGAATATTAGCTATTCTTAAAACCGTGATATATTTATGTAAACTACTTGTACTTGAGATGAGAGTTCTACCGGTAGATATGATCATGTGTTCTACTCACCGTCACACAATGGATATATCGTTGAAATGAAAATTTTACTTGAAGATGTCGATTTTCCCGATGACGTAGTAGCTGGCACCCGATTGGATGGAAAATTCGTGCCCTCTAATAAGACGAGGCTCAGATAATGTCATAGCGTTCTCAGCTTGAAACGACTTCACCTTCATACTGAATTCGCTTCTGTGACAACCAACCCTTGTGACAACCAGTCCCTGGTTCCCCTACGCCTTCTAATTGTGCATTGTGTTTCACCAATGTAAGTCTGGTTGCACTTTTTACAAATAATTTTACACACAATATTCTTAAAATAGCAAAGATTTTTACCGTTGCACAAACAGTATTTGGTACAAGGAATGGCTTCTTTTTTTGACTTGCCTAACAAGAGATGGAGGAGTAACAAAAACAGGCTTTACATTTAGAATAGGGATTTTTCTCAACTCACATCTTATTTGTTTCGATTGTTGTTCGTTTATAAATGGTATACGAATATATGCTTGTTTATTATGAATTTTGGTGCGAAATGGTGGTGGTGTGACAGTGATGTACTTGTCGACAATAGATCTAGGGTAGCCATTCAAAATAAATCTCTTTTTGATAAAGTTAACAGCTTTTTCATTTAGCATGAGATTTGAACAGTTTCGATGTACGTAGACTGTACGAGACCAGACATGACCCGAGAGCATGCCCAAAGATGCAACTGCCCCACCACGGCTTGCCATTAAAATACATCATCCTTTGATTCATGCAAGATTGAGGTTAGTAGATCTTCATCAAACGTGTGAAAGGAAAACATTCTGCTTATCTAAGTCGGCCAAACCAGCTTGCTGTGGATGGCTCGACTCAAGATGAAACAAAGTCGGTTGGCTTAGACTAAGTTTTCTCGATCCGCGGACATCTCCACTTCAATCTCTAATACGGATTGGTATATATATATATATATATATATATATATATATATATATATATATATATATATATATATATATATAGCTATATAGCTATGACGTATTTTATCGTGTTTTAGTTGTGTTAATGTTGAAAATGAATTGTAGATAGCAAGTATGTAAATGATGTGTACAGATGTTTGTAACTCTTTTTACCGCTGAAGATGATGTGATAAAAACATCGAAACTAGTCCGGAAAGCTGTGCTTTTTCTTTTACATGAAATATGAAAAGACTGGGAACACTTCTTTGCTGTAATATATATATATATATATATATATATATATATATATATGTGTGTGTGTGTGTGTGTAAGTTAATTTCTCATAATTTTCACGTATTTCCAAAGAATTTGTAGAACAAGTTGCACAATCTCATCTGTACAATCTCAGCTATTCCATATTCATTTCATATTAATAAGGCACAATTAGTTAATTAGACATTGAGATAAGGTCGATATAAAGACCCAAAATTAAAAAAGCACATCGTTGTGCGCACGTTGTATTTGCTGGTGGTTGGAATGAAGATAAACGTTACCTTTCAAATTCAATACATGACGTAGCCTACTGTAATGCTCTCATTTCCTAAGACACGAAGCACTGTTTAATCCCATCTTTCTATGTCATCAGAACTCATCAGAGACTTGACGTCCGGACTGATTCTTACCGCACTGCTAATTTTGTAATACTCGTACATGAATGTTCAAAGCAAATGGTGGAAACAAATTGTAAATACCAGGAGCAAGTTAAAAAGAGGTTGTGACTCGAAGTTTCAAGTTTATTGGTCAAAAGTAAAAGTAAATTTGACTTTGGCACAGCGTGACGGGCCTTCGGCGTCCAGCGCCTTCTTACGGTCGATAGTCAAATGGCGGTCAGCACACTTGGTGTGAAGATTTATAAAGAAGTGAATGGTATTAAGAATTGTGTTGCTTGTTGAATGTGAGGTGATCAAAGTGAGAAGGCAGACTGTAGCAAGGTAATTCATGTCTTCTATTGATCAAGACTTCTATCAATTTTACTTTTGACCAATAAACTTGAAACTTCGAGTCAGAACCTCTTTTTAACTTGCTGGTATGCATTGCCTGACTCGCAAACTGGTCAACTATGTCAACAAATTGTAAATGTTGACCATCTTTCACTTGGAAAATAGTCGACATACACTATGCACAAAAGTTATTTATGCATCTAGGAATGGACTTAAGTAAATGCAGTTGCTATATTGTTCTGAAAAGAAATAGAAAAACACATGTCAATTCAATGAGACGCAGACAGCAGTTTTTGGCAGAGATGAAATTTTCTTTGTTTTCTCTGATTAAGTGAAAAATGCTATCTTTGATTTAACGCAATATTTGAAATTTAAATAGGATACTTCCGATTTGTTGTCGTGATACATCTTGATGCGATTTGACCGTCAGAGAAAAAATAATCTGGTTCTATTACTTACAAAATTACCACTTACAAGCCTATATTATGCATTGTTCATTTTCATATTAACTGACCTTAAATGCCGATTCAAAATTACAGACCTCGATGAAAAATAAAGACCATTTACAGACCTTGAAGATTTGTCTGCAAAAACAGACCAAGTGCATCAGCCTACATGTGTTCTTATGGATATGTTAATCATTAATTTTTGAGGTCTACTATGATTATGGTATCAGGCTTATCAGTAACATTTGAAAGTAGTCAATTGTGTACATTGGCAAACGTCAACATTATAAAAGTTATTTATTCATCTCATTAGACGTCATAGATTTCAATGAATCAAGTAAATTCTTTCCTACGGTTTCTTTACATTGTTCGATGGACAATCATTGTTCGCACGTTTTCAAAGCTGTGATTCAAAAGTGCTTATATGCTTCTGCTCAAACTTTGGTCAGAGAATCGACTGTGTCTTAAAGCTTGAAAGCAGGCTCATTTACGCACACCTCCATGAGCTGTAACAAACGACTGATTTTCCGAGTAAAATTTTATCAGAACCATTGATTTCAGATGTTGGTGAGAACCGTCATGTTATCTAAATTTTACTACGAAGCCATCCTTCGGACAGTTTTGTAACAAATGCAGCTCATGACCATTTTGTCAAAAGACAATTATTGCCATATATATGAATGCACATACATGTATATATTCTATAAAAGTTCATTAGAAATATTACGTAGAATCACCAAACTTCACCTCATAGCAGCAATAGAATAGCAGCAATTCAAGAGCATGATTTTACAAAAAGCGGTCATACTTCCTGGAATTGTCCTTTTCTAGCATGGGCGCTTATCGAAAACTAGACAGTTAGTAAAGAGTGGACACTTGCTATAGCACATGCAACTGCGGCATGAGAAGCGCGTGTTTCATTAAGGGGATTAATCTTCATTTGAGACATCGCTGAAACAAAAGTTCAGCTAATTAAACAGGGGTCAGACACACACATTGACTAAAATGTCAACAGGTTCAAATACTAAACCACTGCGCGCCGATCAATGTTCACTGTACGTCAGAAATTTGCGTCTACTATAAACAATTAAGCCTTTAGAAAAGGCATGGAAGCGCAAAAACATTTATTCAGACTTGACATTTCAATGCATGTAAAATGGATATCAGAGCTATGCATTCTATGTTTCATAGGAACGTCTCAGATCATACTTGCCTAAATTCGAAAGAAATAAGCACATAATTTGGCTCTCAACTGCTATTGAAGCATTCGTAGAAAAATGATCATTATTTTTTGTATTTTAGTATGAAGCTACACTTTTTCTTAAGGCTTGCTTTTAGTCTGTGCGAACTTCAAATATGCGTGAATTTTGATCAGCGCGCAGTGGCTTAATGTTTGAATTTCTTGATGTGACAGTCACTATTCGCCTGACACAGTCTAGTCACTGTTCAACCCACTGAGTTTTCTTTTATCTACGTCATCTCAGAAGAATATTAAATGAATACTTGATTCCGCTGAATACAGTTAGCATTAAAATAAAGGGAAGGATCCGTTGGCGTGAAATGATCCGAAAGGAGAACAGAGAAGTTGCTTTTGATGCAATTTTAAAAATGCTTTTTGACTGTTTTCTAGGCGCTTTGTTGCTTTCTCTTAGTGAATTGAAATCTAGGGATAAAAATCACTTTTAATCTTCGACAAATGTTAAAGAAGCAGCGCCCTGAGATTTTAGAATTTCTGGGTTTTGATTAATGCTCTTGGAATTTCTACTTCTTCAATCGAAGATGATAACAATACTTTGAAAGCATTTATAATAGAGAGAAGACAAGTTTTCTATCTAGGGTTGCGATTAATATATTGAAACATGATAATTTAAATATATTTTAAATATGGTTAAAAAACGATGTTTTTAATATGCTTTTTTAAATTCTTGCATTGTGTTTCTCCTGCTCAAGACTTGTTTTCTTTTTCCGATATACATTTCAACAATTCTTAAGGAGATATAACCCCTTCCATACATGTATAATGGTGCATGAAATGTCAGCAATTCAATCCTTTGACAAATGCGCTTTCTTATAGCAGATCGTGTAGGTAGTGTTTACTCAATAGATACATGCGACGATATTCGAATCTATCGTGGTACAAACCGCACAATATGTGTGACATTGCGGTGCCGTGGTTGCTTATAATCAGTATCATCATGGGAAAGTTACAAAACTCATGAAGATAGCGTGCATACATAAATATTTTTTTGTTAATGATTGATTCCTATTTGATTCGATGATGAAAATGACGCTGATGTTGAGTGTGCTTAGCGAGTGACGCTGTGTGTTCAGTGAATATTCATGATCATCAAGAGCTGTTTTTACAGTAATTTATATCCATTTAACATGGTTGCTTTGTTAACTTTTGTTTCCTTTCACGAATACTACATTTTTGTAATTGTCACTGTGTTTTGCATCATCATCTCTAATGATTTATTATCTACTTCGTTGCTTTTCTTTTGTTTAGTTCAATCTGGCTAAATTATTGATTGCTTCAAAGGTGAACCAAAAGTGATCTTAAAATGAATTGAAACACAAATGATATCCGAAATAAATTATGAAATGCCACTTCCAGTGATGGTCAAACTCAATGCTAATATTTAGCAATCTACATATCTAACCTAATACCTTTTCAAAAATTTAAGAAGTAATTTTGTCTTATTAGTACTTGATATATATATTGTCTTCCTTTAATTCACTAAGTCTTCTAGGCTAGGTATTGATGTAACTCGCCTAAAGAATCACCGCAATTCTCATCAATTGCATAAAAAAGCAGAAAACTGATAAAACCATATTTATAATATGAAAAAAATTTACATCCCTAATTCTAGCATAAATTCTAATTGATAGTACATCGGTATTTGTCATAAACGCCATTGAAGAAATGAGCTATCTCAAGTCTCTACAAGCTTCGCATATTACTTCATTCAAGCAACACAAACTTCAATTTTAGAGGTCCCAGTTCGCTTGCAGTCCGAGTGTATAAAACACATTTTACTAAGAACATTAAAGAAACGATATTTCCGGTCAGAAGTTATTACGCCGTTCAGAGGAAAACAGCCCCGGAAATTGGAGAACAATTTTTTATGCTCCTTAAACCAATCTGCGATTTTTTGAAACATTCGAAAGATAGCCTGGAATTGAAACCAAAAGTAGACGCGGATCGCTGTAGCTTCTGTTAGGATTGTCTGATTCCATCAACTTATCAATATTGAAATTACTCTCTTTCATGTGCAATTCCATGGAAACGGTCATATTTCAATTTCTATTCGAGACGCATCAATTGAGCAAAGAAACTGAAGCCGATCGGCCTCAAAATATTGAAAACCGCCGGGCAATATTAAAAAGTCGATTACGTAATTCTCACTCTGAATATAACTGTCCTGTCATTAAACAATGATGAATAGCAGCCATAATACCATCAAAAGCATATGACCATATCGATCATCATATCATTTGCTTACATTACATCAGCAGGAAGTATTTGTGCTAAATCATATTGATATCGGAAAGTACCAACATCGATGTGTCGACTTATCAGATTTGACGATAAACTACGTTGATGACAGAAACTTGAATTAGATTCATAATTTACAAACTGCTATAGTTAGAATCGCGCTTGTGTAAACTTGCCATGTAGCCTATATATACTCACTTTCCAGAGTACATATTGCAATGCCATATTGCATATGCATATTTGTATATTGCTATTTCCAAAGCAGGTTATCACTGGAAATTCTTCCAAACTTACACTATAATAGCAGAAGGTCAATATGATTATAGAAACATCTTATATTTCGCCGATGTGCCGCTCCACAAATATTGTTCAGTCCTAAAGCGATTTTATGCAGTTCAAGATTTTAATCTTATGACTTCCTATGTTGATAATAACGACCAGATTTTAACTCAAACTTTGATTAGTAAACGCTGTGCGAACTTTAAGGATATGTAGATATATGCTCTAAGCAATACTCGCACTGACATTGTATTTGCTGACAAAGACGACATTTTGTTTTGGGGTGCTTTTACGACGCATGCCAAAAAACGGAAGTCTCTAAACTTCGAATAACGGTGTTTAACATTTCCTCACTTGTTCAGTCATGATTCATGCAATATCTTCTATGCTTACGGAACGGCATAATTTACAGTGGAAGTAGAAACAGATTTACGGGAGGAGTGCTCATTTGCTATAATCATTACTATTGTAATATTACTAATATATACCATAATTTTGTCTAATGCTACTATCTCATATTATCTGATGGCACAATGAGCCAAGTAAACAATTTTGATCATTGTCCATTTGATATTGTCTTCAATGCGTGTGTCAGATTTCCATGCGTGAGGCCACATTCAGTACATGACAACACTTTATTGAACACATTTGATCTATTAAATTGAAGAAAATATCATTGACATCACTGTATCTATAATCTACATAACAAAAGGACTTACACCTAATTCATATTCAGCATAAAGACAAAAAATCAGTTTAAAGAAAAGAAAAATCATGAAAAATAAAAATATAAAGCAAAGAGATCACGAAATTATAAATTCCAAAATTACAGATGCAAACAATACAACAAGTTGGACAAGAATATCACCATATTCTAAGATTTCATAACCTGGTGTATTGTACATAGCAAGTATTGTACATGGAAAAGACATGCGATACAACTAACGGCCAAAATATGCAAGTCATGATTGACGATAATGAGGTACAATTTGTCAGCCGAACTAATTTACCTTGGACAAAGTATTTCTTTTCATGACCCATTGCTGAAAGAAATAGCAGCTAGAATTCAGAATGCTTGGATAGATTTTCGGAAGGGTAAGACTATCTCGTCAGAAAGAACATCAAAGAGACGCATTTTTAACATGTGCATCCTACCGGTTTGAACTTACAGAAGTCAAACTCGGTCACTGAAGGAAAGTGTTGAATATCGGTTACAAGTAGCACAGAGTGCGATAGAAAGTAGAATGCTTGGCATCAGTCGAAGAGATAGAATAACAAATGTAGAAGTCAGACGACGAACGGATGTGAAGGATATCACACAAAAAGTAAGGTATTTCAAATGGAAATGGGTTGGGCACGTGGTAAGAAGAGACGATGATCGATTGAGCACCCGTCTTGCCAATTGGATCCCACGAGTAGGAAGAATATCAAGAAGAAGACAGGAAAAGATGGATAGTCGAGTTTCCAGATAGGTGGGTTCACAATGCCCGAGACAGAATGAAGTGAATCCGCATTACGACAAAGGCCATTTTCCAACCTGGATGATATTGTGGTTATGAAGCCTTAACGTCATTACTTCCCAAACTTGGTACTTGGACGGTGCTGACATAGACTTTTCTAGAGCGTTGTAGTACTTTTAGTACGGATGCCCTTCTTACCGACTTCCAATGACACTTTCGGGGCTCGCCCTCTGGACCAAGCACTAAAACACTGTGCCACGGAGCATGATCGTTAATTCACTTATCATAGCTTAAAATCAATGCGCATTTAAGTATCATCGGATAACACAACATCAACGGATATACATGATCGAATTAGACTGCTTTGTCAACATTCTACAAAGAGGTGATTAGGTATGAATAACATGAAGCTTGTCTTGTCAGCTAAGTTGCTTGATTCGACAAAGATGGCGACTACATACAAACTATCAATTGTAACAAAAGGTAGGTAATGCACTGACTTTGCCTTCAGAGTTGATTATGTAAATTTGAATATCTTTCTTTAACAATTTTTCTTATATACGTGGTGTGATCCAAAATGTCCCGGACTAACCTACTTGCAGATAACCTGTGATAACGAATACTACTTCAGATGTAAATTTAGGTCTTTAAGGCATGAGAAATATGGTCGCCGAAATTTTTCCGGTCAGTTTTCTATTTTTAAAAAATATTTTTACATTTTAACATGAATTTCTGTATTTTCTGAATTGATCGAGATCCGATTTGTCTTATTGTTATAGTTAGATTGATTTTGATTTGTACCTTATTTGACGGATATCTTTGCCATGAATATTGCACGTCTTTTGTTAATTGCTTCATGTGTTACGATATCAATCAGTGAAGTTCATTCAGCACGCATTCATTAAGAAATCCGTGTCAACGATGGTTCTTTGTTCTATCAGTTTTCATGATGGATGTGACAAGCGTGTCTTCAGTCGAATATCGCAGTGTGATACGATACCTCCTGATCCGCGGCTTCGCTAATGGTGACATTCTAAAGGAATTAAGCCTGGCATATGGAAGCAAAGCTCCATCGAGAACTACTGCTTATTTCTGGATAAGCGAATTTAAACGCGGAAGACAATCTGTGGAGCAAGATTTTTCAACTGTTGGTCGGCCGCAGGAGATTCCGGAAGAGAAATCGAGTCAGTGCGATGAAGTGATTACAGCACACAGAAGGATAACCATCCGTGAGTTGTCAAGAGAGTTGCGAATCAGTTATCACTCCTGTCATGACATCATCGAAAGACTTGGATATCGCAAACTGGCATCACGTTTCGTACCGAAGTTTCTGTCACCTGAAATGAAGGAGAACAGACTTCTGGCGGCACAGTCAAATTTGGATCTCCTCGAAATGCACGGAGATCAGTTTCTGAACTGCATCCTTACAGAGGATGAAACACCTTTAAGTTTGTATCTGCCTCAAAGTAAGCGAGAATCTGCAGAGTGTCGAAAATCAGGCGAGTCTGCCCCTTTGAAAATGCGATCCGGAACATCACATCGCCGGTCGTTGATGCTGACGGTCTTTTGGAACGCTTCGGGAATCCAACTGGTTGACTTTGCGGATAAAGGAGTAAGAATCAATAGCGAATATTATTCCAATCTGTTATCTGAAGCGAGGAAGAAAATAAGAAAGCCACGAAACATTCCCCTCTACTTGCTTCATGACAATGCTCCGATTCACACCTCGCAGGGACAACCAATGCCTTAACGAGAAACGGATTTCAACTATTGAGCCATCCTCCTTATTCACCTGACTTGGCCCCAAGTGACTTCTATCTGTTTAGATTCCTCAAAAAGCATCTTCGTGGACACCATTTTGAATCGCCAGTTGAACTGCGGGATGCAGTTACTGAGTTTTTTGATTCTTTGACACCGGAATTTTTTCATAAAGCTTTTTGTGAATTGAGACTTCGTTGGCAAAAAGTGACGAATGCTAACGGCTCATACATTGAAAAGTAAACTGTTTTCTGGAACAAAACATTTGTTTTTCCGTTAATTATTAGTCAGGTTATTAGTGATAGCTTAACTGTCAAGTTAATCTAAATATATTAATTCTAAATCGCTAGAATTTATAGGAAAATCTTGAAATTCAGACAAAAATGTTTGAAAATTTTGAAAAAATAGAAAACTGACCGGAAAAATTTCGGCGACCATATTTGTCATGCCTTAAAGACCTAAATTTACATCTGAAGTAGTATTCGTTATCACAGGTTATCTGCAAGTAGGTTAGTCCGGGACATTTTGGATCACACCACGTAGTTAACAAATTGGTTCAATTTGTATCTTAATAGCAACAAAGCTTTATCCATTCTGTGTGTGGATAGTTTCTCCTATCTTGGGGACGTTCTCGATAGCTCTGGAAGTGTTGAGTCGGCAGTAATGTCAAGAATAAGATGTGGATGGTGCAAATTCCATGAACTGCAATCCTTCTTGACGTCCAAAGGGTCATCTTTGAGAACCAAGGGTCGCGTATATGGAGCCTGTGTGCGGCATGGTTGCGAGTCTTGGCCGTTGCTTTCATCACATGAGATACTTGAGCGTGTGGAGATGCGAATGCTAAGGTGGATGTGTGGTGTCAGACTATCGGACAAGAAATCGAATGATAGCATCTGAAAAGCAATGGGTCTTGAGAACATCACAGACATCGTGAGAAGGCAAAGACTTTGTTGGTTTGGCCACATGGTAAGAAGGGATGAGAAGGAGTGGATCAGAAAAGTTATGAGCAAGTGGTGAAACTTGACCTCAAACGTGTTGGAGCCCAGGAAGCGGACGCCAGTGATCGACCGAAATGGAAGTCCATACTCAAGCAGCAAACGTCTAACCCAGCATCTTCTGGTAGAAAAGGACCCAAAAAGCAAAAAGGGAAGAGTGAGTGAGTTCCTTCTGCAAATTGTCTTGCAAGTGATTCAGTATAACACATCAGTAAAATAACAACATGCGCAAATAAATTCAAAATTTGATTTTCATTTAGCTGCATTGTACTCCTTTTGCGTGTCACAGAAAAAGATATTATGATACATGCTTTACAAATATTGGGGATATTCACAGGTTAATTCGTGAAGGCAAAATATGCAGATCCGCGTTGAGTGGAAATAGTGCAGTGGTTAATTTCGTGGAGATTCCCGATAACTTCGAGTCTCAATCCCCCGAAAAATTCGAGGATATCAAGCCCATAGAGTAAATGAAAATTCATTCTTAGATATCAATCCACAGTAAAGGCTTTACGTAGTCTTTATATTCACAACACATGTAGAAGATAAATTTGTACGAGCATACAAATACATTCGCCGTAATTCCCCTTTTCCTAATATTATGATTTTTCATGTGCTAACATTACCAGTAATACTTTCTCTACGATGTTAGAGGTAAACATTAAACACCTGTAACTTGAAATTGGAAAAATGAGTTAGCATCATTTTAGCCCAACTTCTAGGTAAGCGAGGTTTAAACGACTAAAATCCTACCCTGAAGTCGATTAATCAATGAGCATTTTGTTGAATGACAACTGTACCACAACGAATGCTTTGTTTTAAGTTTGAATATACTTCATTCTTCATAAACCTAACATCCACCGTTTTTTAACTGATGAATACGAAGTTATCACTAAGTTATCAAGTTAATAATAGACAGTAGCATGATTTAATCATTGTTCCATGCTGTGGATATGAATGTTTATATTTCTGAAGGAATGATATATGAAAATAATGTATTTACCTTAAGGCTGCGCTCATACTTAGTTCAAAGTTTTCTATTAAATTTTTTCTTTCTATAGCAGAAAAATGATCAGCAGATATGTATAAAGAAATTCTGTACAATAAAATGTTCAAATGATGTACCAATTTCTTCCTCGAATAATCTAATTGGCGCATTCAAACTTATGAAGATCACATATGCAGCCTACAAAAGTTTGCCAATTTTGCAATTATTCGAAAAAGGTCAGGCCTAGTCTAAATAACATCTAAAATTGAGATGCTACCATAAATAATGAGATCTCCATTTCACTTACAATACATATGTTGATTTGCTAATGGGAGTCTACACCATGTATTTATGGATTTATGGCCAGCTTTATGTTAACGAGGTATTAGTGAAGACTGAAGACCACCAACTAGGTTAATGAACTGGCGATGAACGAGTGTAGTCTATTCATTATCCTAGTCAGTAACGAAGACACTCACTATAAATGCAAAAGCAAATAACTACAGACCGAAATTTGATTCAACCAGTAAATGACTCAAAAATAGGCACATTGTTCTCCACTTCATGCTATAGCAATGCCAAACTTTCTTAACGGAGGGCCATCATTGTCCGCCATCGCACTATTCTTCATGCTTTGTTATCTCAATCGCATTTTCATACTATAGCCGATATTTCATCCTTACTGAACATTATAACACAACTTGAATGAATGACGAGTTCAAGCTTCAAGCATTTTCGGAAAAAATTATCGTTGATTCCCAAGATTTCCTGGAAACGCATTTCCCCATAATCTCTGCATATTAAGAATGCAAATAATCGTTTAGCTGAAGATGAAGCATTGAAATATGTAGACAATTTAAATATAGTGATCCAATCAATATGAGCTTGAAATCAATTATTATTGGTAAGATAAATTGACTTGTCCTGTTATACCACATCAACTATTTCGTCAATATCTGCAGACATGAGAATGTTGATAAGATAAATCACGTTGAAGCAGCAATAAAGTCAAAGTGCACTCATGATATCATTGTGTTGATGCACTGATGAGTCGAATGGTTTATCTTTCCATGCTGTCATTCTCACAGTGAGTTAGTGAATTCTTTAAGAAACCATTTAATTCACTTTTATATCATATTCAAAGCATCCTTTTGAGAAACTGCGACTAACGGTCTAATGGTCGCACGGTGAAGTCTGCTCGAGAATCTCATGGGCAGTGTTGAACGTGCAGCCCAGCAAAAGTTGACCTACAAGCAGAAATGTAATTTTCGCAGTGTCACATTCAGGTCATTCACCGCATACACATAGTTACATAATTTATGCTCATCAAGGAAACATGCTCTTAAATGCCAAATGATAGATTCCCACGCTACAACACATATCGCAAAATTCGTCTTCTTTCTGCGACTCTGATTCTTTACAGTGTTACTGTTTACATAGTCTGGGTGAGATTTGAACACTAATGAGGATTACCCTATTTTTCCATATACAAACCCATCCAAATACAGGTTCATGTGCGCGCTCGCGTGTGTGTGTTTGCTTGATGTTAGCGTTGATCGAATCGTACCATCCTGTTACGAACACCATTATTCCAAGAATTCAAAGAGTATAATTCTAAAAATATGCGAGCCGGGTCATTCAAAATCAAAACGTCAAATTTAGGAAAAAGTCAGTGGCAAAGGTTCTCAGATTTTCTTGAAATTCACATATTTTCATCATTTGGGTCTATCTAGATGATATCCAAAATATTTCGGAAAAATTCCATCGGGAAGGTCACTTGCGTGGCCTTGACTTATTCGAATTTTTCTATTTTTTGAGAATTTATGAAAAATCATATACATCTTTGACGGCCTACATCACCGATCTCGCAGCGAAGTTGAGGAAAATTCTTCTTGTATGGCTCAAGTGATGCCCAACCATAGATGTTCCAAGCGGAATTCATTACTTTTCGCTGCATGAAAATTTCTGTGGGCCCTCAAAAAAAAGTAAAAATTTCAGACAATTTTTGAAAAAATCGAATTTTCAAACATTTCTTAAAAATGTAAAATTAATTTTGCGGTCCCTTCTTCCGCAGGCGACTACAAACACATCCAAATAATTGTAAAAAAATATTTAGAAAATCACCAGGAATCGAGAAAGTGGTTTTTGAATCTCAAATTATATGAACAATATTCAATTTTTGACATTTTGACTCAGTCCTGACAATTTCTCTCAGCAGCTGCATCAATTCTGATAGGTCGAGTGTTCTACGCTTCACATTATCGATCTGAAACTGTAATCAGAAGTAACTTTTTCCACCCAGAAGTATGATTTTTTGAATTTGAAAATGTGGTAAAATTCGATCGTTTTTTGTCCTGCTACTATCAAATTTACAAGTAGTATGTGCTTTGTAAATAGCAGATCATATTCTTTCATTGTCGAAACTCGTTAATTCGAACTCGGATGGATTATATGTTCGACCTATGTTGTCTATCCCAGCATTGGTCATCCTCTCAATTTGTGTTATCAAAGGCATCCTATATTAAACTCGTTAATTAGGGCCTCGTCTTAACTCATTCACGGTTTGAATTAAAGAGTTTTGATTGTATCTGTAAACAGCCAAATGTTGAAACACGTTTCACATTTCCCTTTATTATTTCAAAGGCAGTGAAATTCTCTAAGTTTATTGAGAGGCAAAGGTAACCTCTGACCGAATAGCTTAATCTACAGACAAGATGAATGAATCACAGACCTAATAATTGAATAGGGAAAGACTTCCTGCTTTCATCAACATGTGAAACCATTAAACAGATCATAAGTGTCTCTCACAAGAAAATACTTGGGCCATAAGTTCGCGGATACTATTGGAGTCGCGGCAATTATTCATTGATAAAAACGATCATGAGAAGCTCATATGATAATAGGCTAACATTTACACAATTTCTACTTAATATATCACTAAGTAATCACGCAGTACGCATGGTTTCTGGTACAAGTGTCTATTCAGTCTTTCCACAATTACAGCTTGATAAAATTGTATCCAAATTATTTCATGCGTTTGCTGAGAGTAGGTGTGTATTAGCATCGATGACGTCTTGGATCTCCCTGAATTAGTCTTATCGACGAATACTTTTGAGCTTCATATTTGATGAATAAATGAGAATTGTTGCTGTTATGCGCTAGTCTCTCGCAATTTCCGCTCATAACGGACCATCCGAAAATTTCAGGAAATCCTTGACACACAAGGCATCGAAGCTCTCGTGACTCAATCTAAACCAAGCAGCATACTTAAAAATTATGAATATTTATGTAAGTTCAGTATGTTCCGCGCATACTTCATGGTTGCATAAATGCATGAAAGAGGCCATCATTTTTTAATCGCTATAACTGATCAGTGGGAAATGTTCTAAGACTTGAAATAATCGCGAAACTATTTGGCTACCGCGGACGATGTGCTTCGTCTAGAAAAGGACTCAACAGTTCAGCTCGAAAGGGTGAAAGATAGCTTATAACTACATGTATTGGAAACTTAGGCCTATTGAAAATATACGTGTTGAGATCAGAAATCAACTCGGCTGAAGTGCTCAAGACATTGAACGTCCACTTCGAAGAAACAAGCACCAAGGAAAGTCTTTCCTTGCAAGTGTCTATAATCTACCTTGTCCTCCCCTCACAGTATTACACCTGTCCATCATGAATTCTGGAAAAATTCGTCGACGGCAGATTGTGCCCGATTAAGCCATGATTTATAAAAATGAAGAAGGGCATAATTTTAATCTCGACCTTTCTAAAATAAAAGAAAAGTAAGTTCATTGTAAACCAAATTAAACATAAAACCGATCTTTATTTACTTCTCATTACAGCAAAGAAGAAAATTACTCGACAAATGATTGGGTCTCTGTCTATCACTTAGGCGATCAATTTCCTGGACAAATATTTTCGATTAGTGAAAATTGGGCGGAAGTCAGTACGCTAGCCAGACCAGGACAATATTTCCGGTACTCCAAGTATCAGTTATCCGATGGAGGATATTGTGAAGAAAATTGAAGAATCAACACTAGTAAACTCCAGAGGATTGTACAGGCCATGCTAATTCTGAAAAGGATTTTCATAGATAAGAAATAGATACTAGAGTTCTAATGTTTCCCAGAAACTAAGTTAAAATGTTTTGCTTTCAAAATGTGAGTCACAATAAGTAAATGAACTTATTTCCTTTAGTTATCGAGTACATCCTTTCTTTGAGGTTAACAATCTGCTATTTACAAAGCACATACTACTTGTAAATTTGATAGTAGCAGGACAAAAAAACGATCGAATTTTACCACATTTTCAAATTCAAAAAATCATACTTCTGGGTGGAAAAAGTTACTTCTGATTACAGTTTCAGATCGATAATGTGAAGCGTAGAACACTCGACCTATCAGAATTGATGCAGCTGCTGAGAGAAATTGTCAGGACTGAGTCAAAATGTCAAAAATTGAATATTGTTCGTATAATTTGAGATTCAAAAACCACTTTCTCGATTCCTGGTGATTTTCTAAATATTTTTTTTACAATTATTTGGATGTGTTTGTAGTCGCCTGCGGAAGAAGGGACCGCAAAATTAATTTTACATTTTTAAGAAATGTTTGAAAATTCGATTTTTTCAAAAATTGTCTGAAATTTTTACTTTTTTTGAGGGCCCACAGAAATTTTCATGCAGCGAAAAGTAATGAATTCCACTTGGAACATCTATGGTTGGGCATCACTTGAGCCATACAAGAAGAATTTTCCTCAACTTCGCTGCGAGATCGGTGATGTAGGCCGTCAAAGATGTATATGATTTTTCATAAATTCTCAAAAAATAAAAAAATTCGAATAAGTCAAGGCCACGCAAGTGACCTTCCCGATGGAATTTTTCCGAAATATTTTGGATATCATCTAGATAGACCCAAATGATGAAAATATGTGAATTTCAAGAAAATCTGAGAACCTTTGCCACTGACTTTTTCCGAAATTTGACGTTTTGATTTTGAATGACCCAGCAGACATGAAGACAAGCGCGCGGGTTTGTGCAACAATACGAACTCAGTTGTTGGTTATCTTTTAAGTCAGAGTCACAAAGGCATTTGAGCCCTACGATTTAACACTTACTACATTTTTTGTCTTTATCTTCGATATCAACTGCGTCATGGCATCATCAGAAAGTGCAGAGACAATTTCCAAAACTCGGTTAAAGAGGAAAAGCTATACAATTTTCGACAAATTGCAAATAATTGAGACTGTCAAAATAAATCACGGAAACAACTTGAGTGCTGCTTCAAGAGAGATGGGAATTTCAAGAAAGCAACTCCGAACTTGGATATCTGAAGAACGCAAGTTAAGGAAGACCTCAACGAAGCAGAAAAGGCGCCGACATCCAAGTGGTGGATGCATACCTTCTCATCCGGAAATCGAACAAAAGAAACGTGAGTTGGACAAGACTACAACATGAAGCCGTAAAGACATTGCTACACGACTCAACAAGGCCTGTACATTCATTGATATTAACTTTCGCTCTTATTTTTGTGATGAGATATGGATCCAAAGACGTATTTACGTAATTGAATAACCTATGTAGGCTACCGCTTTTATAGACAGCAGCTTGCTGCTGATTGCTCATATTCTAAATATACTGCTATACTTTAATTCACGATAGCACGCTTTTTAGTTGTATTTAGTTGTTTATACATCGAGGTACTAATTATTTAGAATATAAAATCCGGAATAAAGGCTAAAATGGAAGAGATTGAAAAGGTGACAAATAGAAGCCCTGGGCCTCTATTTGAAGTCAATATTTTGTCGTAAAATCGGCAAAAACTTCATATAAGCCCACGGACTTTTATATAGAAAAATACGTTAATTAATAAAATTGATTTAATGAATAGATAGGGTTTTAGCATTAATTGATCGATCTTGGGGATTAGAAACATCTGACAACAATTTTTGATTGACAATGACGACAAATTCTACATTATTGAGGCCAATCACGGAGTACACTCCAATATAGAACTGACACCGCTATATTTTATGATTATCAGCCGCAAGGCAAAGCCAGAACAAATAGGGGCAGAACAGCCTGTCGTGTAGTCATTGTAGATGTCAAAAACTAGTTTTGGCCATTCCAAGTCGCACTGGCGAAACACAGCATTCACTGTTGCTAAGGAATTTGAGACTTAGTTGTTCAAGTCCGATGACATTTTCTTATCATTTCTACCAAAATTCGACTTCTCGAGATGCAAAAGCTCTAAAGCGTTTCTAATGAATCCGCAAAATCATTAATGTATAAAATTAAATAATCAGTCACATCAGTCACAAAAATTGCCACCAATTATAATTCTGTCTTCAATAAATTCCATTAACAAAATAATTTCATAATACTACTTCATATTTCATAAGAACCTGATGTGGGTTCTTCAAGTGACACCTCGACCTTGACTTTTGAGGTCGAGATCATAAGTGTGACATTTGTTTCAGATGTTAATAGAAATTCTACGCGAACTACCTTGTGGAGGATCCCAATAATCAAGATGCATTTATAATATAAAATCATTTAAATGTAATTAAATGGATGCTGAAGACCTTTAGGGCTGCTACACATGCTGGAAGACACATCTGGAGGCCTAAGGTATGAAAGTCAACGTCATAAAGAGCTAAGCGCAAATCAGTCGTAATACCCAGCCACACCCCAGGTCGGGTAAACGTTCCCATTGCTGTGTACAGAAAGAAGTTGGACGCAGCTGGATCAAGTTTGCAGGCTGATAGTTGCGGGTTCACAAGAGTGCGAGTTTGGCTGCTCTACGTGAAGACTCAGATTTTAAGTGCGGGCGATGTACAGGGGAGAGTTTCAAGCAAAGATCAGTGAGATTGTAATAAATTAAGACTCCATTGAAGGGATCGATGACTTGTGCTACCTGGGCGATAGATTAGGCATTTGCAGCTCGTATAAGGAGTGCATAGAAAATTTTCCATTAACTTGTACCAGTCCTACAAACAATACATATACGAGTAATATACATCGCTGAAGCGCAAGACGCAGGTGCTATGTATACAATGCTTATGTCAGTAATGTCTCACACCATGCATCAGAGATATGGCCCATAAAATTTAAGGTCCTTACCCGCCTGGTGAGAAATGAGATTTTTTGTATTTTTTTTGCTAGCTTTGTGATTTTTTGTATTTTATGATGCATCAAAGAAACACTTAATAATTAATAATTTTAAGTTTAATAATCATATCTGCTATTTTGACTATCTAATTAGGACAACAGCTGAACAACAATAGATATTGACAACCAATGTTCGACTCGACAATGTAAAAGCGTCAGACTTAGATGTAGTCCCACTCCAAGTCTCCAGTGGCATTTATTTCAAACTAAAACACTCAATGGCGAGTTACAGTCGAGAAAATATGATAAATTAATTGATCAGTACCATTAGCAGCTCTGTGTTCTGTCGAGTAGGTCATGCCTATCACTGCTTCAACCTCGACGTCCTTTCACCTGAGGCCTCGATATTGACCTATACTCCAACGTGATCAAGCTCATGAAGGTATGAAAGAATGTACATGCTAATTCTACTACTATCTTTGTTGATATCAATACTATTTGATATCAACTCAGATTGATTTCAAATCGAAAACCACATTTTCACTTGAAGATGTAAGAAAATTGCCCGAACACGTAGTCCGTGTTGCATTCAAGGCAATCATCATGAATAATAATTATGCGCTTCTAGCTCCCTGCCATGATGGAAAGTAGAAGGATTAATGCAGTATTTGTATAAAGCATTCCTTTTTAAATGAATCACCAACAGCGCTCTTCAGAAAAGTGGCAAATAGTATATGAGGATTTTCACCGATTCACCGACAAAATATGAGAAAGGTTGACCGCAATTATTACAGCGCTAAGTATACTGCTGACCGCGCGCAATGTTTCTTTACATGATAGCGAAAATGAATGCTGCATTACTCTACACTAAAAACGCGGAGGGCAATTGCACCAACTGCGACAAGATAACTGAATTTAGAGCAAATATATGGTCGCGGGGCGTGATCATACTCGAGGAAGAAGAAAATAGGTTTTGTATGCTCTTCCTGGACGCAACCAATACTTGTGACACGAAATGCAATGGAACATTCCCATCATCGTCAAATGTCGACCATTCACTTCGTAATTTTTGCGTGTCCGATAGAAGAACTGGAGTTAGTTATCGTATGCTTTTCTTTCGTAATAGTTTGTACAAATTCTTCAGTTTACTCATTTAACACTGAACTGCTCGCACAAGCTTAATAGTTGAAAATAGTCAACGCAAAGCGATAGGTGCTACGTGCGAAAACCCGGCATCAGAAGATGGAAGCAGTATTTTACGACAAGGATCACCTTAGGGAACCATTACAAGAAGCTTATCTCCCTAGTTATCGAGTTTTGATGGAATAACTACTGATCGTTATTATTCGGAGAAAATACTAACATGATAGGCCCTACATGTTGTTTTCCCCTGAAACCCTTGGAGTTTGCACGATAAACGATTTTCACTCATTTTTGCGTCCTTCTGCCTACTCTTTCTTCACTTTTTTCATTGCAATATCTCATTTCTGTCAACCAATTTTTATCTTGGTTTGTTTATTATTTCAATTAATTCACATTCATTCTTCCATACATAATACTTTCAATTTCTCATTATTATCATTCTTAAGTCATGATCCCACCTCATTTTGCTTTCTTGCCATGTAAGCATTATTTGATTTCTGTGATTAGTCATTGTCTACCGCGATGAGCTGCGGTCTTGCAATCCAGATATTTTGCCGATCCACTTTTGACAACACCGCATCACTGTAGTTTGTTCATATACATAATGTGTTTAACGTTCAAAATGCAAGGTTTTATCAGCGCATCAGAATGCTTTCTCATAAATTCAAATTCTGTGAATTTCTTTTGTAGGTCGTGGCGAAGTATTTGAAAATGTCTTGACCAAATAGCAATATTATGCATTTGTGCAGCCTATTACTACCTGCCTCATACATATCTCTATTTCCTATTTCTTATATCACCCTTCCATGCATAGTTTTATGAAATTTCATGTCCTAACTTTAGAATCTTATGTATAAGTCAGTACTAAAATTCCTATCCGCCTGAAGATGATCACTGGGTAGCGATCGACATTGATTGAATTCTAATGATAAAGAAAAGATATAACTATCCTTGACTCTCCCCTACCAACAAAATAGACCTAACGAAGATTTATAGTTGAAATATCGGAACTAATTAAGTGCTTTCTCGGTTGAGTTGTTCAGTGCCTTCACAGAACGAACGACATGCATTCTCGCAGCATCTTTGGCGCTAGTATCACAAAATAAGTCATTGCTTTCAATTACATATGGTTCATTTTGCAACGATATATATACTTTATCCTTCGATTAAACATGCTTTAAAGCATCTTGGTTTAATAGAAATAATAAACGTGTATTTCAAATAAGATTATTTTTCTTTAATTCTATCAAACTAACAAACCCGATTTTGTCTTCATGTGCGCAGGTAGCACATGGTGCTATTCATGAGCGTGCAATGCAATGGCTGACAAGAATAAACAAGTATTTATATTAGTAGGCAGAGGATGAAAATCAACACCGATACGAATGTAGATTGTAGAAGCACGAGGATGACCACAGTCGAAATTCTACAACAGGCTTTCGCATGATCAGAACAAAAGGGAGTCACTCACCTCGGGAACGTTGTGTAGCAACTTGGCGCTCGTTTCTATGTTCTGACACCTCCACTTTTCGCAACATGACCGCACATCCTCAACTAGCACTTGTCGCTGATTTTCTGCCAAATCTAATTTTGTGCCAACTAGCATTATTGCCACACGACTTGAATTTCTAATATTCATTATCTGTTCGTAAATTTCATGCAACTCCATCAGAGATTCATTATCATCAATAGCGTATGCTAGCAAAAAACCATCACATTCACGAAATCGTGCGTCTTGGTTATTTTGGAATTGACCCTGGAATGCAATGTTGATATGTAGGCAAAACAAACGTTGAGAAAATATAGTTCACTTTTACATAAGAGAAAGGAGGAATGACCTCGGGCAAATTCTTGCAAGTTGCTCTTCCTTTTTCTTTGGGAATTCCCACACAGCAACTTTAATATGGATGTTTAATAACCAAACTTAATGATCGATGGTTCGCAACAATAAACCGACAAAACACATGTTCTCGTGCATTTTTGCGGAATGATGACATGCTTGTTTTAATGAAAAATGGTACAGCGGATTTTAATGACAGATTTAGATGACACTTGCTACTGCGTGACAAAAAAATCTTAAAACTTAGATTTACAGTAACAATCATATTCATTTATCAAGAAACATCAAAAATATCACCTTAAATGATAAAATGTGATTAACGCATGTCTAGTAGCGCGTCTGACAGCCCCTAACATCAATGTACCCTCAAATTCCATTGTTCATGGAGTTCATCCAATCTCTCTTGCTCAATGCTTTCTCATTGTTCTACCAATTTTTCAGAAAGTGCATCGATAGTGGTCGCTTCGAATGTGGAATCATTCCAATAGCCATAAATTTCACGAATTCATCTTGCAGTTACGACTTATGTCAAAAAGACCGCAAAATTTGCAATTAAAATGATTTTATACTTAACTTTGAATTTATACAAACATTGATCCTGTGTAAAAGGATGAATTATGTCTTCATATGGCAATGCTAGGAAAGGCACATAGAAATTTGTTTGAGAGTAGTATCGACCTGGAAATTTAACAGTTGCCATTGATTAGTAATGATAAGTGTAAACTTTTTTCTGTCAGGCAACTGAACTCAAAAAGTTACCGTTAATCAATATGAAAGCGCTCTTCGGCTAGTCATCGCACCAGACTGACTTTTATATGTTATGACAAAGCCAGAAATTCCTTTCTTCACATAGTAAAATCATTCTTAGCGCAAATACATTTTAGCGACGGATGCCCGTTAACAAATGTACATGTTTTCTCTAATTTGGACCTATCAATTCCAGGAAACATTATTTTTGAAAAGTGAAGCCTGGAATGACAACTTCAAGGCTTTGTCCAAAGGCAGTCAAGATTTCGTGACTGTACTCGAAAAGGAAGTGTCTCTAAATTCAAGACAGAAAAGAGTCTGAAGAACGCGGCCTTGTTTAAATCACAAATTTAATACCATAGTTGCTGGATGCACGTCTGACCATGTGAAAGTGTAGGCGGTTATGCTACAGTCTGTTTCATAAAAAGTGGATCACCCTAAAATTTGACTAAATAAAACATAAGTATGATACAGAAAGCATTTTTCATGTTATTTCATGTCCCTAATATATTTAAATGTCCTTATATAATCTGATAAGCTATGATACAGTAACGGTTCTTAAGAAGCTAATATGTTGTGGCCCTACCCTTATTGTCAATGACATTACCAATTCGTCTAGGCAATGCGATGATATCGTTGATTTTTGACTGATCTAACTTTCTCCACTCTCTTTTTAACAGTTACGTAAGTTGTGATACGCCATCTGTAGGTACCAGTGAACGACGAACGTTACGTTTTAGAATACTCCATACATTTTCTATGGGATTCAGATCAGGAGAACGAGCTGGCCAAGATAATGTCTTAAGCCCTAATTGAGACTTGCATAAGTTGACTCTACTACTCCCGTGACACGTAGCATTATCATCCATAAATAACCAAGTCGATGGATCACCAAGTTGATCTGTCATTTGGCCAATGTTCATTCGTAAAACATTCACATAGCGTTCAGAATTCATGGTTCCTTGCTGTATGTGAAGTTCAGAGCGGCCATTGGTCCAAATGCCAGCCCAAATCAGTAGAGTCGCACCACCTTGTACCCGGGGACGATGTAAATGTCTCGGAATTTCCTGATCAGATTTTATCCATAATCTCAATCGACCATCACTATCCTTCAGACGGACTGATGCCTCATCAGACCAGACAACCCGATCCCATTGATTTCGCCAGTGACAATGACTCATTGCCCATCTGAGACGTCTTTTTGTATGCTGATCTGATAATTCGATCTGAGAGGGCTTCTTACAGCTCTTGAAATTCGACTCAATAAGTCTTCTACGAATAGTGGACTTAGAAATAGACGAGTCTAGTGCAGCCATCTCAGTTAACGAGAGACTTGGATCAACTTTAACAAATCTCAAGTCTCTACGTTTGGATGTTTTGCGTGGACGGCCAGAGCCCTCTTTACGACAGAGTCGAAAATCATCATTATGCCATCGATGCACATTTGTGTAAGGGACATTTAGTCGCTACAAAGCTAAGCTCGCAAAGAAAACCCCAGTTCTAGCAAGGCTGACACTTTGCCTTTTGTGAATGCGATCTCGTTATTGTTCATTTGTGCTTTGTATTGTTTTCAACCGGTAAGAGATAGATTTCTAGCTGAAAGCAATCAGGAGTGCTGCCAACACCACCGCAACGAAGTCAGGAAGCTATGGAACATGAAGTCCAGTTAATCACATGTAGCAGTTACATTATTATTGATGAATAATGGTGCTATACTGGCTCTGATTGACCGATTTTCTTTATTTTCTTTGAAAATGTTGTGATTAAGCTAACTATGTCATTTGTCAAGAAATTATGATATATGATGAATAATGAAATTATGACATTAATGTGTAGCTGTAATTCAGCGCAGACTGCATATAATTGATCGACCGACTTTGCATATTATACCTATTCATGTTTTTAAATTTATTCTGTGGCAAGATCAGGTTGTTTTCTGTCCCTCTCGCTAAAGAAGTGTGTAATTTCCTGCAATGAAGAGGAAGACGATGTGCTAAGTTGTAATAATCTACAGTTATCTATCTAGACATGATTTATTGATGCATGGCACACGCATGATTCACTGTCAGTAGAACTGAACAGGTTCTGTGAGGCATCCGCGGCTTTTCGGACAAAATTCCAGATTTTTCCAGGTCGATTTATACAAAATTCCAGGTTTTTTGTAACGAACATTTCTAGTCACATTCCAAAGCTTCCATGTCTAAATTTTGATATTTTATCAACTTCGCAGGTAATTTCCAGTCAAAATTCGCATTTAATCATGCCGCTACATGCAGGAGTTTACTAATCGTCATTGTATCTATTCAGACATCCTATACATGATCGCTGTTGGTTTATCTTTGCGTCCCTGATTGAGTCTAGTCATGCATAGGATTGCAAGACCGTGGAGTCACAGCGGGTCTGCAGTGAAAACCTCTATCGGGATCCCGCACAGAACTGGAAGCGTTGCCCGGAGTCAAGCCTGATTTTTCCTCTACGAAAAACAGATTTCATCATTTCGATCCTAAATGACCACGTGATCATAATCCCAGGCATGAATTTAGTTTTTTCATGGCATTGACTTCCCCATTGGGCTCACAGTCACAACCCTAAGATGCATAGGCTACGTAGGCCTTTCTATGTTTCTATCAAGTGCACAGCGGTAGCAGGCCATAGGAGGACAGATATTCAGCTCACACACCCTGCTGGTTTGTCTAGATGGAAAGTCTATCGACTTAGATGCAGATAGAGGGGTAAAACCTACATGTAGGTGTCGGAGAAAGGAATCGAAATTCCTCAAGAGTTTTGTGTGGGTTGGTGCAAAACTGGCAGCTTAGAGAACCCGCTTCCCGCGTTGGCTAGTAACAATCTGATCGAAGAATAACTCTTATGAATATGCGAGACAAAACACAGTGACATGAACTGAGCAGTAATCAGTGCTGAAACAGAGCAGCAACATCATACAAAGAAGAAAGAAAAGGCAATGAAAATGATAAATTAGTCTTCATAATGTTGTCTCGCCCACTCTTCGATAACCATTGTTGCTATTCCAAGCGAGAAAGCGGTACTTACTAATTGTCCGTTTACGACAACCCACCAAATCTGCCATAGACGTTCGATTTCTTTCTAAGACACAAGCTGCATATTTAACCCGGCTATGTGAATTATTGTAGAACAGGTAACCTTCACAACAAAGCTAAAGTCCCATGGATGTCTGGCCTATTTATATACCATGTCGAAGCTCATTTCAAAATTGCTCCTAAACTGAATGGTGATTTCCATTTGGCTTTGTTGTCGCTTGATGTTGAAGGACTTATCAAAACTTGCTCGTCTAAGTACATGGTTAGGAAAATAATTCGAAAAACTTTCACAATGTTATCAGTAGCAGAACGACATGAGTCAAATGCTGTATTAACGGCTTTTTTATCATAGCTTTGAGTAGAATTGTTGGAGCAGTGGTCATCACTTTTTAGATGCATGACCGACCCATTTGCCAGACTGGACCGGGCCGGCCACCGGTGCCAATTTGCCATCGACCAATTACATGTCTGGAACATAATGGCCATTTTACACGAAAAATGATGTAATTTTCTAGACAGGTCACATGTCAGGATTTTCGACTTTCAGTCCGAGTAACACTTAATGAAATTGTAAGTCGAGAAAGGGATACATTTCTCAGACATTCGTAAAAGGTAATTTGTTTTTTCTACATTTAAATGTAGATCTGTCTTACTCATCAGTTCAATGATGGAACAGGGATCTTAAACGTGACAAATTTCAGATTGCTGCAATGGATCAACTTGGAGACTTCAATCGAGGAACAGAATCTAAGTAGGATGTGTTGCGTAATTTTCAATGATTGTTTTTTCTTCTGCTCACGGAACAATACATAGCTAAATGTATACCTTCAGATCGCAACTAATTGAAAAATGCAGACGCATGAATTATACTTTGATAATAGCGAATAGTTTGAAGAATTGATTAACAAACAAAAGTAGCCATAACTATTGAAGCATAAATTTTCTGAAATTGCTGTTTACGATAACAGATAACTTGACAAAATTAGCTACTAGTCTTTCGACAGCAGTTGGCAAAATAAAATTGTTGTTTTCCAAACTAGTCAGTCTATCTGTGTGAAACATACTTTTCAATTTGAAGAAATATTTGTACAGCAGTATCCCGTTCATGATTAAGGATGCATCAAGGAAGTTGAGGTTCTACTTCGCTACGGAAGCTGTCACGGAGTCAATTTTTTGATCAACATTTATATTGTCAAATTATACACCGAACCACGCTTATTATCGTTATAACCGTTATCGATAAGAGAAGAAATATTTCAACAAATCAGTCAAGAACCTGTGTTTGTAACACGCAGCTTCAACTACACGACTATAGTTCTTCATTTGGGATTTGCATCCATACAAAAACATCTCAAGATCATTTGAGGTTTGAGATTTCCACCAATAGGAAAGGCTGAGAAACGCTATTCTGAAGGTTCAGATAAATATTGAAATCGTTTAAAGAAAGGAATTTACAATCAAATTATCTGTATAAGATCCTTATGCATTCTATCACTTTTTCTCAAAATCCTGCATCAATTTTTCTCAACATAATAGTTTTTCAATATATTTTCTCAATGCACTGAGTTTATTTGCTGTCAATTTTAAGTTAACCTATCAAGTTATTAAAATCCCAGGTTTTCCAGGTTCATTCATCGATTCCATGAGTTTTTCCATGATTTTGAAAGAATTCCAGGTATTTTCAGATCAAATCACAAAATTCCAGATTTTATAGGTCGCGGACACCCTGTTGAAAACAGGTCGCAATGCAAACTAACAAAAAACTTATTGATTGGCTCAATGACAGGCATGGCCCCCGCAGTTCAGATGATCACGATCATCAGAATGATGAGGAGCGAGATCACGTAATCATCATATTCTCATTTCGATGGCTGCTAATTTGAGCCTGTGAGAGACTGAGCTTGACTGCATTGTTCCCCTCTTTGATGTAGGTGAGCTTCGAGAAGGAATCAAGACCATATGTGTCAAACTTTGTTAGCTGATCAGCTCGACTTATTGGACAAAATCTCTTTCAGAAGAAGTTCCATGAGCTCAAAAATAAGGCTTTAATTGAGATAAAGTGGCGAACGAGTTACTCCAATTCAAAAAAGATAAAGGAAAAGTATACTTCATCCTTGACACGGCGGTATGGAAATCCTTTTAGCTGCATGAATAATTTAAGGACTAGTTCATTATGTCGGGATACAGTGTGCGTAATGCACGTGCTGTAAGCTCTGTTATTTATCATAATTGAAATAAGGCCTCAAATTGCGATTAATATTGAATACTGCCTTCTGTTAACAGAATTCAACAGAACCATGTATGCCAAGACATAACAAGTAAGTAACGTGTGTTGGATCAAATTCAACAGTAACTCAATTTCATCGTCATCATAGTTGCCAAACTTAGTCACAGGTTGTTTGGTGCTTCATATTTTGGAGTTGGAAGCTAAAAAAGTTTTCCTCTGGGTTTCGCAGGAAAAGCGAGATTTTTGACTTAACGTTTTGTTCACCAACACACATCAATCCAAAATTAGCATCTCAATGGAAAATTTTGTGCTGTGAAAGAAATTATGTAAAATGAAGATCAATTGAAGCCCTTTAATTCAGAATACTTTGAATTTAGTAAATGGTTGCATTGGTGAAGTTTTACTACATTATCCATCATAGCTTATTTGAGTACCGCACGCTTTTCATGTTGTCTAACTTGTTATTTTATGATAGATCTCCTGTAAATAGTTTTGACCATTTCTACAAAGTTCCCTTTGATAAGAATGCTTTGATTTTACCTTACTGTGCTCTATGATATCATATGCATATTTCTATATCGTACTTTTCTATGTCTGTTATTCTCATGTCATATAATTTTGAAATTTTTGTTTAACTTCTATGCACATTGATATTTCGTCACTCTTTTTAAAGAATCTCAAAACGTTGAGTCAAAAATCTCGCCTTTAATTCCTGCGAAATCTAGAGGCAAACTTTTTGAAATTTTAGGTCTTCTAGGAATGGCCAATAGAACCTTCATCGTTTCTACTAAGTTGGAAACAAGTGTTGAGGAAACATGGGTCTTAACTGTAAATCAAATCAGTTCACCAGGTGGAGCGGTATATTGAAAGTTCATATCCGACCAAAAACGCTCACCTACGATGACTTCATTATCTTTCCAATTGATGTCGTGACCTCACTAGCATGTTCCAATTGAGTTGAATTTCAACATGTTCATGATCTGCGACGACTTTATACATATCTTGATGCAACCAAAGGCCAGACAAAATGTCCGGCATAGAATTGAAAGCAGCCAATCCACGGTATACTATTTTATATAGATAACACCTGCATAGTTCCAAAGGTCTATTTTAGAGCACGAAATACAAAGCAACTATAATCAATCATAAGATACACGTATGTGCGCGTGATTTTCTGATACATTTTTTAATGTCAAACTAAGTGTACCTTAAACCGTACTTAGTAGCTTTAATTGTTTCTTCAAACAACGGTTTAGTGGTAGATTGATGAAAAATAATACGTAGCTCTACAACGAGGTAAATGTAAGATCAGCTACAATTTCAACACACCAAATCTCAATCAGGTTGGTCCCTTGTAAAAATGATTCTGAAACTTGGTTATGATAGCTATACTAGGGAAAGCAAAAACTTAAAAGCTAAAAGCGAAAGTTGATTTCTGATTATAATGTTTTCATCTATTTGGTGGTTGATATTATCGACCAAATCACTACATCATTTCACAAAAGGGTGAGGCCCATCATGATATTTAATGACTCAAACGTAGCCATCGTTATATTTAATTGTTTGAGTGAACCGCAATTGCACTTTTGTCTTAATGCTTCGAAGGAGGCTCATTAATGCCACGAAAAATGAATTTTTACATTCAATTTCTTGAAGGAGTCCATCATTACACCCCAACCTTAAAAGGGCCCACCATTATATTAAATGCCTTATCGAGGCTCGTTGTAGCATTTAATACCTCGGAATGTGACAATTATTTCTTTCTACTTTCATAAAGAGGCCTATATCTATAGGCCTGTCATAACATCTGATGCATCGAATGCGGCCAATCATCACATAATAATTGCTTGACGGGGATCCCCGTTTATGCTTCATAGGGTCATAAATTAGCTCATAAATCATGAATATTTCGGGCAAACATGAAACGTGATAAGCATGGGAACACAATATGATGAAACGAAAATTCACATATTAACCAAAAGTTTGAGTTGCATATATCCTCATTTTCTGAAGACTTTAGTTTCTGAGATAGCTATTTCATAGAATAGAATAGTGTTTATAATTCTTCAGATGAAAATCACAGTTATGACAATGTATTGCAGACAGAAAAAATGACAGTTTTGGTAAAAAAAACATAGATAATCGACTGTCATGAACAGGTATGAACCTAGGAGTTATGATGGATGATGACTTCAGAATTGAAATATAAAACTTGCCATGAAAGGAAGAAAACGAGTCTTTCATCCTTACAGTGTGACATAAAGGGATACAAGGAACGCCAGTGTAAGGCAGTCTATGAGGGATCAGTTCGTGGAGAATGTGCGTTCTGTCGCTTTCGGCTTTGAGAAATAGCTGCTTGCCAATCAACACACGACGATTTTCAATTTCATTTTGAGAGCAGTGAGAAGTTCAGGGGTCGTTGCGGTAATCACATTTCATGTAGAAATGTGGTGTTCTTAGAAGTTCATAATTACACAACTTTCCGCACAATATGCATTTATGTTCTAAAATCATTACTTAAAAAGCTGACATACATTCATCATCGCGGAAGCACAAGTTTTCTGTGATGCGAGTGCTTAATTGCCTAACGCTCTACATGTATTTCCAATTATCAAGTGTTATTGAGATGAGGCGAACTGACTAGGGCACATCAATAGATATCGAGTTCATACTTACATGCAGTATAAAAAAATGTCTCATTTGCAATGATTTTGAGATGCTGAAAATATTGTCAGGAACGCTGTCGGTCGGTTCATCTCGTTATCGGTAGATTGAGTTCCAAGTGGATTTGAAGGCTGATGCAGTTGAGTGTAAGTCGAACTTAACATTGTCATGATGCAATTTGTCGCAGTTTCGACAATACAGATGACAAATATGCATTGAGACCACAGATATAAATTGCTTTGTCTACGTGCTTGTATCTACAGCTGAGTTTCCTCAATACGGATGGACACGGCCAGAACTAGTCTCGAGGGGCAAAAACATCAATTTTCCATTGAACGTGAAGCAAATTCAGCCTCAATATAAAAAGGCAGCTTAATGAAAATGATATTCTATCGGCTTCAGTCTGCATTCACTAATAATAGGCCTACAGTACGTAGCAGATGAACATAAGATAAAAACCCTTCAAATTATCAACTCTCCAAGAACTTAATGGAGACTTCTAACAGGAAAGGACAGGAGGTTGCTCTACGATGTCCGAATGATGTTAATTGGAAGTGAGACTAGCATCATTCTATCAGAGAAACTGTCCTGCACTGAATACGATCAAGCATAGGCCTACTTAAGCTGCTCTGAGGACCTGATGACCAAACGTATGAGAAAAACTACATCACAGGACGAACCTGAGCTTTATTAAGTACAAACATCTGATGGGGCCTGAAGCAGGCACTGGCTCAAAACAAATGCTTCCTGTCTTTTATCGTCTTTCAATCTTCTGTTTTCTTCTTCGAGTATGTATTTCTTCTTCATATACCTTTAACGTTTTCATTGATTCCTTTCTCTCTCGTGTGAATAGTTTATCTTCTGTCATTGCAGCAACTGTCTTCATTCGTTCGTCACATTTTCTTCCAATTTGTTCGATCTTCTCTTCCAGTTATTTCCGTGCTATAATCTTCTTTAAGTTTCTCAGTTCGCCTTTCTGCTTCTTTCTTCTTTTTTACTTTGCTCCTCTCTTTCCGCAATTCTGAAATTGTCTCTTCTCGCTTCCAAATCAATCTCATTTAATAATAATTCGCTCTATTGCCTCACGATATAACTCGGTGAGCACAGACCATGCAGCAGGATAGTGAATAAAACAGATGAAGAAGAGAAATGCGATCAAATCAATTATCATTAAATTAATTTCTGATTAATCATGACTTAATGATCATCAACTAAAAATTACTTACAAATCCCCCGACATCGATCACTTCGAGATTGTGTCGTTTGCCATCGATTGTCTCAGATACGTGATAGAGGTCCTCAACCGTTGGATCGTAGACACTATGGATGCGTTTGTTTGGTTTTACGAACTGCTTCACAAGTTCACTCTTTCCAATCCCACCTTTACCGAGAATTATTAACTTGTAGGATTTCATTTTGGGAGATCGTCGTATCAAAAACCTGGAAGAGATGATAAGCATATTCATGACTGTTTTCATGCAGAAACTGGTGCCTTAATAGCTGAAAACAGAATTATCATGTTGAGTTTCCATAAGCCACACAATTATACATGAGTAGATGATACTCTTCTGGTTGACACAACCGCTGATAGTAGAATGTGGAAAACTAAAAACACAAATTCACCAATCACGACAAATTGTACAGGTTCAATAGTTTATCAATTATGGATGGAGATAGAGGAAAATCACACATTGAAAACAGAATACGCCGACCCAATTATTCAGCTAATCGAACTGAAACTGATCGCAATTATCAGCCGCTTATTAACAACCACTAACATACCTGTGTACCTCAAGATTTCAAAAATCGTACAATTCAAAATTGTCTATAATTTCAATAAAATTGTATATTCTCTACTCAATTCTCTACTCCTTGTGCATTCTTGTACTAAGATCAAACATAATGATCTAAAAAGTGCATAATGCAATCAAAACAAAACGCAACAATAGAAAAATAAAACAAGAAGCGGATTGCTTGTGTGTCTGATAAGAGATATGATTTTCTAAAACCAAATAGGTGATTAATTACATAATACGAAATATATCAAAAACAAAAAAGGTCGAATTGCAATGCCACAGCGTTCCTGCACTTCCTTCGCATAACACGATTTCAGTTGTTTAATTTCTTTGTCGCTGTATTTTCCCCTTGATTGAAGGGTTCAGGTCGTCCTTTCAGGACCAACAATGAATCAAGCGTGCAGGCGGATGAGTCCTGCTGCGTAGTCTTGTTTTTCCTCACTTGGGAAAGGATTCGCTCACAAGCTGCGTTGCTGTGGGGCATAGTCAACACAGCTAGCATGACGCATGCCAGCTTCGCGAATCGCAGGTTTCCCATACAAACACCACCCCCATGTACAATGAAGAAAAGCGTAGGCCACTCTGAATTCCAAGTAAGCCTACGTACACGTAGAGGCGTACGACAGCAATATGCTTATAACAGCAATAGCCTATGCAGTAATGAGACAGAAAAACCTACTTAATAGCGGATGAGACATACATTTACTAGGCCTATTACACCTTTATACTTTTTTTACTTTATTTTTTTGTTACACATGGGAACTTGCTCAAGTACGAGTATGTTCATGCATTACTCACCATAAATTTGCGTCGAGGTGTAGATAACGACTGAACAGTTGCGAATCTAAAGGCGACGGATGAGTTGGGCTGGGGACCGGTCGCAAGCGACGAGATTAATAAGACGAGATTAATTTCCGAGGTTGGGATCAGAGCTGCGTAATAGCGATCATAGGGTGGATGGCAATTTGCAGGCGTTATTTGCGTTGAAGTCTCAGTCGGGGTACATATACGAGCCAAGCTGCATCATTGGAAACGATCACAGTCACCACCAAATACTTTCATTCCTAACAAATGCGAGTTCAGATAGGATCAGTATCACACCTTTGCATGGCCTGGCTTTCTGGCTTTTAATGTGGATAGGCATATGTTGACGCCTCGGACGGCCACAACTTATGATTTCTGAGAAGCAACTGCATTGCTAAAATGCGTTTGAGTGAAGATCACAGCTCAAGTATGAAATAAGAAAGTGACTTATTCGATAGCAAAAATTCCTAACCACATTCGAGCACATTAATTTAAAAAAAGCCTTGCCATTATTTTAAAATTCTTGCAAAATTCGTACAATTTCCCGAAAAATTTTCTTACTGTTCTGATAAAGTATTATTTCACATAGCGTATGGTTTTGTCTTCGTGATACTGGATTTCTCCTTGTAGGTTATTTAGTGCTAGTAATTCTGCGTGTTCCTTAATACTTCGTAGGTTGCACTTCATAGGACTGGATCACAACTATTCTGTTCGTGTAACTCAGATTTCATTTTCACAATTCGATCACGTAAATTCACAATTCAATTCTTGTAATTCAATTCATAATTATTATATTTGATAAAGGTAACAATTAATTGGCGTCGCGATTATGGAAAGAGCCTTTGAACCTATAGATATTTCTGATCCTAGCAGTATCGAGGAATAGTTGGAACGTCTAGAAATGCATTTTTTCTAAAATGCTGAAAAAATAGACAATCCAGCCCTAAAGTTGGTGCACCATCACGATGATGGGAAAAGGCGCATACAAATTACTAAAGGAACTATGCTATCCGAAACAGTCAGCTGACCTCACCATCAGTGGTCGAGCCAGAGATTTTTCCATTTTTTTCGCAGCTCCACTAAATTTTCGCAGGCCTACTAATAGCATCGAATTACAACATCATATTTCATGATCACTTAGACTTAATGCCGCTCTTATCAAAACTTGACCAAGATCGCCTAATGTCTGTCAGGAGAAACTAATAGTCCTATATGTTTTCTGCAGTTTCCGCAAAATAAACACCTGCAACGCAGCAATTCAAACGGCAATTAGGTGCATGGTTGCAACAGCCAAAATTTTCCGAAAGCAACTACGTTTCATCATTGATTATTCTTAGAAAAAAATTTTCGCAAAAATTCAATAACATGAAGTCGCAATTACCACCATCCATTATTATTTCTTAGGAGCCATTTTGTCAATAAGTAAATTATCAAGATAGCATTTGGTTACCGAATTCATCTTATCAATTAGTACATGCATGCGCATGTAGTAAACGCAACTAAAAGTCGGTAACCGCTACTGATCCATTCAAATTGATAACATGGGTTGACAATGTCACAACAAAAGGAAATTAGCCAATTCAGCAATAAGTAGAAGGTAGAAGTTCTCATCAAAAGAAGAAGACAAATACTAATTATGAATCGAAAGAGAAATAACGCATGATGTAGAAATTCACAGATGTGGAAATCTTGAAGAATTCTTGTAAAGATGCAGCATTGCCGTCCATGAAAAATCTTGAAATGCATCTGAATATAATGCAGTATTCTTTTCCATTGACCCCACCTCTCACAGCAGTGTTGCTTGGCATTTCATTATCACGGTTGCAGTAGGTTGCAGAAAAAATTTAATGATTACATTATTTTTGCACCTCATGAAGGTCTTATACCGAAAGCCTGTGTGCCAATAAGTATAATTCAAGCCTAACAGGATATGTTTTCCTACAATATCATCAACTACGACTCGATGTCCCTACATCTTATCACTAGTCTTCCTCGCCTTTATGTGTTCCTTTCTCCTATGCCTCTTTCTCCTGCCACTCAATTTTCTCAAACATAGATTTCATTTTTATTAGCAAGTCATTCTCGTTTTCTTGCTGCAACTGTGTTCACCCTTTTCTGATGATCATCAGTCGTCTTCTTTCCTCTTTCTCCTCCTGTACGTACTTCCAAACAAGCATTGGAATGATGCTCGGCCAACGACTGTCTGTGATTGGTAACGTGCGGCAGAATTTCTTGTTGGCTGTCACGCCCAATTAGATGAAGATCAACGCTCACGCTATATTGATCCAAATGAGATGTCCACTCAGTACGTCAGAGTTTCCACGAGGCAAGATCAAATATGCTCTCATTAAAACAGAAACCCGTTGTATGTTGATGGTTTGATCGGTTAAAATGTTGTTAGAGCTAAGTCTCATTAACAAGAGAGAAATTAGAGAAACATGCAATAGTTGCAGATTTGTTTCTATTGAAATTCATTCTATCAAAATAATGGTTAGCCGTGAATCTTGACAAAGTACACCGACATTCTTTGGGTACTGCTGTCATGGCAACGCGCGTTCATTGCGTATCCTATTGCTTTCAATGTGCATGTCCGTCCTGGTCCTTTAATATACCGGTACATGTCGGATTTTTATGACCGGATGTCGATGGTAGCCTCTTCGCGACGCTCATAGTTCATAACACGAGATTCAAAGATTTTGTGGACTGTTGATCCCTTAAACGAAAATTCCATTAAAGCATATTTTCAATATTAAGTTAACTTTTCTGCACATCTAGCATAAAACGCACACCATTTTTCGCAGCATCCACTTCTTTACAATGCGTTAGTAAGTTTTCTTACTGGCAGGTAACATACGTTTTTAAAAATTGGATAGTGCATTCATTTAACGGATCACTTGGATTACTTGAAGCTTGATCTGATACTTTCGTGTGATCTTGGGTCTTGACCAGCTACAGTGTACCACCAGCATCCATCAGGGCCGTTGCATCGCTAACTGAATATATAAAAAATATGTGAATAAAGCTGATTGGAAACGGGGATGTGTACCGCTTCAAATGATTCTAGTTGCGTTCAGAACTTCTGTAATCTAGCGACTGTACAAATAAACTTCATGAAATTTAATTTATATATCGGACAGCAACATTCAAATTATATAGAATTCTATTTGTTTTGCATACATGGTATGAAACAAATTTTAGAAATCAAGATTTCCGAGGATTTCTTTCGCTGGTACGGAGATTTGAAGGCTTTAATTAGACAAGTCGTTTGATATTCTTTTAAGTAAGTGACGGCGACTTCTTAAACATAGCATTGAAGGCTTCAAACGTGGTTATTTGACAAAAGAGCACGGTAGCTTTTCAACAATATACAACAACCACACATGCTCACTTAACAGGTGCTAAGAACTACTACTGCAATTCTAATTTCTTTACTGAACCTGCTAAAAGACGCTACGATGAATATGAAGCTTCACGAACTGATAATGTAATAAATAACATCATAATTAGTTGTCACTAGTTTACTTTTTTCATCCGGTAAACCAGCATTTGTTCGATTAGACAGCATAGGTTCATTAAAAGCATGAATTATAAGATTTCAATTTTTCGCAGGACCAAGTCCATTTTTTTAAACATTTTCGCAGATTTTCGCAGCTGGCCCGACCACTGCTCAACATATCTGAAGTCAAAACGTATTTGCTCAATCACTTGCGGCCTGCGAATTATGAAATTCACGAACGATCAGTATTTAATTCCTTGGTCCGTCAGTGATTTCATCTAGTATTAGAACAGCAATCTGTGAAATACAATTTCGAGGCATAGTTGCCAGTTCATCTGAGGGACCGACTCGTGGCAGGCATTGATGATGATAGCATCAAACGGAAATTTTTGACCGAGAAGTATTTGACTTGTGAATCTGAGAAAGCCATTGCAGTAACCCATGTTTCAATTGATTCAGCCATTAAGTCACAAAATCCAGAACGACCAGTTCTCGCTGAGTTTGGCAAAAATAACCGTCACACAAACGTCCTAAGTATCAAACCAATTCAAGTCAACAGCAGAGGCTCCCACAAAAGAATCTCACTCCAGCTAGATCGAACTTCCAGAGTGAGAGAACGCACCGACTTGCTCCAGATAGTCTAAAGATTATTGTTTTCTTGTGCCAGCAAACACAATTATTGGCAAAATTGCAAATTCAGGAATGCGACGTGTAATACGCACCGAAAACATGGCCAGATCAGCAAAGTTTGCAAGAGTAAGCTGTCGAAAGACGACACAGTCTATCTGGTTGAAGAGGTCACTACATCGGTTGACGATTTTTGACTGAGCGTAGATGCCGACAAACACATCACCCGTTCAGGCGCTTGATGTCGTTATTCTTTCAGTTTCCGAAGCACCGGTTATTCATGCTGTCACTGGCCATAGTCTTGATCTGTACGGCGAAGTTGTTCTCAATATCAGAGGCTTTGACATTCGTTTCCTCATCAATGAAAATTCAACATTATTGGCAAGAAAGACGTGTTCCGTTTGCATCTCGAGATAGAAAAGGCTGTGCTTAAAGCGTTGATGATTTCGACTGATGAACCCAGGTCCAGTTCCAATTATGAGATCAGCTATTTGATAGAGACAGAATCTAATTGTTCTGGGGGTATTGAAATCGATCCTGTTCACATTGATCACGAAAATTGAGAACCGAAATTCTGTAAAAGTCGTCCCATTCCTTTTGGACTTTGGGAACCAGTAAAGAAAATCTTCGACAAATGGATGGATGACGGTATCGCCGTGAAAGTTGAAAGCTCACTCTGGGCCACGCCCATTGTAGCGCCCCTTAAAGCGAATGGACAACCTAGTGTTTGCGGTGATTACCGAATAACAAGCAATCCGATTCTGCGGCATCACGCTCCAACTACACTAGAACCGGAGGATTTGTGTGCAAATTTAAGCAATGCGACTGTTCTCAGTGAGGTTGATCTTGAGATTCCACTTGACGCTGAGTCCCAAGAGTTGACGCTGATTACACCGTTCGGTCTGTATTCGATGCGCTTTTTACCTTTCGGTTGGCATGCTTCGTCTTCGGTCTTTCAGTCAGTCATGGACGTAATTGACGGGTTCTCTAATGTTGTTTCGCACCAAGACGATTTACTTGTTTACGACTGTGCTGATGACGTACACGATAAAGCCCTTCCCGCAATCTTAGATCGCTTGATCAAATTCAATGTTAGAATCAACAAGACAAAAAGTATTTTCAAGGCCAAGGAAATATGGTATTAGGAATCTTGCTTTACAGCAAAAGTATTCAACCTGATCCGGCTAAATTCACTGCCATCATTCCATCCACTCCTGAGATCACCAATCAGCATGAACTGCATTCTATCCTTGGTTGCCTTCAATACTACAGCAGATTCAGTCCGAACTTCAAGCGTCTCGCCGCCTCCCTGTTCGAATTGTGCAGAAGAGGTGTAGATTTTGTCTACACCAAGTTCCACAGCGAAGCTTTGCGGCAACTGAAGGAAGAAATTTTTGATGAGAAATTGAAACCTTTTTCGGTCTCCTGTAATTCCACTAGACTTGTATGTGACGCATCCGACTATGCGATTAAAGGAATGCTCGAGCAGGAGGGATCACCTGTTATTTGCGTATCCCGCAAACTGTCCCAGAGTGAAATCGGATATTCTTAAACGCAGAAAGAAGCATTAGCTAATCACTGGTGCGTCAAGCATCTACATTGGTTCTCATGTGGTTTGACATTCACGATTGTCACTGACCACCGTTCTCTTATCCACATTTTCAACCCTCAAGGTTCGATTTCGAAAGGAGCATCAAACATGCTCAAGAGATGGTCTTGGAGATTGTCAACTTATGATTACGATGTCGAGTATGAGATAGTTGTTTTGATCCCTCAAGACAATTTTCTTTCCCGCTTCACGAAATCCAATGTTACTGCGACTACAAAATGCCTTTTTACTCATCCATTGCCCATCGATTCGTCTGCTCTGGATCAGGAAACTAAGCGTGCTTATGAACCGGTCTAATCAGCAACACGTCGTGGATGGTCGGCAAGATCGAAGCGATAATTCCGGGAATTTTACGTGAATCGCGAAGATCTCAGTGTTTCAGTAGACGGACATTTGATATTTTGAGAACTTATTCTTCTTCCACCATGTATGAGAAAGCAAATGATGGAACATTTACATGTCGGTCATGTAAGTAGCGAAAAAATGAAGAGCCTTGCAAGATTGATATGTTGGTGGCCTACAATGAACTCAGATTTAGTTAACTATTCGAAGCAATGTATTAACTGTCACAAAAAATTCGCAATACTCCCTCCAACTGGAAAGCATGTCCAGCTACGTATGAGAGAAACCAACGAAATCATGTTGATTACGCTGTACCATTTTTGTCTAAGTACTATTGCCTCGTCATCATTGACAGCTATTAAAAATGACCAGAAGTATTTTTCACCGAACATGCCGATGCATCATTTACTGAACGCTGTCTTCGATCGTGCTTCTCACGCAAAGGTGCATCGCAGACTCTCGTGAATGATAGCTTAACTCATTTCACTGAAAGCCATTTCAATACATGGCTGAAGTCTTTGAACGTCATTCATCTTTATAGTGCACCTAGGCATCCGAAGTCTACAGGCTTAGCTGAAAACTTTATCAAGACGTTGAAGCAAGCAATTTCGTCCGAATCTTCTTTGCGAAGCATCCGAGATCTTGAAAGGTTTACTTTTATTTTTAGTTTCCTCTTTCAATATAGGAATGCTGAACATAGCACGACATGACGGCGTCCTGCGGAGCTTTTGAGGGGACATACCCTAAAAAGCAATGCCATCACATCGTATGAAGTCATGTTTCAGAGAGGTATCGGTAATATTGGAATAATATTGAAATATTGGTAATCGCATGGCGTCCGTAATGGACATCGAAGATGGTTTGATCCATCGTCGCCACATGGAGCAGTTGCGATTCACCGACGAAGGGGTGAGAATCTACGATACAGCGAGTTCTACGACGACATCTCCCATCTTCGCATCTTCATCTCCTGCAGTGCCTATGTCTTTTGTATCCGCATCGTCTGCATCTTCGATCTCTGCCCTACCTGGTTCCTCGTCAACTTTTACGCCTTCAGCCGCATCTCCCTCAGCGCTCGCACCTACTGCTATTCATTCATCTGCAATAACCTCTGCATCAACTGCGAAAGGATCTTCCAGTCCTGTTGTGCCATCTCCACTGCTTCGCCAAATTCTCTAATTCCGGTTGGCGCGGCTGCTTCTCCTCCTCATTCAGAGACTTCAAATCTACCATATTTGTCTGTTGTGCTATCTCGACTCCGGAAAACTCACGATGATCAAAGTGGATCTGTATGCTTATCGCGTTACGGTCGACGGCGAAAGAAGCCTGAACGACAAAATTTGTAGTGTAATAAGTGATTTTACTAACTAAACGTTCACCTTTCAAAAGGGGAATGCATTGTGACATTCTCGAACATTCCATGTTGATAGTTTTACTCAAAATTATACTAATTGATTTGTTTGTCTGTAATAATTCTCCGACTAATATCTCTGACTGGAATTTCCAAGAGCTAAAGTTCTATCAACTCTATGACTTTCTGTGTCCTAACTGATTCTTACTGATCAACCCGTAAAGTTTATGTGAAAGCAAAAACTTTGTCTTTCTTACTTATAAAGTATCATTTCACATGATGAATGGGTTTTTCTTCGTGATACTGGATTTCTCTTTATAGGGTATTTAGTGCTAGTAATTCTGCGTAATCCTTAATACTTCTTAGGACTAGATCACAACTATTCTATTCGTGTAACTCCGACTTCATTTCCACAATTCGATTCCGTAAATTCACAATTTCATTCTTGTAATTCAATTCAATTCATGCAATTCAATTCACAATTGTTATCATGAATTCATGATTGTAGTGCTGGTGCCAAGCAAACCGGCGTCGCATGCGAATGATGACTGGCGTCGTTGAGAGAAGAAAGAGTTGGAAATTGGGTAGGCTGAGCTCGGTAGGCGTGGTGAAGGCAGTCAGCCTAGGAGATGGACACTTCGATAACAAATGTTCCGCAGACAACTCATGTCTTTAAATCGAGGTTGAGGGTAAGCAAGGGCATGCTCCTCGTAGAAAACAAAACACCAACAAAATCTCATGAATTGTACAGAATAAAGGATGGCCCTCCAGTTCCCCAGCCCTTGAATGGGCAGGGGGTGCGAAGAATCTCCGGGTCGACAGAGAAAAGTTCAGGTGTGAGATTTGGAAGTTGGAATGTCGGTGGTTTCTGTGGAAGAGGAACTGAAATCTGTCAAGAGCTAAGAAAACGGAATGTAGAGGTTTGCTGTCTACAGGAAGTACGGTAGAGAGGTCATGGAACTCGTTTTGTGGGCGCCAGAGGACAAAGATACAAGTTGTGGTGGTCCGGAAATTATACTGGAAATTCAGGGGTTGGAGTATTAGTGAAGGAGGAATAGTGAGAAAGTAGTGAAAGTTCGAAGAAGGAGCGACAGGTTGATAGTGGTGATGGTGGCTTTCGAGGATGACGTGCTGCGTGTTATCTGTGGATGTAGACCGCGAAGTGGAAGGTCAGAAGCAGAAAAACATCTTTTCTATGATGAAATGACAAATGAGTGAGAATTACATACTACAGAAGAGCAGGTGTTGGGTTTTGATGATTTCAACGACCATGTTGGAAAGGAAATGGATGGGTTTGATGGTGTGCATGGAGGGAATGGGATCGGCGTGAGAAATTTAGAAGGAAAGCGATTGCTAGAATTTTGTGATGAAAAAGAGCTGTGTGTGGCGAATACATGTTTCCGGAAGAAAGTAAAGAGGCAGGTGACTTACAGTGCGGTGGGGAATAAGACTATCGACTTTGTGATAATTGGACAGGAAAATTGAAAGCACCTTAAGGACGTGAAGACTATCCCTGGTGAATTGCAGATTGTTGATTGCTGACAGACAAAACAAGAGTAATGAGGAATGTGAAAATAATCCGCTTTCCAAGAAGGAAAATCTGGAAACTGGATGATAATGCAACGAGGTTTCAATTCCAAGATAGAGTACAGGACCTCGTTGATGTTGAAGCAGCAGATGTCTGGGGTTCTTTCAGGAATGGCGTGCTGCAGGCCCGACTGGAATCTTTACATGTTTTGATGGATTAATCCGGCGCGCCGGCGCGCTCGATAAGCGATATTTTCTAAAAATAGAACATATCTTTAAACATAGAACCGGGATCTTAGAATTTCTATAAATAGCGCACTTCCCGGCGCGCCGGCGCGGCGCGCTTTGGCCTTTGATGAAGTACATTTTAGGATACTATTCGTTCGTGCAAATATAACGCAAAAAATATTGCGAATGAAAGGATGAAAACGTACTCGTTCAAGTTAAATTACTGTGTTCGGTTACGGCGCGCATTAAACTCATCATGCGGATTTTTATTGAGTAGAATCTATAAATAGAATTTGGTGGCGGCGCGCTTTAATCCGGAAGGATCTATAAATAGATTTTGCTCTCGGCGCGCCTTAGTCTGGAATAATCTATAAATAGAATTTGGTGCCGGCGCACAATCCGGCGCGCTTGATGTAAAGATTCCAGTCAGGGCTGCAGGCATGTGACGAAATTTGTGGGAAAGAAATGAAGAACTGATCGAGATTACACATGATGGTGGAACGATGAAGTAAAAACTGCCATAATGAAGAAAAAGAAAGCTTATAAAGCACTGTACATTGTACATGGATGGTACGGAGGAAAACAATATCAACTACAGAAACAAGAAAAAGCAAGCGAAGAAGACTTGCCAGACCCATGAAACAAGAGGCCATGCAGGAGATGGAGAAATTGAGCGAAAGTCCTAACAACATCTTCAAACGTGTAAAACTCATGAAGCGGAAAGGAAGGGACGTCGAAGGCGGCCGATGTATGAGAAGAAAAGATGGACGACTCGGCTTCACAGAAAAGGACAGAGGACAAATATGGAAGGAACACATGGAAGTGATTTGGAATGAAGAGAATGATTGGGATCAATTAGTGTTTTTGGTCGGGGAAAATTATTCGAATAAAATAAAATAAGGATTTTTATTTTATTTTATTCGAAAAATGAATTTTTATTCGAATAATACACATTCTCCACTGTCGGCCTATCTCCTCTGTTTTCACAATAAGACGGAACTCGCTTCGCCACACGGCACACAGCCAGATTTCTCTCCACATTGTCAGCTTATTTTCGCTCCCCTTCAACCCGCCCGCCCCGCCGCACCTTCTTTGAGCTTCCCTCTTTGCCTTCCTTCGATAATCAGAATTGGCGCTGACGTCATTCATTGCACGTCTGACTCGGCTGGTGGATAGACAATAAATGGAATCTTTATTTTGTCCATTGTAAGGCTTAACTTGGAGAACCGCTGTGCTGTTGCCTTTTATGCGATCAAAAGGGTGCGCGTTTGACTCAGCGTCCAATGAAAGTTTTCCCCATAGTGCTTTGGGGACAGTACGGTATTGCCAGCTGTGAATTCAAGGATCCTTACCGGCGGAGAAAGCTGTTGATCTGGTTGATGCACGACTCCTTGCATTCGGACTAAATCGTTTGAAAGATATCATCGGTGTGGTCACGGATGGAGCAGCCGTCATGCGGAAGTTTGGGCGACTTTTCGGTATCGAACACCAGCAATGCTATGCCCATGGCATTCATCTTGCTGTCACAGATGTGCTTTACAAAAGTCAACAGCGTGGCACTGATGAAGATTACAACGACAACACAATCGAACATGATAGCAACGTGGAAGGGGAAGAAGATAACGATGACGTTGATGACGGAGGATTTGTCAAAGAGTCTGCGTTCGATGCTCCCCTCTTCAATGATTCGATCAATGAATTGATTTGCAAGGTTCGAAAGATAGCAAAAGCCTTTCGCCAAAGTCCTCTGAAAAATGATTTTCTCGAGGCTTGTTGCAAAGAAGACAATTCGAAAGAAGTCCGTCTTATTATTGACACAAAGACCCGCTGGAATAGTGTGGCCCAAATGATCCGTCGGCTTATAGTGATTTTTCCAGCTGTCCAGAGAGCCCTGAAAGAATTTGGGCTTGAGCATCTTATTCCAACCGTCGAAGAACAAGTTTTGCTGCAAAACATTTCCGACGTTTTGGAAACGATTGAGTGTGGCGCAAACGAGCTGGGCAGTAACAACATAGATCTTGGAAAAGCGGATAAAGTTCTGGAATTCATGCTCCACAAGCTACAACAAAATGAATTCGATTTCAGCCGACAAATGTTTCACGCGCTCTCGGTACGAATCAAAGAACGCAGAAACTCCAAGTTATCAGGCCTCTTACGCCTTCTCTCTGGTGAAGAACTGGATGATTCAATATTGGACTACCCTTCACGTTTGGAGCTGATAAGGTACGCACGCGACATATACATGAAATTGTTTTTCGAGGCGAAGGCATCTGAATCGACATCAACATCAATTGCCGAAGATATTGAAGAAAATGAAGAACCAAAATTGAAAAAATCTCGGGCAGAAGAATTGAAAGAATTCCTTTCACCGAAAACTAAGTACGGGCTGTTTCTTTCAACATCAAATGACGTGTTGAACCAACTCAGAAGAGAATTCAACAGTCTCCAATCAACAGGTGAGCGGCCTTTACTCTTGGAGAAGATCTTCAAGGCGCTAAAAGCAATTCCGCCTACAAGCGTCGAGGCAGAAAGAGTATTCTCTGCAGCTGGACTTTTTGTTACGAAGCTGCGTAGCCGGCTCAGTGATCACTCCATAGACGATTTGTGCTTCCTACGCCGATTTTTCCTCAACAAAAAGTAACTCAGGTGCGTTGTGACGTGATTGTGTGCGAACCATACCTATGTATACAGAGTTATAGAACCTTCCTTGTTTTATAATTGAATTTTGTAACAGAAGTTCTGTTTTATGTTTTGAAACGCATAAATATATTCAATTTCTGTTTGAAATTGTCAATAAAAACGTTCGTTCTTATTAGCTGCTTTTCGTCGTCTACTTTACAACACATAATCTCAAAATGGCAAAATAAGATATTATTCGAATAATTATTCGAATAAAATTTTTTTTATTCGTTTATTCGAATAAAGAAAAATCTTTATTTTTTGGAAACCCTAGATCAAATGACTAACGCTGATAAGATAGAAGGGACAGAGCAAAGCGCCTCCAGAGATGAAGTGATTGCTGCAATGAAAGATATGAAGTCAGGGAAAGCTTCTGGGTTCCAGCTAAAGTTTAATTGAATAGTAAATTTCAATATCGAACCACATTCACTAAAATGCCAAATATTCAGCTAACTTTCAATTATTCGGACAGCCCTTTTTTATGATAGCAGATTGAATGCCAAGGGTGGATGCGAAGCGACAGTAACAGTGAGAGCACGGCTTGGATGGATGAAATTTCGAGAGATAGGTGAAATGTTACTTGGACGTGGATTCTCGTTGAAAATGAAAGGTATGGTATATCGGAGTTGCGTAAGGCCAGTGATAATACATGGCAGTGAGTCTTGGTGCTTGCGAGAGGTTGAAATGAGTAGTTTAAGGATGTCTGAGGGCGATGATCAGAGCAATGTGTGAGACGAAAATCATGGAGAGACAGAATAGCAACATTTTGATGAGAATGCTTGGGTTGCAGTCCGCTGGTAAGGTCACGTTTTGAAGAGGGATGAGGGCGACATTCTCAGAAGGCACGTAACTTTGAAGTTCAGGGACAGCGGAAGCGTGTCCAAGGCGCATGTGGCGAAAACAAGTTGAGGAAGAGGTGAAGATCGGTATTTAAATTGAAGACGCTCAGAATAGGTCAAAATGGAGAGAAGGTGTGAGAAGGGTCTCTGGACATCCGGCCACCCTCGCTCGTCGGGGAAACCGGATTCAAACTGGTTTGATGATGATGATGATATCGGTGATAACGTAATAATATTGGTTTTTGCTGAGATTTTGCAGCACATGCCAACCTTGCCATCCATAATTAAGCAATTAAGTCGCAATTATAATAGTGCATTGTGATGTCATGTAGATATATGGACCAAAGGCTGCCAATTATAGATTACAAAAAATCACCATATTCCAAGAGCAGGTTAACAGTCACCTATCTCAATTACTAAACTGATAATGATTAAATTTCTGTTTGTTGAGAATTCTATGAAAGTGAAAGATGCAACATGGCATATCACTAAATGAAAAAGCGTTTACCGACACTCTTGACTATGGTGCTAGTCACCATCAATCATCTCAAAACTTACTCAAAATATCACGTGATTTTGAAATTATTAGATCCAAAACGAATGTCTAATTTATTCGACTCAGCTAAAGAAAGTTTGGAACCAACAAGCATGCACGACAACAGGAAACAACGAAGAGAAGAAATGTAAGTTGCTGATTTTGTTCTCTTTTGTCTATGCATCAAAAACACCAGATCCATTACGATCCACAAATCACATGCATGGAACTGCACGAGTTTTTAGCTTTCTGTGAACTTTGCCAAACAGTCACGGAGTCAGAGGAGAGACTAGGCTTTCTAGTCCATTATCAGCAAAGTGAAAAATTCTTTAAAGAACTTGATTATTTTTCCTTGACTCTGAACATGATGTATATTCTGTGGTAGAAATCAAACGATGCTTAGTATATTTTATTCCGTGTAAAAAACTAAAGACGAAGCATCGGCTTCATTATGACAGGACTTCAATGAACTGCTTTGGCGGAGAAATTCTATACTGGATCTGCAATGAAACTTCATGAAGTAATTTTGAAAAGCAATTTTTATTACATAATATTAAATCTGTGAACTTGAAATTTCATATTGAATTTCAAGTGAGATTGGTTGGCGTGATGCAATGACATGCAGCGCATTTGTAGAATCATTCATTTATTATGATTTCGAAATAATTATGTGCAAACAGTGAGATCAAGTAATATTCAGTCATTTTCGGTGTAACACTGCGGTTTCTATGGGCATGGCGTTCAAAAAAATTAAGTGAACATGGTGAACATCATGCGGTCAGGATATTGAAATTTGTTTATCCTGCACCGACTGAATTTGAATTATAAAGAACACAATGATCATCAGTCTCAAGATTCTTGATTGTTTTGAAAACCAACACTGTCCAAGGAAGTTGGTTTTGCTACATAGTCCGTCACCCTATTCATGTGAGCATTACGATGACATTATGAAGTACATGACAGCATTGATCAGTGATTTCATTAGCTCTTTAAAAATACTTGCTTGAAAGATGCCTACCAAAATGTCTTTAATGAGGCTTCCTGCTCCAAACTTCTTTCATAGGAAGGGTATTAGGCAATTCTTCAGTTGAAATCATGATGACTGAAGCGTGGTTTAAAATGTTGACTGAAGACATTCGAAAATTGAATTTTGAGTAGAAATTCTTTGAACATCCATGGTCATCTAATTGTCAATTAATACTAATGGTTTGCTATTGACAGAAGATCATCTATTTCAGGATATTGACAACCAACAAAAAACCTCTAGAAATGAAATTAAAGCTTCATGCATGCACGGCAACGCAACGCAATCGCACGCATTTTTTCACTAGATGCAACCCCATCACGTCTGTATCATTGGGTTAGAATCAGTCACATGAGCATATCGAAGCTTTTAATTGGTTCTTCATGCCAAGACATTAATTTTTGTACGTAAAGGGATGAGCTTGGAATAATACATGACGCTTCTCTGCAAAGATAGTGAGCAAATTTCTTTTGGAATGAGCAAAAGTAAAGTATGTGACACCATCTTGAGAAGGAACACTCTGGACTACAAGCCGTGAAAACGCGTTCCAGTCAAATTGTCAAATAGCTTGGTTTTTTGTAAATGCTATTTGCTTCACAAAATAAATTTGAAAATCATAAAAAGGAAAGCATTATCATATTACTTTTTAAAACACATTCAATGCGTCGAATGGTTTCATGATTTGTAGTATAAAATATAGTCAGCTGATCTGCTGTCGAATCACAAATTTGAAATAACTCGGATTCTGTTTCCAGCTTCATTCCTCCACAACGTGCATTTTTTTCTCAGAGTCTGTACCATATAGAAAGCGTGTAATTAGGCATGTTTATTAGTTTTGATAATCGTGCGTTTCAGATACAACCACAAATTTTTTGAAAGAGGATGTTGTAGAACATAAGCGAAGTTAATTATCCGAAAAGGATCGTAGGATGATATATTGAAATGCCGCGTAAAACTCTTTTCTTACTTTACATTCCTGATTTAAATCAGCGAGAAGAGGTTGGGTCTACCGGCTTTCATGAACTCGAGCCCATCATTGAATGATATTGATGACTTAATTAAAATATAATCAACTTCATTTAGCCTACATCACTACCATCAGCTGCTTCAGCCATTTTCATGCAACTACGAGTACACGATCGTTATGAGTGACGGGTTGACACAGAAAGGAATCTGTTATAGCTTCTGCTCTATCTCTCCTAGGAGGGTTCATCGATATTCGGATATTGTAGTGTGTTCAAGCAATCACAGCATTGCAAGCATAATTGTAAGTCGATGTCATCAATTAACGCCTGTTAAACTCGCCTCAGTGGGACGCTGTAAGCAGCAGCGCGTTTACGATTGTCTTCGCGTGAGAGAGGTGGAATTCTGATTTGACATTGAACTAGCTCGAATTTAATTGGCAGCTGTGAACACAGGCAGTTAAACGAGATTCATCATCATACGTCGCTTTCAGCCAGAGAGAGTTAGATTTCAGCCGACTAAATATACATCTTCTCGGGAAGCTCAGAGAAAGCAATCAGCTGTGTTTCACAATTAGTTTTAACAGTTGAAGGATAATTTGTGATTTTTTCGAGAAAACTAGTGGGTATTGAGTGAATACCCCGCGTCTAATTACGGACCGCCCCTGATTCGCACCCCCTACTACACACAAACTACACACCTGGAAATAAAGGAACATAACCGTAGTGTACAAAAGCAACGAACTCCACACACAGTGTGGGATTCATGTATACATGCAGGTCATACAAATACACTATAAATGAATAACACGCCGATCGGAAGCATGATAATATCACATGCACACTGACAGGAAATGACTTAAAGAGATATCATGCTGAAAATTGTGGTTCTAGACATAGTGCTTTTCTGTATGCTGTCTCTAGTAAATTGAAAATTACTAGGCCTAATATTAGAACCACAATTTACCTCTCGGTCCCCCTCCCCGTCGGAATTCCGGTGCGCCCGATCAGGCAGTCCGGGTCCGGTGGTGCAGAGCAGGAGCATGGAGGTACGACTTCTTGAAGTAGTTATTAGGAGAAATCTGGTAGTTCAAATCAATCATGTTCATCCAATGAGACTGCATTACTAGCAGTCGACCGGTTTCTTGATATAACTCCTATATATCGCATTCCATGAGGTACAAGTATAAACGAGTCACATCACAAACAAGCAATCCAGAGTGAATGAGATAAATAGCGGGATCGGAAACTACATAGGAACAGCTTTATAAATATAATAATCAAATATTGAGTTGCGTCCTCAGTTGAAAAATGGAAACAGACTCGAATAGCTGCCATTTCATCCAATATCAGGAATCATCAGCAGGCCTAGTTCACATCTTTCAACATCGACACACTCCCTATTTAAAGTTGCAGTGAAATTTTACTAGCTTACTAATTACAAATTTAAAATTTATCCGGACATGGCTGCCACTTTAAATAGGGAATTGTGTCGATGTTGAGAGATGTGAACTAGGCCTGCTGATGATTCATGATGTTGGGTGAAATGGCAGCTGTTCAAGTCCATTCCCATTTTTTAACTGAGGATGCAACTCAATATTTAATTATTCTATTTACATTGTGTTTGCAGAAGCAGCATTAATTATTGCAGGCGCACTAACTGAGGCGATTTGCCAGTAGTGTGTTTAAAGCAGGGCTGTGGAGCCGATGCGTTATCTCATCGGCTCCGGCTCCGGCTCCACGCCATTGATGTGAAAGGCTCCGGCTCCGACTTCAAATTCAGGTTCTATCCATGCTGGTTATCCTGGATCCGTTGAACGGGTTTTTTGGATAACGGTGTGGCCTTTAGAGGCTTGCTACAATCATCAAATTAGTTTTCATTAACAAGCAACGACTTAAGTTAATAATAAAAATGATAATAGTCTAATATAATGATAATAACATACTTGTCATATATTTTTGCATGAATTGACTATCTCTGAAAGATAGAATAAAGTTATAGCCTGGATTGGTTAAATTAGATAAAGATCTCCCACACCGGCTAAATATAAATAAATAAATAAAAAGTCTTTATTGTCTCACAATGTGGGTACAAATCGGTGAGCACATAACAAAAAGTCATTACAGCACAGATATAAAAGGGAATTTGGGTTAACAGAAGGTAGAAAGAAAACGTTATTTACAAAATTTAATGAAGGAGTTTCCGAAACGCTTCGTTTTAGCAAAAGGAAAGAAGAAGCAGCATGAGTTTCTAGTAGACAGTGAAGGCCGTTCGACGAAAAGTTCACGTAAAGGGTGGCAGGGGTTCTTCGTGATTGAAGTGAACAGTTTTGAACAGGACTTGCTCGTGACAATTGCCAGAGACTTATCAATGTCCAAGCTTAAGCCCATTATACGGAAAGCCCTGCGTTCGACCGAGTTTAATTTTTCCAGCAAATAGGTAGAAACATTACAAAAGCAGGCAAAAGAATATATAAGAATAGAGCGGATGAAAGCGACGTAGCATCTATACATTAAGTAAACAGGACAGCCAGAGCGACGTAGGTTACAGAGTATAAAAAGTCGCTTGGATGCCTTCTTTACAATGGCATGAACATGACTGTTCCACTTGAGGTCATCAGATAACAGAATTCCGAGGAACGACAGAATATGGACTTCTGCGATTGTGTTACCGGGAGAGGAAAATATGGGCAAAGGGGTCAAGTTAGACTTAGTTATGATGTTCATAACGCGACATTTAGATTGATTGATAGGCAGATAAATCGATTCTGACCATTTAACAAAATTTCGCCATTCTACCTGTAACAAATCATCGTTAGCTCCTCGAATGAAATGCATGATCAACACATCGTCTGCGTAGCGGATAACCGATGTGTTGGAACAAACAGGGCGAAAATCATTTATAGCAATGATAAAGAGAAGAGGACCGAGTACGCTTCCCTGAGCAACACCGCTGGGAATTGCTGACCACGCGGAGATTTCGCCATCTACACGAACGGATTGAAATCGAAATGACAAAAAACTCGAGATCAACTTCACAGTAGATGCTGGTAGATTAAAAAGAGAGCATGCATTCAAGATGATTTGGTGCGGTAGTTTATCGAAGGCTTTCGCCAAGTCTATTGAGAGAAGGCGAACGCAGCCAGACTCAGAATCCAAGAAGTTCAAGATTCTGTGTTGAGCAAGGACCAGTGCGCTTGTTGTTCCTGAGCCGGGTCTGGATACGTAAGCAAATTGATCATTACTAATGCTGCCCGTATGAGGGAGAATAAGCTTGTCCGCAACAATCCGTTCAAACACTTTCGACAGACACGGCAAGATGGAGATTGGTCTGAAGTCACTGATACTTTTAGGGATTGGACGAATGTATGCTCTTTTGAAGCACGATGGGAAAACACCTTCATAGAGACACCTGTTGAATAAGACAGCAATTGCTGGAGAAATTGGCTTAGCCTGCAACCAGTCTACTACGAGGCTACATTAAATAAGACCACATGAGTGATGATGATATACCTAATTAGCCGTCACAGGGGCCGAATAGTAGTATAAGCTTTTTAACAAAGCTTGAACCTGAAACTGGATAGCGTATGCCTCTAAATAGCTTATAGGGCCTGTATCTACTCGAACATGGAAAGGGTATCGGCTATATAGCCAAATATACCTTATCAATAAAGATATCAATTGCTTTATTGAATACTAAAGTGTATATAGGCTAGCTTCGGTTGTTATTGCTATTTGTTATTGCCTTTATCCAATAGTCTGTTGGTCCATGAATGATATGATCGGTGGGTAGCCCACGACTCATCATCTGTAGAAATTGTAATTTAGATAGTCTCATTGCAGCGTAGGCTAGAAATGTACAATTGAAAATTATACTTAAAAAATTAAAAATACCTAATTTAGGACCGAGTTTTGTAATTCTATGCAGCATACTGAATAAGTTAAGGCTTAACTTACATTATGTTAATTTCGTATTTTTCATTATGGCGTAAAGTTGCACTAAATAATTCATCAATTATTCATGTATATTATTATATTCAATTTATGTATAACATATTAACACGATTCCTCTGACGATGGTTAGGGTGATGAAACTGAACTCGAAGTATCACACAGCATGTTGCAGGGTGCAATGCATAAAAATTTGACTGCGAGTACCGAGCAGAAATCTCATCTACTTTGCTAGCTTTCGCGCGTGCGGTTTAATGTCATAGACAATAGAAAAGGGTGGCGAAAAGGCGCCTTTATTGAGAGCGTCTCAGTCTTTTTTTATTGTTTACATACATATATAAGTAAACATGATATCAGCATAGTGTTGACAGACGGAAAAAATAATGAAAATTCTTGATATCCACAGGTCCATGACATTTGGGGAAATATTATTACACAATACGGCTCTTGTGCAGTCCTCCCCCCCTCATTTTTTCTCTGTTCAAAAGATGCAGCACCATTCGATGTCCGTTTCAGCATCACCGGTTTGAGTGAAGCATTCCGTGCTGTTGTAAAAATCTACGTGGGTAATTGCGATGTCATAGTCGCACACTTCGTCAGCAAGTCAACATTGTAATTTGCCTTCGGGTTTTTTCGCATTGAAATATACCCTTTGAATTTTGAAGTACCTTTAGAATAATAAGGCGCTACTAGAAGTCGGGGGTCGCTTATTGCTATAGCCATGCGAGGACTTGTAGTCAGGTCATTCGTGTGAGTGTGAAGAGTTATCCCTCCAATCAAAATTTATCAAATTGAATAATCGATTGTTTTGAAAAATGTAAGTGGGGGGACTGCACAAGAGCCTACAATACAATCTAAGGAAATTTGCATTGTCACATGCCAGTAGCCATACCGATAGATGGTAACCTACATAGTAACCGCATTAGATTTAAGACATTGCGCAAGAAATGTAGCTATATTATCTTTGCTGACTGAACTGGAAATGTGTACATAAATGACTGGCGACTTGTCTGTAGGACCAATCTAGACTCTCTAGGACTTGTCTCTACAATCATCTAGTTAGCATGCATATAACAAGTCTTCAAATTAATGGATTTTGGAGAATACGTTGTCACTAAAAGCTATGGAAATTTGTCCTACGAAACATATGTAATAAAAAAATACTGCACATGTGTGCAAATATAATAAGCTTACATATAATACAAAAGAAGGCGGCAACTGCAAAGACAGATATTGTGGAGGACAGATCATTGGTATACTTAAAAGACATCTTTAGATTTCAGATGATTTAATTTTTTTATGATGCCAATTAATACCTTTCAAAATTCTAGATTTATATCGAAGCTCAAACTATCGGAGCCGGAGCCTTTGTAATAAATCGGCTCCGGCCCCGACCAAAACCATCGGCTCCTTAAGGCTCCGGCTCGGCTGCGGCTCCACAGCCCTGGTTTAAAGTGATACTAAATTAATGCCCGTCGAAATTTCACTAGTTTGCTAATTTCAAATCTAGAAATAGGTTTGCAAAAATGTGTCGCCTTCAAGGCACATGCAATTGGATACCGTGAGTATCAATGCACATGTTCCTGTAATCTGTTGGTTTTGATCTCATGCCATCTTTCAAAAAAATCGGTTGATTAAAGCAGTAGCTTTTCTGTCGGCTAGATTTCAGTTAATTGACTAAAAAGAATTTGAAAAATTGAATATCAGTTGAATTTAAATTTCAGTATCGAACCACATTCATTAAAATGTCAAATATTCAGCAAACTTTCAATTACTCGGACAGCCTTTTTTTATGATAGCCTAGACTTCTTCTTGAAAAAAAGCACAACAGAACTTGAAAATTACATTTAAGTACTTGAGTTCACTAGGATAATTCAGAGTCCTTCATTTCAATGAAAATGACCTATATATTGCGGCAAGCACTATTTTTTGCGCATATTCAATCTACTATTTCTTTATCAACATTTTAAAGGTAAAGCAAGCACTAAAGACATTCCACCTACATAGGAAGAAAGTGGCAAAAATCTATAATTTTGGAGTGAGACCCCTGCTTGCATGTTGGTAAATATTTTAACACAAATTGTCGGTGATAATGCGCCCACCTTTCTTTATGAAATCATATCCCTAATCAATTTAAACTACTGCATTGTTGTATAAACTAAGGAAAATGCTAAATCATTATGTGCTAGCAGGAGATAATTATTAAGTTGGAAGTTACCTAGCCTTGAATAGAAGAATCATTTACTTGTTCTCGGGCAGAGAATTCGACGATGTTCAAATCAGCGAACTGTTCGAAAACGTTCAGTTTCCAAAACAAAACGAAGATAAACAATCGTATTCAGTGAAAAAAAAGTCGATGTCCTAACCTAATAATTCTAAACTAAAGATAGAAGATTTCAAGAAATGCTGCATCTGTGATATGGTTTGCAACTGGCTTGTTTGACATACATAATATGGTGTGTAAATTAATGTTAAGTTCCATAGCATTAAGGTCTCTACTCAATTCTAATGAAGATTTACCAAAGCTTTAAATAAGATTTTTCAATCATCGCAATCTTCATATCTGTAAAAAGTAAGAATGGGCCATCATCGCGATCGGTCACTTTCCAAAAACATGCAAATTCGCCTGCCAATTGCATAAGGAGCGACGTTATTCTGCTATTCGTAGTCAACTTGCATGGCAGGGATAGCGAATCTTCAGCGAATGTTCAAAAGTGGTAGTGATTATTTCATGGCTTTAGTTTTGCGTCAGGATTGCATTAAGAGCAGTTTCGCTCCTCACTGTAAATACTAAATAAGACGAATTTGGAACTTGACTGACCGCGCCACGTAGGCCCGTGTAAGTTACCAACTGTGACTAAAGAAATTTATGCAGCATAAAATATGTTAAAGAAAAAGTAAATCCATTTATCCAAGCATAGAAAGAATGTTATGTCACAATAGCTTGACAAGTCTAAAACAAACAATCTGCAATATTTCAATGTTGATAAATGGCTCAATGACAACATCGAATTTCAAATTGAATTCCATATTGAATGCAAGCACTTGTCACCCCTTTTATTGCAAATAAGAATTCCGGTTTTCTACACAGTTTAATATGATTGAATAAATTAATTAGGCTACAATAATTTGCCAATTGTCAAGCCACACGGGCTAGATGTCAACATGCTTGATTACAGACCACTCATTAGCCAGCTCTTTTATATTTGTAGCCATTATTGCATGCAGCCTACCGAAATTTGTATTGCTGGATCCGCCTGGAACATCCCTGGTAGATCATGTAGAATGACCAGAACGATCAATTCGCAAATTCCGCATCTCATGAAATATGTATCTTTACGATGATTCTCAGTTACTTAATTGTAGATGAATTGAAAAACTGAATAGTCCGTAATTCTACCCATGTCAGCCCCTATAATGTTCCGCGCAGGCCCTCTGTCTCTAATTCACACTCCATTCTCAAAACTCCTTACGAAGCGCCGGTAGGCATATCTCATAAAATTAATCATGTGCTACAAACAGCTAAGTAAATGTTTTGATAACATCAACACCTATGAATTGCGATTTATCGCTTCTAACTAGTTACAAACAGATCTGAAAATGGTCTGCGGATGCGTGGAATTCCGATGGGTCCCAATAAGTCTAATCTATTTTTTGCTTTTATATTCAGAGCCCCCTGAAATATCAATTTCCGCCGGGGCCCCCTGCTACCCCATTCTCATCCATGTTCTTATATTTTCCCGGCAAAGCAGCAAGCGTCACACTGCACAAACTCGAAAAGAATACAATCGTGCTTTTGCGTTTTGTCAGGACAAATTGTACAATTGAAGGTGAAGAGGGTGGACACAAAAAATGAGCATCTGCTATACTACTCGTCAAATATTCTTCATGCGTGAAATACGAAGGCATTCGTTGGAATATACCACGAATAGTCCACCGTTCATTCAGTATATTATACATGTGGCTTGAGCCCGCCCTATACTACACGTAGTCAAATTTCTTGGTAGGCTACTTACTTGGTGCGATTTATTAGAGACTAACATATTTTTCAAGCCATATGTCAGGGTGTCTCTCTAAGTCTGATAAAGCTTTACAGCATATTATTACTGATTTTGCGCCCAACTGGTGAAGCGGGTTGCTTTTTTCAGTTATATAGTTATTTTCTACCTGCTCGCGGGTCAAATAAGCGGCTTGGTAGGGCCACCTTTAGCGATTAATTTCAAATTAAATTTCAGAAGCTGTACAAGATAGTACGCATTTACAAAGCAAATTTTGTTGTGCGCGCAGCATATATTGAAAATTAATCAAATCACATTGAGCATGTTTCACCGATATTTAAACAAGCTTATTAGTATATGATCGGCGTTGTTTATGTAGGCATACAACAATGTTACAAATATATAGTAGGTACAAATTTTTATCGAATTAATTGCGCTAAGATTTCAAATGCATGCATTAAAGCCTCGGTTTTCACGTTTTCCGGAATAATTAAAATCCCTTATCTAGCGGAAATACATGATGTGGAATCAAACCAGTTGTCATCGCTAAACTAAGTCATCATTTCATCAATATTTAATAATCATCGGAGACAGTCTAAAACTCAGTCCAGGTGATTAAATTTCTGCTCCGCTATCCAAGATGTATTCAAGTTGCATCAAATAGACGACTTTGATCTTCGAATGAGGCATTGAATCCAGCTACAGCATCGAGGGAGAAGGTGAAAAATTGATTCAAAGTGTGCAACAGAACCATGTTTTCATCATGTTTTTTCATGGAACGAAGTCCAATGCCATCAGATCTTGCTTTTGGCTGACGGTGCCTTCTATGATATATCAGCTGCCTCTTTCTTCTAAACGCGGCATCTTACATAGGGTTCGCACGGTTTGTGAAAATTTGTGAATTTTGAAAAAAAGCTCCAGTCCCTTGAAAGTTTTAGAATTTTTGGAAGAGCAAAGTTAAATATCTGCAGATTATTTGTTTTCTAGATTTTGAACATCATGAAGTCAGGCTTCCCAGTCATAAAATTTAAGGATCCGTCATAAAATAATGAAATACGGCCAAATTTTACAGGGTCAAAGAAGAATTTGTCAAATTAATCTGGGATTGGCGGGCCAAACGCGACCTAGTTCTTTTAATCAGAACTATTGAAGGAAATAAAATTTAAGTTTGGAGCCGTTCTTGTAACTTGGATCATGCTTTTTGCACAAAATGGATTTATGTGCTGCAAAGAAGCTTGATGAATTGGACGTCGAGTAATTCATAGCAGATACACATGTACTCGTACATTCCCTTCTTAAAATACACGAGTGCGCGCCGTACTTTTCTCGTCATGTCTTCGTTAAGTGCCAACGGTGGTCACTGACCTCCTCGCGGTTGTCAAGCCTTTAGCCAGCCTTGCTTTGAACTTTGGATCAATGGGTAAACTTTCAGCAGCATTTTCTCGAATATTTTCCATCACATACAAAAGTACTATTTAGTCAACTGACCGCTGCAAGCGGATCGCAAGTGCTTTGAGGCATTTTTGCTGAAGCTCAGAAACAGAGAACCTTTGATATATGTCTTGCATACAGCATTTACGTCTCTGTTACTAGAATTAATTGATGCAGCAAAGCCTGAAAGTGGAAAGTCTGCCAGGAAGACGATTTTGGAACGGAAACCATACGATCGAATAATGAAGTTTGCGAAAGTCACGCTCAGAAATTTAAGAATACTTGTGTTGGTTGTCATCTTCGTGGTTGTTGACAAGAACCTAAAAAAGTATCTTCCCTTCGATTCATCGGCGCTAAAAGACGCAACAATGCTTCACCCGGATAACCGTCGGGATCCGAATTCGTCATCCTCAATATCCCCTTGTCCTGGCAATGCTGGATCTATTGTGAAGTCTGCATTGACATTTAGCACACGGTAATGCGGCCTCTTAACCAGGTTGAATCAAGCAAATGTCGACAAAACTATGTACAGGACGAAATTGCAAAAGCGAAATTAGCTATCGAAGTGACGGTGGAGCAAGTATAAAATGCAAATTCAGAACTCCAAGAAATGTGGAGATCTAATAAGCTTTCTCGTTCGAAGTTGCTGAAAGTAAGCACGCGACTTGGTTTGGCTATCGAACAGAAAAAGAACATCACTCGAGCACTTCAAGATCTGTAACAAGGAAAAGTGTCAGCCTTACAGACAGCTTTCTGCTGACGTATAATTGATAATTACCCAACTTATGCTAACATAATATGTAATTCGCTAAATGGTGATCTACATCTAATCCTGAAATTGGCTTGTTTTTCCGTACTACATGTACCATCTGCATATGCTCGTACATTGCCAATGATATTGAGCTGTTGCGGTCAGCAGTAAAGGCTCCGCAAGGTGTACAACTTCTAATTTAGTCAAGCACATCATGTCGGGGAGCTAATGTGAAAAGAATGTGTGAAATGATACATTCTGCTAATCTAGTGGTGCACCTATTCTCGAAATTTTCTCAGAAATTTTCAGTAGTCTTGTTACAAATGAGTTAATATTTGGATGCAGATAATTGTCAGCTTCTGTTGCACTTTTAATTCAAGTGCATGTTTGATAAATTAAAGTAGTTTTGATTTAAGTATTTGCTTTGTAGTTAGATCGTTTTTTTCTAGCAGTGAATAGTAACCATCTTACTGTTCGTCTAAATAATTTTTCAAGAACTTACTAGAGCGAGTAATTATATAGGTCCTATGTTGATATCAGCTCTTTATACATGTATTATGCATATGTTTCGTTTCATTCATGCAATCTAGAAAGTTCGACCAAATATGTTTTGATGTAATTAATGTTTTTTATATCTACGTACTTTTTAATGAAAATTGTGAATCCGCAATCGAGAAATGAGGTTGAATAATTTTGCAGATTATTCACGTTTTTGTTGGACAAATTGAGGCTTCTTAGTAATATATTCCTGAATCATGAATATTTTTCTTTGCAGATTCACCGAACATATGTCTGGTTTAAAAAGACCTTTGAATGCTGATGGTGGAAATAGCAATAAAAAAGCCCGGTACGATTTTTTGTGCTTCTTTCTCGGAAACAGCAGCAGTAAAACTTATGTATGCAGCAAAATTTGATTGCTGCATGTTATCTGTCTCTGAGCATTGACTAGCATAATGATTTCAGCTATGCTATGCAGTTGATTAATAAAGCTCAAATCCTGTTGCTGTATGAATTGTAAATTGACATTAAGCTTATCTATTGAGTCTGACTTAATGACAATTCTGTCTTGAGTTGGCTCCAACCAAGTCGTGTTCAATGAAAGTAAAAATCAAGTCTGTTTGCTTTTCTCATAGATTTGTCCAAGACAGTTTTACTATTACTAAAACAGGTTATTGCCTTCAAGTGGAGAACAGCATTTCTTGGTTTGATGTGACACTGTCGAATTCATTAAGTTGGTCAGTCACACCCGCCAAGTAGCTCGATGAGCTGTTCAGCGTCTTAGGACTGTTGCTTCGAGCCTGTGCCTATTTCAGTCCTCAGCAGCAGTTCGTGCTCAGGCTCATCCTGTAATGGAACTTTGTTCACACGTTTGGTCGTCATGTCCTCAGAGTAGGTTAGATACACTTGAATGGTTTCATGACAAGGCAGTTCACCTGATCGATCATGCTTGTCTCACATCAAATTTGGCATCACTAGGACACCGTAGAACAGTCTGTCTTTCACTCTCCTATCGCTATTATCACGGGCTTTGTTCCGACGAGCTTGCCTGTATGTTACTTCACTTCCTCGTTCTTTTACCAGATGCATAAGAGGCAATTGCAACGCAAATCCACGCCTTGTTACTAATCCGCATTGTCGGACTGAACATTTCAAGAGATCTCTTCTTTCATAGGACAGCAAGATTGTGGATCTGTCAATGTTGACGCACTCAAGAGAGCCGTCAATAAGCTTCCACTAAGCACAATGAATAGATGATGACTTGCTGCGGGTTTTCGTTGAATGTATTTCTGTTATGCTATTTTGGGTTATAATATTATCGTCCTTTTCGTTGTTTCCAATCCATTTTTGCCCCTACCAGTTATACACTTATTTGTTCTTACTTAGTGTTTACACACTTACATCTCTATGTCTGTCTATTCACTTTTCTATCACCTTATTTTTATTATTTTTGTTATTAGCCTACTTAGCTATAGTTATCTTGTTGCTACACTGTTGCTGAATAAAATATATGTTAAATAACAATTAAGATGTAAGTCTTTGAACGCACAAAATTATGATCTTAAAATCGATTTCGCCGGTCCAGCCTGATCACTTAGTACATAAACATTGAAATGTTTCGATCTTCATCGGTCTTTGCTTTCTAAGGTGATGAGTATTCCTGTGACTCCCTGATGTGCACAGTGTTAAACATGTCTTGTATTGACTTAATGGTTGTGCCATTCTCTTTAGATATTCAATGTACTGCGACAGACTTTTGTTGTCAATCTACTGTGTGTCGTAGTCGAATGACATGATACACTGTCTCGCTACAAAATGAATGCTGGTAGCATTGTCAATAATAATAGGACAATAAACTGTCGATATCACTGGGAGATCACTTTTGCCTTCACTCGCATTCCTTTTGAACCGTCAACGTGACCTAGTGAAGAAGGTGCGAACTCGTCTCCACCGCGGACTTCGGTTCGATTCCTAGGTCGGGCGAGTGCGGTGGGGGAATCAAGAGTGTTAATCAGAAAAGTGAAAATAGTCTTCTGCAAGTACTTCCATTTATTAATCACGAGCCAGAATTTTCGCCTTACGGCTTTGTCAATGGCAGATATAATGAAAATCAGGAGATCATTCCATGTGTTGAGCATTATGAACATGATTCAGTTAAACTGAAGGTGAATGAATAATAATAAGGAATCTAAAAACCAAAAAGACTCGCAACTGCATGCTACTGGTATACATCTAAACGGTAGTACTGATAAAAGTAATAAAGGAAAATATCACAAAATTGGATATAGACTGCGGATCTGGAAGATTGTCATACTGTACTCAAAGAATAACCTTGGCAACCATTCATGAGATGCTGATGGGAGATCTTCCTGATGTATAAGGCTTTCATTGTTTTCCATTTGCCTGTGTTTACGAGACCAGTATGAAGTAGCTCCCATCTGAAATCGATCTGTCCGTTGTGGTCAGAATCTGCATGCATCACTACGTGGCTGGATTTGTTATTAGGATTAAGATGCTCTTGGATTCTTGCTTCCGCCATGCGTCCTGATTCCCCTATGTAAACTTATGCACCATATAACCTTTATGCACTATGTGGAACAGAAAGTGTTATCTGAATTTTCTAACCGAAACATTTATTGGAGGCGGTACATAGACGATATTTTCGTTGTTTATCCTTCAGATATGAACAATTATGATATTCTTCAAGCAGCGAATCGCATGCACAAGAGTATACAATTCACAATGGAGACACCTACATACAATTCAGATAATTTCCTGCCATACCTAGATTGTGAAGTCAAGCTGCAAGGTTCAAGTTTCATATCAAGGATTTATTTCAAAGAATGCCACAGTGGTGTTATGCATCCATGGAATTCTCATACTCCTAAATCTTTGAAAAGAGCTATTGTTTTTGGTGAACTGCGTAGGGCATCTTTTCGATCAACATTTGAATTCGTGGAGTATTTCATTACCAAAGTACTATCCAGATTTAAGGACAATGGCTATCCGTCGACATTCCTGAGCAGTGTTTTGCGAGATTATAGACGCAGGGAAAAGTATCCTAAGCAAGATGGAGACAAATCTGGTCGAATATTCATCAAATGCCCCTTTATTTCAGAAGAAACTAACCGGAAGCTTTTGAACACCATCAAACGAAATGGTTTGAAAGATAGGGTTTATGTTCGCTTCGCAAATAAATCTATGAATCACTATTTTCGCCCTCCCAAGGATAAGCTTGAATGTGATGCCTCCTGTAAGTGCTGCAGAATCTCCGTGGACTCGAATGTTTGCGAAGTTAAAGGAGTTGTGTACCAAATCATATGTAATATGTGTGGTAAAGTTTACATAGGGGAATCAGGACGCATGGCGAAAACAAGAATCCAAGAGCATCTTAATCCTAATAACAAATCCAGCCACGTAGTGATGCATGCAGATTCTGACCACAACGGACAGATCGATTTCAGATGGGAGCTACTTCATACTGGTCTCGTAAACACAGGCAAACGGAAAACAATGGAAGCCTTATACATTAGGAAGATCTCCCATCAGCATCTCATGAATGGTTGCCAAGGTTATTCTTTGAGTACAATATGACAATCTTCCAGATCCGCAGTCTATATCCAATTTTGTGATATTTTCCTTTATTACTTTTATCAGTACTACCGTTTAGATGTATACCAGTAGCATGCAGTTGCGAGTCTTTTTGGTTTTTAGATTCCTTATTATTATTCATTCACCTTCAGTTTAACTGAATCATGTTCATAATGCTCAACACATGGAATGATCTCCTGATTTTCATTATATCTGCCATTGACAAAGCCGTAAGGCGAAAATTCTGGCTCGTGATTAATAAATGGAAGTACCTGCAGAAGACTATTTTGACTTTTCTGACGATTTCGCCCGGGTATGTGGAGGAACCTCTAACTACAAGAGTGTTAATGTCTTGTATAGACTTAATAGTTGTCATTCTCCTTTAGATATTCATTTACCAATCTGTATCATGGATGCAATTAACTATTCATGAATGTCATTAATTTCATCTGCATTGTATGTGGCAATTGATGGCCTGTAAATACTAATGTGTAGGCCTTCATTGTGCGAAAGGTGCTTTAAATTATATTCGGTAACATTGCACTAAGCAACATCGAAAGGTTTTCACCATTGAAATCTACAGGTTTCTGCAGTTTTTTTGTGCAGAAATCTACTCAGCGTTGCACATGGCACCGCAGACTGCATGATGATCGCTCATACTGTGTCCATCTGGGGTAGTTGCAAGAAAGATTGTTGCGAAACAACTGATAGTGACACTAACATAGCAATAGCATCAGAGGGCGCCTTTTGCGCTTCTCGAAAGCCCTGTTAAGCTGAAATCCTGATAGTGGCCATCTGAATCATGTCATATCTATGGTAGAGCTCCCGATAATGTGGACGTTCTAAAAATAATTATGTGAATGACGTCACAAAATGTATAGCCTTGTTGTAACGTATGTGAAAGAGTACTACCGAATAAAGTGCCAAATGCGAGGTTCGAGGTAGCTGCATGTACGTACTTGTAGATACGTACAGTCATGGTTAGATCCAGATCAAACAGAACTCATCAAAAATTTTCATATTGAAGTCACAGCCGAAAAGGCAATTCATCGCATGTCCTTTTCTGTTCACAAATGCAGCCTCTTAGAAAGGACTCTAGGGAAATTTGATTTTTGCATGGCAACCATCAACAGTGACAACCACTTCTGCAAGAAAGGAATAAGAGTAGGATGCCTCTGTATTTTGATGAAACTCTTCAGGCGTCGGCCATTTGATGAACTCATTGTTAAGATCACATAAAATGTTGGCCATACCATGTATACAACGACTCGCGCTACTCCGCGAAATTCCATGTATGTCCCCAACTAGACAAGGAAATCCTCCTTGGGCAAAGAAACGTAGTGCTATACAAGTTTGTAGCTCAACGCTTAAGATTTGTGAACGTGAAGCTCGGCGGTCAAGGTTAGGAGAAATTTTTTGACTGAGCTCACGAGCATGTTCTTTTGAAAATTGATGTCGCTCAAAAATTCCATATCTTCGAATTCTTCATAAGAATCTAAACGATATCGAAAGCGTCTTGCTTTCTGCTCTTCAGCGGTATCAAACATGACTCTCCACATTTTTGGGAATTTTGGAAACAGATATGAATGTCAGGCGACTTCTACATGACTTCTACGCTTTTATGTGTCTCTTAGCCAATAGAATCTCAAGTAACTTCCTTAAAGGTGGTCAGAAGCAGTGTTGGTGATTTCATCTAACAGAGTCATTAGCAGAATTTATTGAAACGAATAGTTTGATGCAATAACAGGATTTTCGTTAAATGCAAATTCTGATAAGCTAACAGGATTTTCGTGTCAGGATTCTTGTGAACTTAAGTGAAACGCAAATTTTGAAAACTGCCGCTAATTAAATAACTTCAAAAGTATTTTGTGGCGCTGTAAGGATTGTATTGTTCGGGGTCACAGCACACAATGCTCAAGGCCTCTGAAAAGAGAGACTTGAGATACACCACGCGTACGAGTGAGAGCTACAGATGTACAGTATTCATACAAACATATCATGCAAGACTATATCATGCTACACTATACCCCCTAAGACGTTGTCCGGGACACAAAGTCTGATACAAAAGTACAAAAGTGAATGTCACATTATTGCAACTTTGAGCGGAGAACACGTGAGTCAGAGGCAGAAAGCGATGGTGAAGGGTGCCCGTCCTTATCTCCAGATCGGTTGTGCGGAAATAGACGAGTCAATGCATGTGGCAAACGTCCACTGTTGCCCGACATCGATGGGTCGAGTGATCTCGCACTTTCCATGGGTAGGCCTTCGGTTTTGTTGTTGGGAATATGATCACTGATTTCTTGGAGAGGATCGTGGTCTGAAGATGGAATTGGATCAGGAACAATTTCTTCAGCAGAGGAGAGTTCCCTGCTGTCGGTTGACCGTTGATTTGAGGATTGGGATCCGTCATCAGCACTGCGAGCCTTCTCCTTGGGTAGCCCGGTCGATGGAGAGATGATTGACTGCCGAGGGAATGGTAAGTCACGTTGAACCACTGGTGTAAACTTCCGAAGAAATTTACGGTTGCGGAGAGTCACACGGCCTGAGCCATCAACGCGCACCACATACTGGTCGAACTGACGCACTTCAATGACGATGCCTGTGTTGTCCCATTTCGTAGGGTGGGGTCATGTCTGGTTTTGAATGCGAACTTGATCGCCGATGAAGAGGGCTGGAAGGCGACGAGTGTGCTCCTGCAAACGTTCCGCTATCTTCATATGACGATGGCGTAGAGCGTGTTCGCGTTGCGATAGGGTTTCTGTCCACGTGCGGTGGGGTTCGTATCTGCCAGGATGTATGGGGATGAAATCTCGTATGGCGCGACCGAAGATGCATTGGGCAGGCGACATTTTGGTTTGATGATCTGGCGTGTTCCGGTTCTGGAGCATGGCTCGCTGGAATGCATCCGTGTTGAGTTCGCCAGTTGAGCTTGTGTTGTCGGTGATAAGTCACTTGACTGTCTTCACTCCAACTTCAGCTCTGCAATTACTGTGGGGGTAGGCGACTGAGGAGATGCGATGACGGACGCCCCAGTTGCGAAGAAAGTTTTGAGTCGCAGATGATGAGAATTCTGGTCCACCATCTGACGTTAGTTCCTCACTGATACCGAAAGTCACAAAGGTGCGCCGCAGACAGGAGATGAGTCCGTCAGAACCACCCTTTGCTCGTTCTACAAGTGGCCAGTTGCTGTACCGATCCACAACAAGGTAAGTAAAACCGCCATGGTGGAAGAAATCTGCACAGATGCATTGAAATGGGTAAACAGGCAGGAACGGTGTTGTTGGAGGGGCGCTTGGTTGAGACGTTGCCACACGATTGCATTGGAGACAGAATGCTCTTACATTTTGGATGGCGGGATTTATTCCGGGCCAGAAGACTGAGGCACTAGCTCGTGCTGTCATGGAGGAGACGCCTTGGTGTGCAGAATGCAACGCGCGGAGGACTTGTCTTAGTGCTGGTGGGACAATAACACGGTTTTTGTAAAGAACCACCCCGTCGCACGAGTGAAGATCGTCCCTCAAGTTGTAGAATTCGCGTATTTTCGCTGGGATGTCTTCACGGGTTCGTGGGAATCCATTTCCAACGAAGTCGAGTGGAGACAACATTGAGTTATCGCTGGTGGTGACAAGGCGGATGTCATCTCATGTTACAGACTTCAGCGAGGTCAGTGCAGGTGTCAAGGAGGCAGCAAGGTTTGGCTCGTCAACGTTGATAGAAGATGTTGATGGCTCCCGAATGTGGTCTAAGAGGAGGCTAGGGCGAATGAAGCTGTTGTCGGTGCCTGCTGTCACAGCAATATCATCAAGGAGGTAGACGTCGTTTGACTGTCCAACAGGGTGACGTGAAACGCTGTCGGCAGCTTTGTGCTGGGCACCTGGGATGTGAACCATTCTGAAGCGGTAGCGAAGGGATTTTTCTTTTAAGTTTCGAAGTCGTGGGTTAGGCAAATCTTCCAATGATCTGTTTCCAAAAACTTCGAGGAGGGGCTTGTGGTCTACAGCTATTGTGAGGTCATGGCAACCAAGAACGAAGTGGCGTGATTTGTCTAAAGCATCAATGACGCCTAGAGCCTCACCTTCGATTGGTTGATAGCGTGACTCAGCTGAGGAAGTGAACCTACTACCGACGAGGGTTATTTTCCACCCTGATTTGCAGCAAAAGGGTTGGGACGAGCGACATTGACAATGTTTTTGGAGTAGCCAGAATCCGATTCCAGATTTTCTCCAGTCTGTTGCGAGACATGTTGGACGTGATTTGTCAAAAATTTCGACCCCATTGGCAATTTCCTGAATAATAAACCTCTTGGATTGTTCAAAGAGATTGTTCAATTCAGGAGTCCATGTGAACGTTGTGCCAGGTTTTAAGAGCGATCGAAATGGCAGCATCTTTTCGGCGGAGGCGAAAGCATAGGACACTTGATTGATTAAGCCAAACCAGGATCGAATGTCAGTTATGTTCTTTGGCGTCGGAAAGTGGCTGATCGCGTTGAACAGTCGGCTGCATGGTTTTACAGAGTCAGGCAAAATTTGAAATCCAGCTAATTCAACGACGTCTTCAGCGAAGATGAATTTCTCCGGATAAAGAGTAATACCGTGGCGGCCACATAGGTCGAGCCAATGGGCGGCTTGAAAAAAGGCTTCGGAGATGGTGTCGGACCAGAGCAACGTATCGTCGATACACTTCGTTTTGCGTGGAACGTCAGCGACGATTTCGTCGAATCGACGGCTGTAACCATCTCCTGACGCAAGATATTCCTGTGGTGCCACCTTATATCGATATCTACCCCAAGGGGTTATGAAGGTAGTGAGGTGTCTGTCATCTGGGTGGAGTGGTATGCTGTGATACCCATTCCACGCATCGAATCGAGTCTTCTTTACATTTTTCGGCACTGATCTGGCTTGAATGAATGGCGATTGTGTGTGATGAGTTTCTCGTGTGGCGTGTTGGTTGAGGGCCTGAAGATCGACGGTTCTGCGTGGCTTGCCCGTCTTTTTGGGGCAAACTACCATCCTATGACAACAGGTCATTGGCTCACTAACAGGAACTGGCTCGATTTTTAACGTTTTATAAGATAATGAGCCCAAAAATAGCATTGTACACTGTACGACCAAAAATTAAAAGATTGCAAAACACTTGATTCATTGTCGATCGATTTCGTATCGTTTATTGATACATCATCAGGGCATCAAGTCAAATCAGCAAAATGAGGTTTATATACAAATTAAAATGATCAAGTAAACACAGTTAAGAACAGCTAAAATGAAATTTACAATAGAATGGAATGGAGAGGTATTTGCGCATTTACAATTACCTCTCTGTAGTACAATTAAAAGATATGCAACGGAACAGAAGAATCGCATTCGTTCAATAAATTATCAGTTTCATGCATTTTAATCAATATAGATTCAGCTATGCGTGTTTTAGGCAGACAATAGAAAATTCATTGGCTGTCGCTTTAAAATTCATGCTTTGTAATTTCAGAATCTGCTTTGCGGTCTGCGCCTTGATATGCTCATACGAGTAATCAGGTGCCTACGAGTCTCACCTCTAATTTAGTTTACAAATTCAAATGTGGGCAATGCGACAGTTGCTACTTGGTGAGACTCGTAGGCACCTATTACTCGTATTGATGAGCATATCAAAGGCAGACCGCAAGATTCTGAAATTACAAAGCACATTCATAAAGCGACAGCCAATGAATTTTCTATTGTCTGCCGTACTAAACACACTCGCATAGCTGAATCTATATTGATTAAAATGCATGAAACTGATAATTTATTGAACGAATGCGATTCTTCTGTTCCGTTGCATATCTTTTAATTGTACTACAGAGAGGTAATTGTAAATGCGCAAATACCTCTCCATTCCATTCTATTGTAAATTTCATTTTAGCTGTTCTTAACTGTGTTTACTTGATCATTTTAATTTGTATATAAACCTCATTTTGCTGATTTGACTTGATGCCCTGATGATGTATCAATAAACGATACGAAATCGATCGACAATGAATCAAGTGTTTTGCAATCTTTTAATTTTTGGTCGTACAGTGTACAAGGAACTGGCTCGATTACTCCGAGTCGCACATCTTGGTCTAATCCTGCCTTGACTTCTTCAGTCCAATGGAGCGGGACGGGGATTGGAGTGTGATGAGCAACTGGCGTAGCAGCGTCACTGACCATTAAACGTAGAGGAGGACCTTCCATCATGGGGAGGGGCTGATGCTCGCAGGTATTGAAAGTAGATGAGCGGTAGTAATCGCGAAGATATTGTTCCAGTTTGACACGGTTTTCAGGGACGCTTGCAAAAGGGAGTGAAGTCGGAATCGATGGTGACAATTGACGGCGTGGGCAATCACAATTCGTCGCTTTGAGGCTGGTGCTGTCTCTGGCTGCGGTGGAAACTACTTCTGGATTAGAGGGTGTCGAGTATGAGCAGAGCGTGGATGTTGCCTCACCGATAGTGGGAAAGTTTTCGGTGATTAATCCGAGGGCAGTGCAAGCTTCCTTACTCAAATAAAATTTATCGCTATTGTCTGTAAAATATTCGATCTGCCAAGTCGTCTGGGTGTTCCCTTGCTTCGTATTGCCAGAGAGTCGGAGAAGCAGAGCTCCCAATATGTTGATGCGCTTGTCGTTCGCCGCATTCATGCGGATAGATACTGGTATTTAGTTCACTCGCCTGTAAATGTAGATATCGGAGGACATTAGCGCCGGCAAGGCAAGATTGACATTCTGTGTCAGCCATGGCACGATGACGAATCATAGGGGTCGGTCGGTTCAAATGAAATCCAAGAGCTGTGAAGTCGGAGGGATGCCCTTGAATATTGACATCAACGAGGTCAGAGGGTTTGTGAATCCACGTATCGCATAGATCGTTGTAGACATGGTGATCCAGTGTGAGGACTCTTTGGCCGTTGGAGTCGATTCCGCAGTTGGCTTGTGCTATTTGTTCACCATCAGGATAACTGCTTACGGTGCATAATGAGTCAAAGGTGGCACTTTCCGTGTTTCGCGCTTGTCTTTGCTTACTGCCTCCGCGGCATACGGCATCATAGTGTCCCCGTATGCTGCATTTACCGCATATGTGAGAATATGCTGGGCACGTCTTTTCACGATCCTGTCGACGTGTGCCATGGTCGGGCTTTTGACCGCAGTATTTACAGGTTGGGTGGTCGTCTCTTTTACCAGGATTTCTCTGGGCTTTGCGATAGCTGCTGGAGGCAGCGGTAGAGCTGAAATTCTGATGGAGACTTTGAGCGGATCTTTTACCACTTTCTTTGGCTTCTATGTACTTGATTGTCTGTTCCAAGGTCATTTCCTGGTTCTGTTCACCGAGGAGATCCAGTTGTATGTCCGAGTCCATGATGCCTCGTGTTAGGGCATCTCTGAGAACTTGATCGCTGTAGTCAACTGTGGCGTCGCATCGAGGACAGTCAATTGAGTAGCGACAGATGCTAGCTTGACCACGCAGTCGAGCTGCAAAATTGCGAATCGGCTCTTCTCTGTCTTGTCTGAGATTGTGCAGAGTGACGCGTGCGACCATTATGTTTTCGTCTCGAACGGCTAGGTTGCGGATGCCGAGAAGTACATCGTCTTCGGATAGGCTGGTGAGAGAGTCTCCCCCGTTTGCACGAGTCAAATCTTTTCTCAATGTCTCGTCACAGCATTCTAAAAGCTGAATGACGACGTCAGAACCGTGAAGTCGAGTAGCCGTCTTGTAGTCGTTCCATCTGGTGAGGAAGTACGCCCACTCCTCGGAGGATCCACCAATTGAAACCGTAGGCCGTTTCACTTTTTCTGTCTTTGCGGAGGCGACAGGTGGTGTTGGAGTAGGCTGGTGTTCGGTGGCGTGAAGTTTCAGGTGTGACTAGTAGTTCAGGTGACTCAACATCTGGAGTTTCGCAAGGACAGGATGAGACAGGCCATTCGACGGAAGGCATCTTCAGATTCCTTTGGCTGTTGGGTCTTGAGCATAAATAGCTTCAAAAGTCTTTGCGGCGCTGTAAGGATTGTATTGTTCGGGGTCACAGCACACAATGCTCAAGGCCTCTGAAAAGAGAGACTTGAGGTACACCACGCGTGCGAGTGAGAGCTACAGATGTACAGTATTCATACAAACATATCATGCAAGACTATATCATGCTACGCTACTAATAGTCGCTGATATCACTATCAGAGTTTCTTGCAACTACCCCCAGATTGACACTCATACTTTAAGCCATAATTTGATAGATGACAGTCCCAGACAGCCGATGAGCAGAAGGAAAAAATGGAAGACAATGCGTAGATATTTCACATGAATTGTAAATCTCTGTAATCTTCAGGTATCATCCATGCACAAAAATGTGAGATAAAAAATGACAGCGGAGAGATTGAGTCAAGAAAATCTCCAAAATGTCTCAATGCGCCGTGCATTGTGAAAGGACAACACATTAATATCTATCCCAGTTTGCAAATTGATATTTGATTGCAATATTGTAGCTACTTTCATTGAATGCGGTCAAAATGAAAAGGGGCAACGAGCACGAAGGGCGTTATTGGTTTGTGTTTCGCTTTTCACAGTTAATTCGAGCTTGCTGCTATGTTTACAGGACATTTTATGGAATAAGCATGCGGTTCGACTTTTGCTGAGTGTGGACAGTGTGTCGACGCGCGCATTAAGGGCCCTTTGAAGAAACGAATGAGAAAGGAAATTGGCAGCAAGTGGTATCTGTCAACATTAGCTGGTTAGTGATACTTTCACAATGGCTATTGTTTTGACTTAGGAGAAGAAATTGAATAAACTGACCTAGGAGAAGGATACTGAGGAGAAATGAATACTTTCTCGTTATAATTAAGACAATTTCAAAAACACTATCGGAACATTAATTTTGACATAAAAACTCATGATGCGAAATTATATCTTGTGACATTCGCTTGATTTAGGCCGTGATGAACACTAATTTTCTTCCTATTTTCAGATTTGAGGATGACGATGATCCATCAAATTTTGAACTAGAGCTGGCCATGTTTGAGGAAGTTGAAGCTCAGCTGCGAAATCAAGAGACAGAGAATGATGCAACCACAGCAGATGCAGATGCACCAGATGATTATTCGACGTGTCAGCGATGGGCTCGACCTCCACTAAAATCAATTAATCCAAATGAAGATGCATTGATATTCCAACAAATCGATGTTGATTTTTACAAGGTATTTCGTTTTCCATTAAAAAATTTGTGGAATTAGTTATGAAATCATATGTATATTCACATTTCGGGAATATTCGCGTGGGTGTTGTACATAATAATGCATGTCTACAATACTTGATAATATGTGGTAAGGATTCATTATGACAGACTGGTTAAAAGTAATTTGAAAAAACAACTTTCAGGGTAATCCGCTACCAGGAATGCCGGGTGCTCAAAGCGGACAAGTGCCCATAATTAGAATGTATGGTTTGACGCAGGAAGGCAATAGTGTTTTAGCGCACATTCATGGCTATGCTCCCTACTTCTACGTCCAGGCACCGCCTAATTTTGGTCCAGCAAATTGTGTGGCCTTTCGAAACGCTTTGAATGATGCAGTTCTAAAAGAAACTCGAGCTAACCGGGAAGCTGGTGGAAACGTTATAGTTCTGGATGTTCGATGTGTGCAAAAGCAAAGTAAGTAATCACTATTCATAGAGACATGGTCCCTCCTATATTCCATTGTTATCGCTCGGCTTTCCAACATTTTCCTGCTGTCTGACTCAGAATTCACACGAATAAAATGACAACCATTGTACTCGTACATAGCAGCTCATTACTTTTTTTGGCCAAAATGTTGAATGTGTTATTATCAATTGTTGAGTCAGAAACATATTTCAAATTGTCTGATATGTGAACAAAAAGCTAATCGGCCATAAAAATCACAAACATTAATATTTCCATAGCTCTGCACCAATTTACTTCGACTGCAGTATGTGAATAATTATCACATTATGTTTTAGTTTTTGGCATTCGTCTTTGCGAAACCCGAATCGATGATTCCGGCCAATTTTTGGAAAAACGTAATGTAGTAGTTATTTTAATTGGAGAGACATTATGATAGAGAGCCTAGCGTTCTGCTTTCGAGAATGCTGATGTCTACTACATAATGAAGTTTATTCAATAAGCAAGATAGGAATTCATCATATTATTAGCTAATATGCGGATAGATTTATTTAGTTCAGACGTATCCCAAAACAAGTGCGCAATCTCTGTCTACTTTAGTTTGTGATATATTGTCATAATATGTTGAGTCATAAAGAATTTTTTAAAATTGTAATAATGGGTTTCACCGCAATAAATGCACAATTACAATATCCACGAGAACAGACTTTTTTAAAAGTGTATAGGCGGTAGAGTTTATTCATTCGAATTTTCAGCTCATGACGCTTAGTTGCAGCACATACATTATGCCAAGACTTTTCAAATGAAATTAGAAGTGAAACTTTGTTCATATTCTATTTTTTTCTTTAACTGAGAATTATTTTTGTCTTTTGCCTTGAAGCAATCTTCGATATATTTTTCAAAACAGCATTGCCGATTTTACTCTAATTTATTCTTAACGACATATAGTGACAGAGTTTTAATAGCCGATATAAAAAATAGCCCTATGGGGGGGGGAGTTGACGTAAACACATAATTATAGAAAAGGTTTTTATTTCGTGCCATATTTATAAAAGGTCGCAGAAATATAGCAGTCAAAAATCCGTGAGCAAATTTTTCGGAAAGCATCGGACCTGCACGGAAGTTTTGATTATGCCATGTAGCATCGCTGTAATCTGTATTAGGATGATGTGAGGTAATTCGGTAGTGGAGGCAATATTTTCGCAGAACCACTGCTTACGTTCTTCAAAGTTAATTTTTTTTTGATTTTGTGCATGTCCATTTACGCCTATGCAGGACGAATCAGGTAACCGATGGAAATAGTTCGGCAACCAGAACGAAGTTTTGCAGGGAACGAGGCCGAAAATTAGTCTTTCACAGAATCATGTACACCCTATGCTTACAACAAATCTGCACATCTACCTTTTCTGTTTGATTTCTCTTGTCAGACAAGATCAAAGAAAATCACATGCTAATTAGTCCATGAGCCAGATAGCAAATTATTCAATTTTGGTAATACCAAGAGTGGCAAAGCGTGGCAGCAGTTTTTCAACATATGTGCTCATTCTGAACGATTTGGCGCATGATAACCTCCAGTGTGTGGTAGCCTGCGGAAGCACTCGTGTCCGTTTTAAGTGAGATTTTCATGCTCAAGAAATGAATTGTTTAAATATTTTCGCAATGTTTTCTATTCATGTCTCTGATATCATTATGGTTACACTAATAGCGGAATTTTAAATTTCCCAGCTGCTAGAAAACAAAGCTGATACAATGTTGCTTTCCGGCTTAAACATGGATATATATACATTAGTGGTTATCAGATCAACATCGCGTGATGTTAGCTGTATTTGCATTCAATAAAATTAAATTTTTGTTCGTTTGATGTGTTTTTACTTATAAGGGTTCTCCGGAATTTTTGTCATAAACATTAGAAGTAATGATGTCATCAACTAACTAATTCAATTCCAAGACCGTTTGATCATGTCATGGTAAAATGAATTTGTGGATGACGAACAATCCGCAATCTTGGAAATAAGACTAATTTTTTTTTAATTACTGTTGTTATTGACTTGTTAGCTACGCAGTGACACCGGCTGAGTCAGTACACTTTCGGTCACGCGGCTATTACACCGGCTGAGGAGGAACATTGTTCTTTCACACATTTTGCCGTTTCTGAGATTTGGGATACTCCGAATCACTCAATACAACATGAAGTATATATCTTCAATGAGTCTTCGATCGTTGTTTTTTCTCTGGCAATTTTTTGATAGATTTAGTGAAATTTTAAGCGAAGTGAACCTACATCCTAGCGACTCCAAAAGACTCATGCAGAATTCACAGCAAAGTGATATGTTTTGCACATTTCAAGGTAATATATTACTCGCCTAGATGCTACAGTAGCCGTAGGAGCAACATTGCACCGGTCGCTCCGGTTGATTAACTATATGGTAATTTTTGCCAAAAAGTGAGTTTTTCACACTAGTAGTAGTAAGAGAAGTTTAAGTTTTGAAGTTTTTGCGAAGTTGATTTCTACTTATTTCTGAGTAGTAAGTGAGTGTTTTCAAAGGTACCTGCTTCCTAGTGAAGACGTAGTGTCATGTGCTTGACCCACTTAGATACATCTAAGACACGATTTGTCGAAAAATGTGCAGAGTAACGTTCTGCTTCACCAAAGGCTATTATCATCAACTGCGTAATTTCCTATGCAATAGAAAGTGATAATCAGTAAGACCTTAACTCTTTATGAAGGTTTGTTTTTTAAGAGGCAGAACATCGTATTTTATCCTTTTCATTTATTCATCGTCATCATAGTCAAAGTCATAAATACAGGGGTGTGATTACTCCTAAAATTCCTAAAATTTCAAAACTCTCCTAAAATTCCTAAAATTTGGTGAAAAATGAAAAATTCCTAAAATTTCGTATTACAAAAGTTGGGTTTTTTCATCTTACCTACATATTGATATTACAGCCATTCTGATTGCAGAGAGGTTAGCGTTCATGCCCTCAGAATACTTGGTATTCACACCAAGTTTGAATAAATTTGTTTTCACACTAAAGTGTTCATTGATTTTTACGGAGACTGTTCGTATCAGCGATTGCTACTGTTCACTGATATCATTGATTTGTTTCTCTCGCTTTTTGATAGCAAAGCTGAACAGCATATTCGCAGTATATTACTTGTTAGAGATAGTTTTTACATTGTTTTTATACGTTGTTGCACTTTTGTTGGTGGAGAAGGAATGGCTATAAGGGGTGAAGAGGAGGCCATTAGTGAAAAAAAATAAAAATAATATAATTCATGCTTGTTTTCATGTATTTATACAGGTTTTGAAGAGTCAAATCAAGCAATAAAATAGCGTTTTTTTAGCATACTGAATTCAATAATGACTTAAGCAAGCCATAAGAAACAATTTGTAGGAATAATTAGCTTCGTTACATTATATCAGTCATAATTATACAATTAATTATAAGAGGTGCTAGATGTTAGAGAGAATATTATAGCAAGTAATTCACCTCCCCGGCGGCATTCGACAGTGATCTATGTTTGAACCCAGGACTCTCCATGATATGAAAAATCCATAGATCACTATCGAATTGCCGTCGGGGAGGTGAATTACCGGTACTTGCTATATTATTCTCTCTTTCATCCAGCACCTCTTATAATTTATAAAAACACGGAGGCCTTGTGTATGACGTATATCCGAATATTATTTTAACTTTAGATCAGTGTCGATCAACAAAACGACTTCGTAATCCAAATATGTATACAGTGAGCAATCATTACGACATGTAATGTCTTAATTTCAGAGTTTAAACAGTTTTGAGGGATAATTTCGTTTAAATTTGTTAGGCGATCTGCGCTAGATGTGCATGTTTTTGCTGGAGAAATTGTCCTTTTATTTGATGATATCATACCTCAGTAATCATCACCGTTAACGTAGACATAACTGTACACTACATATCCTGTTCAGAAACTCGTTTACGAGGCATTTTTAAAATCATCTCTTTGTCAAGCGTTATCTGCTCCCCCATCCAAGTCTAGTTTACTGGAATCATTGGACGATTCCTATATGCTGCAGTTTGAAGGTAATCATCATCATTAACGTAGGCATACTTATACGACGCATGTCCTGTTCAGAAACTCGATTACGAGGCTTTTCATTATTTCAATTCAACAAATCAACATTTGACCAACTCATAAATCAGTATGACTGTTGTATTTTTTATTACTGTTGAAATCTCAACGTCACTACATGTAATAAAAACAAAATATATTTTCAAAACAGCATTATGTCTGAGTTGAATAGGCTTTGTCTCTCGTGAAATCTGTTCGTCTGCCATGAAAGCACTATGTCTTATGAGATGTGGGATATTAAGTCAATGTTATATCAATTGCAGAGTATTCTAATTTTTCACTGAAATTCCTAAAAATTGTCTGTTAAATTCCTAAAATTTTAAAAGGGGTCAATCACAGGGCTGTAAATAGAAACTTGTTCTTGGATTTCATTTCTGGTACTGAAATAGGAGCAAGGCAATGCTAATACTGCTAATGGTGCAGGAGGGCCCTCCATCCAATCAACTACCAAGCAACCTGCAAAAGAACAGATGAACAATTTATGTATTCGATCCTGACACCAACCGAGATGTATTAGGTAATACTTTATTTGCACTTCGATGCTGACGCAAAATTAGATCATTATCAGTGAATTACTTATCAGTAAGTTCGTAATTTTCACCAATAGTAATCTACCTGGGAAAACCTTGTAAAATGTATTCGTTTATAAGCTAAACACACATACAGCAACTAAAAATTGGATTCAAATTATAGAAATGGTGAATTTGAGAGGATGGAAGAGAGTTGTTGGCCGAAAATGCTGCTGCACGAGATGATTCACGGAACTCGTTTTCGAATCACGTGCAGCTACGATCAGTCAACAATATACTCCCAACGCAGCAGATGCTGCACCTGGTCAAAGATCGACAGATGTGAAAATCCTGCCGGATGGTCATGCGGGACAAAATCTGATGTAGGCCTACACTCAGACCGTCAAATCAAGTCAAGAATTTGAAAAGCTTATAAATTAATCAGTTGCACATAATTGAATATATAAGATTACTTTCTCCACTTGATGAGTCTTATTCATTCTTGCTTCCCATCAATGACAAAGCAAGACTGTTCACAGATTTGGTTAAACACTATGATGCTGAGTTTTTATATTCCCTGAAAAGAAATACTGATAAGAGACAAACGTTAAAAAATACGAAATTTTCCAGTTAGAACAACAAATTACTAGGTTCAGAAATCTAATTTTTGTATTACTAGGTAATTTAGTAATGAACTGAAGTGTTAATGGAAGCAATGAAATGAAATTGAACAGAGTCGACTAGTGGTAAGCGAGGCTATTATTTTTCATCCTAATATACTCATTATCATACACTGAGAATTCGGACATTTAGAGTGCATATACAAAATGACAAAACGATGAAAAGAAAGTTGACAAACAAAAATGATCGTAATAATTCGTAATAACCTACCGGCATCATCATACTTCCATCCATGAGTGCTTGGATCCGGCACATAAGGTCTGTTCTCCAGAGCACGTCTCCAGATGCCTGCCTGATAATTTGATCGTCGCAGATGTTTTAGCAAGCAGTCTCTGCATGGAGGTAACTGGGTTGACTCAATTTCTCCTTTCTTCGAGCAGAACATCACATACCGCATGAGATTTATGTCGTTCGTGGTGGAAGATCTCATGTAGAGCTTGCAAACAAAAGACTCAATGGACTTCTGCAGTTCATCTGTGACAGTCCAAGAGGAGCCCAATGTCTTGAATGTCTTCTGGAGTGGTTCTTCTTGCCTAAGAAGTTTAAGGGCACTCATTTTTCCCCTTCCAGCAAATGCACTTGTTGTATCGCATCCTGTCAATGAGTGAAGGCCTACAAGAGCTTCACATACTTCATCTCCAAGACTTCTTGCCAAAGCTGTGAGATCAACGTACTTCGTTCTATTCTGAGTGCTACTTCTCTTGAACAAGTGACATCGAATCTGGCTACAGTGTGCTAGGCCGAGAATTAATACATCCTTATCGTCGCTAACTATAAGGACACGGTTGAATCCATTCAAACCAGCATGGTTTGCATGCAAGCTCTTCAACGTCGTAACACTCATTTTCGGTTATGCAGTAGCATATTTCTTCATCAGTAACAAAAAGCTGCTTGTTTTCTAGAAGCATCGATATTCAGAACCTCTCCATTGGTTTACAATAAATGACAATAGCACTTTCTTACTTTCTGAATTTCGCAGCATTCGTCTCCACTGAAATACTTCGTGACCTGGTGCAATATTTTTCCATCTATTGCCGTCAGAAGCACGCCTGAATCTTTCGACCGTCTTAATTGACACATTGCGATAAACGTCGAATACAACATCAATTCGAAGGCTGTCACCTGCCTCTCGTAACACCTGATGAAAAAGAATACGCGCAATGTCTTCGAATACCTTTCCATCACCCATCATTTTTTGAACTAGTGACATGCCATCAACAATGCAGGCATCGAATTTCACGTCCTCCGATGCAGCTATCAGTTTTTCCAAATCACGTGCCAGAGAGGACTTATCTGTTTTTCTTAGTGAACCATCGGCATTTGATAAAGACCAAGGCATGGGTCCTAGCGGATGCTTAAGCACTTCTCTAAGGTCAAGGTTTTTGTTTTGTGATGCGATCGATGATTAGTTTTCCAAAGATATTTCTGTCGGCTTTAAAATGATTTCTTTTCCCTTACTTTGAGTGTTTTTGCTACACTGACTCATATTTGCAAATGTTTTCAGATTGTTTCGTTTTAATCTATCAAGAAACTTCGTTGTTGTTAGCTCTTCTAATCTCTCACACTTGAATTTTTGATATGATTCTTCACCAATTTTCCCAGCATTAAGAAGGTCGCTAGCTATTTCTTTTGGAACATCTAAGCCTGATGCGATACTGACAATATCAGATGGAACCAATCGCAAGGGATTAAGCCAACTGCTTTCCATAATCTCTACTAAAGCATTGACACTTGACCTATCCTTTGCGATTCTCGATGCTTGCAGATCTGGGTGAGTGAAACGATTACTGGAGTTTACTCCGACCATATTTCGCAGTTGCCGTAAATACTGACGTCTCATCTCTGATGTTAAATAATATCTGGCTACCGCCCCAGGTTTTAAGCTGAAACCTTTTGTTCCACCCGACGTTTGTGTGTCTTTGTTCACGGTTTCTTCTATAGCCTGATCAACAGGAATTCGTCCGAATGGATTGTGTTTTCCTAATTGAACAGAAAACCCACCTTGCATGAAGTCCGTGTAAATGTCTGGATGGTCGCTCTCTAAGTTAGTCATTTGAGCGAAATAGTAAGACAAGTATCTAGAGTAGTTGACTTTATCATACGCGAAACACCATGGGAGAATTGATCTTATCGCACTAGGTGAAGTAACCAGTTGCCTTCTCTAGATGCTCTGATGAGACTCAGTAGGTTTTCAACCATGTCTACATACGTCATCCAAAATGCTGACAGTTCACCGTTCGATTCTCGAAGGAAAATAAGAAACTCAGAGAATCGCTTCAAACATTTTAAACATTCTTCTTGATTATTGATTTTGTTATAGAAATTTGAAAAATTGGTTGACTCAATAGAATCCTCACACACCTTTTCAACAAAGGAGTATGCTGTATGAAGAAGTGCAACCTCATCTCTGTACTTGCTTTCCAGCCATGATGGAAACTCTTTCCAAGCCAATGTCAATAACGCCTCGTAAAGAACTTTGTGAAAACGCAAGGCACGATTATACCTATGACCATCAAGAACTCCCCCGACTGATCCAGCTCCAATTACACCTGTCTCAATAGCAATGTCAGTTAAACCAGCGTCTCCAAATCGTTTTCCAATTTTCGCCATAAACATGCATGATGTGTGAAATACACCTAGCCTCGGAATTATGTCTTTATACATGTCATGTTTCCATATGATTTCTACCGCTTTCGCGTAAATTGCCTGGTCGAACACAACGACAATTTTTTCACGTTGAACGGAGTTCATTATGTTGATGGATTGTCTCAATATCTCGTTCACGGTTGACATTTGAGTTGCTGGTGCATTTATAGTAGGCAAATAACCTATAGAATCCGGTGAAACAGAAACATACTTTCGTGTAAGAATATTGAACCCTGTCCAATTACAAATATTTTTATTCAATTGACTAGCCATCGAACAGATATGATTTTTTCTTACAGAATCTGAAAGACTAATGAAAGGTCTAGGTCATAGGTTTTTGTCTTTGGTGGATTTATTCGCCCACCGGCGTTATAAATTGGAAGCGTCATACTCATCACATCAACACTCCTTGCTTTGGTTTTCGGAACAAGTGGCAGGGAATTTTCGTTTTCGAATTCTCCTGACATTGTTGCTTGAACAGCTATTTACCCGATGTGAGGTACCTTCTCCGCTTAATGTTTCCTCCAGTCTATCAATGTTGTTCCAAGCTAAAGTTGTGAACACCCCCTTTTTAATCGACTTCGGTAGCGGAACTGAATCTCCTACCGCCAACTTTTGAAGACAAAGTGCTGTATCTATTTCCTCTAATGTGGAATAAGAAACACCATGGCCAAGTCTGTTCAACATGCTGATCAACTCAATATTTCCTGTCAATGACTTCACAGCAAATGGTAAAATGATGTGTTTGGCTGGCTTAACTTTGCCGTGAGTTACAGCGTACACTATATCTTGAATAAAAGATGAAGTCAGTCGCTGAATTCTAGAACAACTGAAAGATTCTTCCCAATCGCTATCAGTGCAACCTGTGAGGAGTATTTTCAAAAACTTCAATAATGAGTGGGGCCCATGTTCCATTGATTCTAGATCTGATACTTGTGGAGGCCATATTTGCTCAACATTGAAGTTACGAACATCATCTCTGATGTCTCGTGCACATTTGGAAATACTGGATTCTGTGTTCTGTGCTTTGTGTTTGTGCAATTCCTCAATAATCTCGAAGCATTGCTTCGCTAAGCTATCTCTGGATAAGCTATCAGGATATACCAAAAGTCGTCCATTTTCCTTAGCTACAATGCGCAATACTTCGCCAAACTCTGTTTCAATTCTGTTCCGCAGCTGTTTCTTAGTTGATTGCCTCATTTCCTCTTGACCTAAGTTCCTCATTTCTGATATCAATATATTCGTCAGATCTGTAAATGGTATGACAGTGGGATAAACAATAAGAGTCTCACGAATGGACTTGAAAACTTTTTCAAAAGCGGCTTCCTCTGCTTCATAATATGTTGAATCTATTTCTGCCACCTTTGCATCATTTTGACTATGCCTTGTTTGCAAGGTAACAAAATTCGGTAACACGATCTATGATAGTGTGCTTCGGCAGCAACAAGTTCACGGCTTACAATAGCTAACACTCTTGAATCTTCTCTCACTGTAGCTGCACGCCTCACTGAATCATCTGCTCTTAGCTCTCTACACTTGGTTAAACCCTCTCTACTTTTGGAACCCTTTGCATACTTGTCACGCTTTTCAAAAAAAATGCATATGTCATCATAGGTCCTTATAGACTGTGGATCTCCTCTACAAGATCTTCTGATTGTTTCACTTAAAGATGTACTTGGAAGACTCGCTATGTTTTCAGAATCATCAGTATAAGCTTCAATTGATTCTGACTGACCTTTAGCTAAAATGCCATCGAGAGTTTTCCTCATGGTGAATAAACTGCGACATTTCCTATGATACAAAATGGGAGGAAAGCTATCGTCTACACATTCACTTGCTAGTTCAAGTATTGGCGTGTAGGTCCTTATTTCTGCGGCTCTTAGAATGGTTCTCCATGACTCAATGCTAACAGGTGCGACTAAGCTACCTCTATCATCTGAACAGTGTATAGCACAAGATAGTTTTGGACGTTTGAACTGAAAATCTGCATCAGAAGAACTTGACATACTGAAAATAAATCACTTAGATAGAAATCCTAGATAGATTGTAATTGATATATCTCGAATAATCGAGGTAAAAGGAGCAAACCACGTGGTTTTTAGAAATCAGCTGTTCGGAAATCCGATAAAGTATTTAGTATTTAAATTAAAAACGATACTACTTAAAGTTTCACCTTCTGGGGAATTTTAATGGATTCTTCTATTCTTTTGTACATGAGAAATATACAGAAGATGCAAGCCTATTGGAACCATGACTATAATATTTTTCAGTTGATCACATACCTGGGCCAAGTTAAATCAAGGAGGTATTGATCAAAACTCAATACTGAATGCATTAACACTAAATATTAATTCAGTATTTTATTGCTTTTTGACTTCAAGCAACTATACATATTGTTGAAGACAGCTGTGCAGACATACGAAACAAAGTAAGTTTTTGGCATAGCTTCTGGGACTCAACCTCCAGAATCCAATCATAGCTTTCAACACCTAAGGACACATCAATGATTTTTAAACGTCAGTTTCCTTTCGCAACCAGACATTGGTATTTGTCAAGACTAGATGCAAAGAAGAATGCCTGGCTCGGAACAATCAGCGACCACGAGTCTCAAATTTCCTAAATCATGTCTCCTCTTAAAGAAAAGTGATTTGATTATTTGTGAACAAAATATAAAAGTTAATAAAAATAATTTTAACATTATTGAATATTTATCAAAGTTCATATTATATTTATCAGCGTCAAAAATATGTCAAATTCCAAGAAATCGTAGGCGAAAATGTCCGCGACAAACATTTGCAACTGCTGGTCTATAGCTACCATTTCAAAAGGGTTATCATGGGCGATGTTGAAGTACATTCATTTTTTGAGTGTTCAGGATAAAAATATTTTTGCCACCATCTACATTACCAATTTTTGACTCGGCTCATGGACTAAATCCAATGGGACGCAGGTTGAAGTTTTCCGTAGATTTGAATTTTTCTATGCTTTCTCTGATTACGTGAAAAGTAGTTATTGTAGAGCCATAATTTTTGGCATGGGATGTCTTCAGGTCATTTCTATCATTTTCGTCTACGTTTGTCTAAGAAGCTGAACACATTCAGATCTGCAAGCCTCCTAATGTGGGCAAACACATACTTTTGCCAATTTCAGACACATGTAACGTCGAATTCTCGCATACATCACCGATCATACGCATGGTAGAACTGACCTGAAGACATTTCATGTCAACATTTATGGCTCTAGACATGCTTAAGCTTACTTACTTACCCTAGCTTTAGACCAAGACCTTTTCATTTAATCAGAAAAAACAAAGGAAATTTCAGTTTTACCGAAAGTCTCCGTGGCACGAAGTGGTCTCTTTGGTTGTGGCTAAGTGCTTGCCCTAGCGATCTTTCGGTCCAGAGGTATAGCCCGAGTGTCATTGGAAGTCGTCAGGAAGGGCATCCAGATCACACACAACTCTCCAGTTAAAAGTCTGACTGTGTCAGCACCGTCGAAGCCAGATTATTGTGTCGCACCAGATGCGCAGATTATTAGTTGTAAGCATGGGTGTACGTCATTCTGCGAAAATTCTTATTTTCGGCCTCGTTCCTTACAGAAGCTCATTCTGACTGGCGGAATAAAAGTCACCATGAAATTCATTAATATTCCTCGATAATCATTCAACCTCCTCAAACAGCAAGTACTATTGCTGACTTAAAATAATTATTCGACTGCTTCTAATAAAAACAAAGATTATAAAAATGGATTTTTTGTCAATAAATAAATGAAAGATCTAGCTATCCGTGTAGTAAGGGAAATACATCACTGAAAAGAATGAATTAAAGGTCCATGTTTTGTCCAAATTGAACTGATCAGCCTGATCAGAACTGACAACATTCTAATGCGGCATAAGTTATATCTATCAACATAAAATTTGGAAGTATATCATAGCTCAGCGAAGTAAACAGACTTATAAGTAGGCTATTGTGTACTCTGTTAACGGTCATGTCCATAACTATGGTATAAAGTGCATAGGGGAAGCTGGGGTGACATGGCAGTGGGGGTCTTGCAGTTAATAGGCTTCATAAATCAAAAATCCGAAATATACATTTCGAAGTAGCTCTAGAATAAAGATGCTGGAGCAAGATACCTGCGGATTATTTGCACTTGTACTTTTTTTAGGAGCAAAAAACTATTTTACCTGCAAAAATCGTGACTTCTGGAAATGCTCAACTTTTGGGACATTCTCGTCTTGTGATAGATTTGACATAAACCATTATTAAAGATATTTTACTTAGGTCATGGTGCATGGACACCTACAGTGTAAAAACATTCAGATCATATTAACATTATGTTTGAGCTCATTTTCTTACCTTACTGGGGTTGGGGTGACTTGGCAGTATCATGTTGGGGTTGACATGGCAGTATGGATATTGCAAATAGTATGCTTCACAAATCGAAAACCCTATTACTTTCTAAAGTAGCTCTGAAACGAAAATACTGTAGAGAAAGATTGCTTCGGGCTTTTACTTTTTCAGAGCAAAAAATCAGGCCTATTGGCCTACTTAAAATGTAAAAATGGAACTTTTGAAAATACGTAATGCGATGAGCCACCGCGCCTTGTGATAGATTTCAGATAAATCTATGTTGAAGACATTATAATTAGGTCAGAATACATAAACCCTGATAGTGTAAAACATTCTAGCCGGAGCTGAGGATTTAACCGTAGGCCTACTTAGGTTGGGGTGACATGGCAGCATCATTTTTTGTGTCCTTAATAGTAACTGTTAACTTAATGTTAACTGATGGTAGTGATGTGTTAGTGACTCACACCTTTTAATACAAGTTCACAACTAAACACCTAGCCTATCCATTGGAAAATGACTCAGAAACATCTACGTCAAACAAATTCTTATTTGTTGATTCGTCGTGTCTTCTGATTGGTTCATTTCAAGTTACAACATGCAGTGAAAACGCTTTCCCTAATTCATTTTCATCTTCGCAGTACACTGACAAGGACGTACGTACAACGAGTGACGCGCTCTACTCTCGTGATGACGTGCAAAATGCTCTTAACAAGATAGCATAATTGAAGATGCAGTTGCGAAAGTTTCATTTTGTTACGTCAATATCCTCAGTATCCTCAATATTCTTTTTTATTTTTTCAAGAATATATTTGACGAGATTGCCTGTGATACATGTAACTAAGTTAAACTTCAGATGGTGACTCGGGAAAAGCATACCGGTAGCAGAAGTCACGGGATAAAGACGGAACCATTTTGCCATCAACGGATTTTAGGATGGATCAATAGGCCTATTCACCATAATGCTAAAATTTGTATGAGCTGCCAAGACTGTGTTTTGCAACTAATTTGGAGATATTTGTAGTAGCAATGATAATGCAAGCTTAGATCAGTATAATATGAAAAGTTTTTTTTTTTTTTTTTTTTACTGAATTTTCACCCCTAGCACAGCTATGAGCCATGAACGAAGCTAGGGGTTACTCAATGAAAAGTAAGAATTGTATTATTTTAAATAAATAAAAATAGAAAAAAACAACAGATCTTCTAATCTGATTAAACTGTCCCCATCAGAAACATGTTCGCACGCCTCTTGAAAGTATCAAGATTGTATTGGTCAGGGAAAGTGGTCTGGGGAAGCTGATTCCAAAGCTGTGCCGTGCGAACAAAAAAGCTTTTCGAGCGACTCACAGTACGTGCGCGTTCTAAGCTCACATGATAGCATGTGAGTGCATTAGCTCTGCGTGTGCTTCTGGAGAAGATCTTAGGTTTGGGTACGCACTCATTTACTGCAGAGCTGCTTCTACCGAAATAGTACCTGTAGAAGAGACTGAGTGAAGCAACATCCCGTCTGACGGAGAGCGGCTGCAACTTGCTAGCAAGTTTTTCACCCATGAGATTCTTGACACGTTTCTCAACCCGTTCAAGGAGGTTAAGATGCGTTTGTGGGGCGCCTGCCCACAGATGACAACAATACTCCATCAGAGGACGAATAGTGGACTTGTAAAGATAGCAGACAGTCTGTGGTGGAAGATAGCTGCTGGCACGATAGAGACTACCAATGCGTTGAGCTGCCTGCTTGCTAATGGATTGGATGTACGGTTTCCATGACAAGTCCTTCGTAACCGCCAATCCAAGGAAGGAGATGGAATCTTGTTCTCTGATCCTATTATCTGACATCTTAATGCTATGATCATCATCTCCTTTAAGTCGTGAGTGCAGAATACTCTGAGTTTTTGAAGGATTGAAGGAAACAAGCCAATTGGCGCCCCATTCTGAGACCCTGCGTAAGTCTTCATTAAGAACGTCGCATAGCTGCTGACGTTGCTGAGTGTTCTTAGCGAGTCGCTCATTGGAATTGAAGAGTGTTGTGTCATCTGCATACATCACCAATTTACTCACTAGGCAGTCAGTGAGGTCGTTGATGTACAGCAGAAAAAGAGTGGGTCCCAAAATTGACCCTTGAGGAACTCCTGCATTGACAAACTTGGTGGAAGACTTTTGGCCATCTAAGACGACAGATATCTGCCGATCACTAAGAAAAGAAGCAAGAAGTTTGTGGAGTTGATTAGCAACTCCATAGGACTTGAGCTTCATAAGGAGTCCCTGATGCCAGACTTTATCGAATGCCTTGGAAATATCCAAGGCAACTGATCTCGTCTCACCTTGTCTGTCAAGGACACGACTCACATGTTCAGTGACATATGAAAGAAGATCTGCAGTTGATCGAGAGTGCCTGAAGCCATACTGTTCTTCTGATAGAAGGTTCTGAGTTTCAAGGAAGTTAACAATGTGTTGGTTAATCACTGCTTCAAAAATCTTGCCAGCAATTGGAAGCAGGCTGATAGGACGGTAACTAGATGGAAGAGATGAGTCAGAACCTTTCTTTGGAACTGGAACCACGGAAGCTACTTTCCAACAAGAGGGAAACTCACCGGTGGATACACATGTACTGAACAGTTTAGATAAAAGTGGAGAAAGCTCAGGTGAGATGCTTGAAGACCGAAACCGGGATGCCATCTGGTCCACTAGACTTAGAGCTATCGAGACCGGCGATGATCTTTTTGACGTTTCGGACTGTGACTGAAGGAGGACTAACTGTCTCATCAGTGCGCGTGGGAATTGGAGGTGGAATTCTACCTCCATCGTCTAATGACGAATTCTTCGCAAACTCTTTGCAAAGAAGCTCGGCTTTGTCTGCTGAGGTTGTCGCCATAGAAGTACTGACTTCGGCATGACGGAGTGCTGGGATGGAGGATTTGTTCCTATTGGTGACACTGTTGTAAATCCTCCAGAAGTCCTTAGAGCCAAGCTTTTGGGTAGCAATGGATTTCCGTACATACAAAGCGTAACGGCTTTTGGCCTGATGTATGGTTTCCTTGCAATATCTACGTGCGGTTTTGTACAATTCAAGATTGCCAGCGCTACTGTCACGCTTATACTTATGGAAAAAGTGGTCACGCTGGCAAGTTGCAGCTGCACATTCTGGTGTAAACCAAGGTTGTGAGTGGGGCTTCATTTGGAAAGTACGGTGAGGAATGTAGGCCAACATCCCTATCTGAAGCCACTCTGTCAGTTCTTGCGCCGACTTGTGGACGTTCTCGCTCAGAATCAAATTCTCAGCTTGAACTTGACTAAGAAAAGTGCGGAAGCCACACCAGTCTGCTTTGGAGAATTGATAAACTGTTCTATGGAAGGGTGCAGACGGTGTGGAGCAAATTTGTTTGCCAGAAACTGTGATAACACAGTGATCAGACGTGCCGAGGGGAGAAGTAACCTTGTGTGAAAAACAAGTTGGATTTGAGGTGAGAAACAGGTCAAGGAGATATCCAGTATCCCCAGCTCGGTCAGGCACTCTGGTAGGACAAGTGACAATTTGACTAAGGTTGTGAGAGACAGCGAAATCCTGGGCTGCCTGACCGGAGAGATCGGTGGTGCGTGAGTGCACAAGCCAGTCAACATTGTGCACGTTGAAGTCACCAAAAACGGCAACTTCAGCGCTGGGATACTCTTGTAGAAGAGAATCGATCTTGTCAGAAAGAACATTGAAAATATCCGCATTAGTTGATGGAGAGCGGTATAGGAAAAATAGAAGAAGTGTGGTCTTCTGCAGCGGCGCAATGAAGGCAAGATACTCATGCCTTGGATCCTCTGAGCTGCGAAGCCTTCTCAAGGGAAGGCTTGTCTTGGCATAGACTCCAAGACCATGACAAGGTGCTTTATCCATCCGGTGAAATATGTATCCATCAGGAGTAACGTCGCTTGATGACACACTGGGATCTAACCTGGTTTCCGACAGGGCTAGAAGATCTGGTGACTTACCTTGCAGGAAGATGTTGATGTCGTCGTAATTGGACCTCAGTCCTCTTACGTTGCTGAAGCTGATCCTGAGAGGGGTTTTGAGCTTGACGGCTTGACTACGTTTCTTGTGTGTCTTTCTCATTTTCATAATTTCTCATAGAATATCAATCAAATAAACGAAAATTATACTGTACAACAAAGTGATACAAGAAACTTTGGAAGGCATCAGAAAAAACGTAAATAATAGCAACAAAGCTGCAACAAATAATACGCAAAAAAAAGACACTTATAGGCACAGTTCATGTCGCAAAAGCTTGAAGAAACCCAAATGAGAACCCCTTTGCCGTAACAATGGGTACAAGTCAGGTAGGCCACAGAGGAACCGGATACAGCTACACGGGCTAAACCCCTCAGTAAAGCTACCCACGCATGTCCGTGGCAGTGGAACTGTACCGCCTTTTTTCGAGCAGTTGACCGGGCCTGCCTCCCAAAGCATTACCAGTGGGTTCGGGACCCTCGAACTACCTGACGCCCGTATGCCGTGAATACGTTGGATCTGTCACACCTTAACCTGCAACAAATGGGGGAGTGCAAAAGAGAGCAGTGTAAGGAAGTTCGATCACAAATGAGCCAAATAAGTGCCATGCCCAAAAACCTGATTCAACAACATGAAACATCTGATGACTGTTCATATCTCGCAAACCAGGGGGTGGTGTTAATTGGGACAGCCGAAGCCTACCACACATTTAAAATAAACAAACGTGGAGAAAAAGAATGAAAAATCAATCAAACATAAATAAATTCAATGACCAGTAAAATAAAAATAATATTCCAGAGCCTGCTAGTTAGCCGGAGCACGGTCACAAACCGCCGACAATAAACCTTTCCGACAAGGTAGAACCCAAAGAAGCATGAGCTTCAGACGACAAAGCCTTATTGCGACTCCGTTTTCACCCTTTCACCGCTTTGAGGCCGCAGGTTGAGTGAGAAAGGGTTTGTTGATGTTCTATGATACTGCCAACTCACCCCAACCCCACTGCCAAGTCACCCCAATAGTGGGGTGACTTGGCAGTTTTAGAACTTTTCTGTAATTGAATTTTTCGAGGTCAAGACAATAATTTGTGGCAAAACTGTCTGAAGCAAAAATGTTCCTAATACTCCTCTCCGTCAACCCGTACTAAAGGAATTCTGCAATATTTAGTCGTTTGGCCGGGATGGGTATTTGAAAAAAACACTGCCAAGTCACCCCAGCTTCCCCTACTCATATAATTATATAGGGACGTATTTTAAGGTAAAAAGAACTGAAAGTGCACTATTTTTCAATTCAGGAATTGCTCTGAAGATCATTCTGGTTCAAACTCCGAATATTGGCTAGATATTAAAAAATTCAACAATATTGCATGTAACAAATATATTTGTTATAACTTACGTGGTGTGCGAGATAAGTGTCCGGAATGAACAACTTAACTGTTATATATTTAACCAAATCGTTTTCATTTGACAACTATTGATTATTGAGGTTCAATGGATGATGTACATTTCAGTATCAAAGTCTCTTATGTCACGACACAGCACTTGATAGATGAACACTATTCAGAACACAATTTCAGTCAAGTTCATTGCAGTCATGGACCCTGTTGAGTACAGAAGTGTCATCAAATTCCTCGTTAAAGCAAGAAAAACAAATGAAGAGATAAGAACAATGCTATCTGATGTCTATACTAACCAATGTCCCTCAACCTCAACGATTTATTTTTGGATCATGGAATTTAAAAGACGACGAGAAAGTGTGCACGACAATGCCAGATCTGGTCGTCCTGTCGAGTTTGACGATGACGCAGTGGAAAATAAATGCGAGAGAGTTATTCAGGAGAATCGGAAAATTACCACCAGAGAACTGTCTCTTCAACTTAATGTGAGTGATTGGAAAGTTCGCGATGTTCTCAAGTCATGTGGTATTAGAAAATTGTCTTCTCGACTTGTACCACGCCTTCTCACAGCAGAGATATGTTTGCGCCGCCTTCAATGTTGTGAGGAGAATCTGAGACTTCATGAAGAACATGGAAGTAAATTTTTGGAGAACATGGTTACAGTTGACGAAACTCCATTAATCCTCTACTGCCCTGAGAGTAAACGTGAGTCATCTGAATATTGCTTCCCCAGTGAATCAGTACCAAGAAAGTTTCGTTCTGGAACTGCCCATGGTCGCTGTTCAATGCTCACTGTGTTCTGGGACAGTCAAGGCTTAATTAAGATTGATTTTGCCGACAAGTCAGTGAAAATTAATAGTGAGTACTATGCAATGCTTCTCTTGGTAAAGAAACCAGAGCACTGAGAAGAAGACCAAGAGGTTCTCCACTCTGGTTCTTGCAGGACAATGCACCCATTCACAAAAGTCGGCTGACCATGTGAATGGGCCAGGACTCGAACTTTCACCTCGTCGAACATCCACCGTACAGTCCAGATCTTGCTCCAACTGATTTCTGTCAGTTGCGCCACTTGAAGAAGGAACTGCGAGGTCAACACTTTGATTCTCCAACCTGTGTACATCGAAAAGTTGAGAATTTCTTACAGAAAAAAGTCCGGACTTCTATTCCGGTGCTTTTACCGAACTTTTGAGCCGCTGGAGAAAGTGTGTTGACAGGAACGGGGTAAATAAATTACAGGTTTTCTTGGAAATTTAGATTTTTTACTTTCATACCCAGTAGTTTGGATTTATCACAAATGAAATTTAGTGGGATATATTATTAACACTCATTCCGGAAACTTATCTTGCACACCACGTATATAAATTAATTATAGCTATAATTTGTATATTAACAAATATATTGAATTAGACGTGCCTGTAGGATATGATCAAAATAAGCTGACTGTATATTTTCTTGGCCATGGTTTTTTAATCATTGCTCAAAAGCTCTGTTGAATTGATGTAATCAGTTAGAATTTGTCGGATGAATTTTATTTAATTTAAATACGGTCGATAATGAATTTCAATGCCATTAAATACCACATACGCAAAAGTATAATTCCGTAAAAGTGCCCAGTATTTGACTAAACCCTGCATACTTGAATTATCATCAGCTATCAGAGACATGATCAACAAGAGGTACAGCTTTAATGTGAAGACATTTCTTCTTACATGAAATGCATTGTATGAAACAAAATTGAATGTTTTCAAATTCAATCCGTCCATCTGGTTGCTCCTGGTTCCTACAACTGATGAAGATGTTTAACATTTAGCAAAAGCCGAACGGAGCTGTTAATAGCGTCCACATCCAAGAAACGCAAGTCATGATTGTACGAGTAGACGAGGATACTACTATTCGAAAACCGCTTCCGGCTCTAGTATCGCACAGGTGAGCACAACCAAACTAGACTTGAAACGACCAATATCGAATGTATACATTCGTTGAGCTGGTCATATGCATATCGCAAGATCCGACCCACATGTAAGTGAAATTGAGCTTTTGGGGAGATGCCACTGCACCACATTTGAATGACATTACTCCGTCGGGATATCAAAATTCAATTTCTACTGACAATTACAACCTTCATAAATACTACTGTGTAAAATGTTCAGTAGACTTCAGAATAATTGTTAATTTGAACTTGTTTAGAAATTACTATTTTTCCATAAATAGAATTATTATTTGATGTAATTTGATGAGTTCTTTCCATCGCAAGTAATAAACTACTGGTATGGCAGTTACGGCTGCCATCTTTTGTGAAGAAATCTTCTTTTTTAAGAAATATACGGTACATTAATTTTAATTTCACACACACTTGTCAGATTCCCATATGGTCTAGCGGTTAGGATTCCTGGCTTTCACCCAGGCGGCCCGGGTTCGACTCCCGGTGTGGGAACATTTTTTTTGCTACCGATGTTGATGAGAATTTCTCCCCGAAGGATGCTGATCGAATATATGTCGATTGTGCAAGGACCAACAACGGCCATGAAATGAAGTGAATTTTACAATTCGCTTCAGCGAGGTGTCTCCGCGACTGCTGACTGTTGCTATCACATTGGCGTCGTTGAAATAATAATAATGCGCTTTGTGTCACCGGACGCTTCAGTTCAAAATGATTTCTGGCTCTTTCACCGACTCGTTCATTGAAAATGATCTCAATGTATGTGATGGAAGCAGCAAGACATTTCTGAACACTATTTGACACATTAAATCTCTTGCTGAGAGTGTGTGATGAAAATTTTGACAGTTAATCCGGCACACAGTTTTCTCAGTCATTTTGAACTCAGATACTTCTATTCTCCCCCACCACATTATTGTTGTTGACACCCGAGAGTGTTGCATTGTCAACGATCTTCTCTTGCTCCTATGTGCAGTCTCACTACCGTCGCAAAAGCGTTGAGTGTGTAAAATTCCTCTGGTTTGTAAAAGGTTTACAGCACTTCCTTTGCCGTTCACTGTGGACAACAATTCCACGAAATTTATGGTCACAGGTAGCTGTATCTTGCATTCTGAGTATATAAGGGACCAATAAGACTTCTCAGTGGTGTTGCACTATCACTCAGTGACATCAAATCTATTATAAATCGAATGTGACTAAGTTTGACGAAATTGGATGAATTTGGAAAAATTGGAAAGTGTGGGATGAGGGAGAAGAGAAGTACCCAATGATTTTGATTTTGTACATACGAACATGAACACATCGAATATCAATTCTACATGATTTCAACTGAATAGGTTAATAAAGATTATTATGTTCTTGCAACATCTTGTTCTTATGTTCTTGTTACATTTTTATGAAATAATGTTAATTAGTCTTGAGAAGGGTAAAATTTAATAGCATGCCTATAATTCAACATGTATTTTTTGGTCTTTCTGGCGTAGTCAATGTGATGGATCAATGTATCTGGATTGAACTGTCTACATGTTCAAAGTTATTGAAATTATTCTTCGTTTTATTTTTCGTATTATTACAAATATTTACACACATTTTGAAAGAAAAGGGCTCAGGCTCTGAATGAAAGATCTTATAACGGAGAAATGGAAATATATGGAAACATTATAAAGAGTTTCCACTTGTCCACCACCAGCACGAAGTAACCTTATTGCTCTCTGTGCAGTGCAAAAGATGTGAGATTTGTAAAAGTAGCGGCAGGGCGACATTAGACCTACGTAGCGAAAATGTAATGCGAGACTTGCAATCGATGCACATGTAAAAGCATGCTGTCTGTCTGCGTGCACAGTGTGAAATGTGCTCACTCGTGTTCAAAGCATTTTAATTGTTAGCTGAGCCTTCGATCGCATTTCTTTACAGTTTGCCTTGATGTTGCGCATTCAACATGTTGCGATCTATAAAATTTTCTGACAAATTAATAATTGTGTATCTTCATCCTAATCTGTTTTACTGAATTTAATAATTTACATGTATTATCTTCAGCAAGCAGATCAATGAAGTAACCCTACTTATTAATTATTTTCATCCTGTGTTACTTTGTAGAAGACGTTACTTGAGGGTGACATCTATATACTATATTCAGTTTTGCTTCCTGTAATATTTTTGTTAATATTTGCCTTGATATCCTCGGGCAAAAAGCTTCTAGGATTTGTGTGTCTGCCGTATGCAAAATTCAGGTTACCACGGTTGGTAGATATACATGTCCATCAACATGTATTAGCAAAAACGGAAGTCTTAGATATGATGTTATTATCAAATTCGTTTCTTTAAGTGACCAATTTTAATTTGTTTAGGTTTGACAGCTGTAAATCACACTGATTATTACGAAATGACAATTGAGATAATATTAACAAAATGACATAAAAAAATGCCTAGAGTAATAAGTGGTGACGGTGCGGTATTAGTATAGCGGCTCGGGCAAATACTGACTCGTGCTCTCTAAAAGTCAATGCAATACTGTTTCTTTTTTAGGTTACCCAAAATTAGTGAGTGACCTCAAGTGTTATGAATTTAACGACTGTCATAATTTCCAGGTATCTATGGATATAGCAACTTTACCAAATCAACATTCATCAAGATAACAGTTTCTCTACCAAGATTGATCGCTCCAGCGAAGAGAATCCTGGAGCAGGGTTTGCGAACTGCGGACTTTCCATGTCAAGGGTTCACCCGCCTTCGAAGCAAACATTTGATTTCGAAATTCGATTCATGGTCGATACAAATGTTGTTGGTTGTAACTGGATTGAAGTTCCTGCGAGTAAGGTTGATTATATTGAATGTGCACCGTCATTTTCTATGATAGCCTATCTCTTCCTCAGATAAATATCGCATTCGTGAAAAGGAAAACAGAAATTCTGGATCACCTGCTCCAATGTCTCGTTGCCAACTTGAAGTGGATCTGAGTTGGAAAGACTTTATAAGCCATCCACCTGAAGGGGAGTGGGCTAAGATTGCTCCGCTTCGAGTTCTTAGTTACGATATCGAATGTGAAGGGCGGAAAGGAATTTTCCCGGAGCCGGACAAAGACTCTGTCATTCAGATAGCTAATATGGTGGTTCGGTTCGGCGAATCAGATCCGTTCATCAGAAATGTATTTACTCTGAATACCTGCGCGCCGATCGTTGGCTCACAGGTTCTCTGTTTCGATTCAGAGCGCGATCTTCTTCATCGATGGGCGGCATTTATTCGCGAGGTTTGTTGAAAAATTTGTATTGCTACCGAAAGTACGTTCTATCGTTGAAACTTCACAGAACAGGTGCGATTTTTGTTCGTTTGCGTTGCCAGTATCGTAAACGAATGATCAGTATAAGTAGGGGATGCTTTTATCCACGAGCGCCTTTCAAAACATATTCGTATTTGCATGATGGGAATGCGATATTCCCAATTTGTTGAATGTCGTGCATAATAATTAATTTCTTGAATTTTATACTTTGAGATAAGTAAAAACAGCTATCATTGCGATTGGAGGTCAGACTCAGTCTGGTCCAGTCGCACTCCAGTATATGCATGTAAAATGTATAATTTTGACTTCACTATGAAATTCACTGTATTTGTACAATGTGGATTTTTCATTACCTGTAATCAGGGTTATGATGCAATTACCACTGGTAGTTGCCAGTTATGAATAGGTATTTTTACCATGGTTATAACCAGCAGTTTTTTTCGAAAACACTCATTGTACATGAAAGTACTCTTTCAAGTCAGTAAAATTTTGATTTTGAAATGGAAAACAATTGAGTCAATTGTTCTTGTGCTTTGGGATCATTCAAGAGCAGAAGTAGACCATAATTGCCGGTAATATGATAGACCGTAATTCAATATTTTTGATTTTAATTTTGCTAGAATTATCCGTCTCACAGTTGAACTCAGATTCAACTCGGCATTATCCCAAGTGTCAATCAGTGCGGGATAAATGATAAATCTAAATGAAAACAAATTACCACCACTTATTCTCGCAAGCAAGCTGCGAACAGCTTCTCGACGCTTCTTTGGCAGTTTTCTTATCCTCCAAGTCCAAGTTGATGAGATTTTGATTGGTGTAATTTATTCATTGACTCAAATATTACATGTGGTTTTTATAATTTCAAAACCACGATAAACTTCAATTGATGATATTGATGTAGGCGTATAATCAGCAGTGATAAGACAATTTTAACGTGATAGATAAAACTAACAGCAATTACAAGCTACAAGAAACTACAAGCGTAAATTCGGTGGTAATAAATTATCCATATACATTTTCACGAAGGAATTCTTTCCGCAGTCGAAATGTTTATCTTAATTTTGCTCGTAAGAAGCATCGTCAGAGGACCCTGAAATACTGGTGCATATATCCGTGCATTTCTGGTTCAATCGCGTTAGCAGTTTGGTGGCTGACGTAGCTAACAAAAAATATTAAGACCTTCTCTGGACAGATTCTGAACAGATTTTTGGTAAAGATATTTGGAGAGACTGCTTAGGATTAAAGATTCGCTTATGAATTCGCAATGAGAATATATTAGATTGAAACTAGTGTTTACATCCAGTGATCTAGAAAGGTTAGAAAAGTGTCGCTTCTCTCAAATCCTGGTATTAGCGTAAAATACACACTACGAATTTTTCTTACAATTTGCGTAAAACTGGTGCGTATTTTTTCTTCTGCGTATTTTTCTAAAGATACACATCTAAAAATAAAATTGTGATATTATTACAAACTGATTATATTATAATTTGGAAATTGGGACCCGGGCAAATGTGTTTTTGTTATAATGCCAATAATGTCGAAGGTTTTGCTATTGGTTATTTCAACTGCACATCGCGTTGGACAAGATACAAATTTGTCCAAAACATTCTAGACCTTGAAGCTCAGCGACCATTGCCGTAGAGTTGAAACACGATGGCTTCAATTTTTTTCCGGTCGCTTCGCGTCTTACAGAACAATTTCCTGCTTTGGAAGAGTACTTCATGAATACTCTTCTAGTTGAGAAAAGAGAGAAATTTATCAATCCAAAAGAGCAAGAAATAATATCATATATCCAAAGGCGTGATGTTCTTGAGGATCTACAATTTTCTGAAAGCAGTTTTACCGGTTTGGGAAAAGCTCGAGAAGCAGTACTACCAGAAAAACGGACTTTAGTTCAACATCTTTACAAAGACATCTGTGAACTCTATCGTGACTTTCAAAGTTTTTGTTTTCAGATCACATTCAGAAATTTTCATGCAATTAGACAACTATATCATTGGAACCAAGACTCGCTTCCTAATAGTGAACTTTATCGGTGAAGAATTCAAGAAAATTTTAAATGGTTCTAATGCTGAGGAGAAAGAAGCCTGTTTTGTTCGTGTGTGCTCTTTTTATCTTAAGTTGGCCATGCATTTTCAAAAGAAAAGATGCAACCTATGTCCAATAATATTTTGCGTGATTTCAAATTCATTCGTCCATCTTATCGGAAAGAGTCATTTGAAGCTGTTTCATCAATCGGCCGTGTGCAATGAGACTGACATAATGATACCAGCAAACTTGAAGCTGAATGGAAGTCTTATTCTGTTGATGTTTCGGTTTCTCAAATAGACCAGTCGCATCATAGAAAGTATGTTCTGCAGTATACGTGGTGTGATCCAAAATGTCCCGGACTAACCTACTTGCAGATAACCTGTGATAACGAATACTACTTCAGATGTAAATTTAGGTCTTTAAGGCATGAGAAATATGGTTGCCGAAATTTTTCCGGTCAGTTTTCTATTTTTTCAAAATTTTCAAACATTTTTGTCTGAATTTCAAGATTTTCCTATAAATTCTAGCGATTTAGAATTAATATATTTAGATTAACTTGACAGTTAAGCTATCACTAATAACCTGACTAATAATTAACGGAAAAACAAATGTTTTGTTCCAGAAAACAGTTTACTTTTCAATGTATGAGCCGTTAGCATTCGTCACTTTTTGCCAACGAAGTCTCAATTCACAAAAAGCTTTATGAAAAAATTCCGGTGTCAAAGAATCAAAAAACTCAGTAACTGCATCCCGCAGTTCAACTGGCGATTCAAAATGGTGTCCACGAAGATGCTTTTTGAGGAATCTAAACAGATAGAAGTCACTTGGGGCCAAGTCAGGTGAATAAGGAGGATGGCTCAATAGTTGAAATCCGTTTCTCGTTAAGGCATTGGTTTTCTCCTGCGAGGTGTGAATCGGAGCATTGTCATGAAGCAAGTAGAGGGGAATGTTTCGTGGCTTTCTTATTTTCTTCCTCGCTTCAGATAACAGATTGGAGTAATATTCGCTATTGATTCTTACTCCTTTATCCGCAAAGTCAACCAGTTGGATTCCCGAAGCGTTCCAAAAGACCGTCAGCATCAACGACCGGCGATGTGATGTTCCGGATCGCATTTTCAAAGGGGCAGACTCGCCTGATTTTCGCCACTCTGCATATTCTCGCTTACTTTGAGGCAGATACAAACTTAAAGGTGTTTCATCCTCTGTAAGGATGCAGTTCAGAAACTGATCTCCGTGCATTTCGAGGAGATCCAAATTTGACTGTGCCGCCAGAAGTCTGTTCTCCTTCATTTCAGGTGACAGAAACTTCGGTACGAAACGTGATGCCAGTTTGCGATATCCAAGTCTTTCGATGATGTCATGACAGGAGTGATAACTGATTCGCAACTCTCTTGACAACTCACGGATGGTTATCCTTCTGTGTGCTGTAATCACTTCATCGCACTGACTCGATTTCTCTTCCGGAATCTCCTGCGGCCGACCAACAGTTGAAAAATCTTGCTCCACAGATTGTCTTCCGCGTTTAAATTCGCTTATCCAGAAATAAGCAGTAGTTCTCGATGGAGCTTTGCTTCCATATGCCAGGCTTAATTCCTTTAGAATGTCACCATTAGCGAAGCCGCGGATCAGGAGGTATCGTATCACACTGCGATATTCGACTGAAGACACGCTTGTCACATCCATCATGAAAACTGATAGAACAAAGAACCATCGTTGACACGGATTTCTTAATGAATGCGTGCTGAATGAACTTCACTGATTGATATCGTAACACATGAAGCAATTAACAAAAGACGTGCAATATTCATGGCAAAGATATCCGTCAAATAAGGTACAAATCAAAATCAATCTAACTATAACAATAAGACAAATCGGATCTCGATCAATTCAGAAAATACAGAAATTCATGTTAAAATGTAAAAATATTTTTTAAAAATAGAAAACTGACCGGAAAAATTTCGGCGACCATATTTCTCATGCCTTAAAGACCTAAATTTACATCTGAAGTAGTATTCGTTATCACAGGTTATCTGCAAGTAGGTTAGTCCGGGACATTTTGGATCACACCACGTAGGTTGGATGTAAGTGATATGATATCAAGGACAGCAGCAGTACAAACGATGCGAAATATCCAACATTGCGCCGGATCGCCTTCGGGGTTATGACTGTCCCTTGTGGCAACGCCGCCGTTGAGTGCATGTTAGGTGAACTTTGCGACTTGCTCACAAAGAAATGTAATCGATTGCAGGAAATGTCAATTGATTCATGTGTTGTTTTGAGTGGATACATGAATGTCACTTCAAATACATGTGAATCATTCCCTCTTCACGGACCCTATGTATTTGCAGGATTTGATGCAGCAGCTTCACATAAGTAAAAACTGAAATCCGAAAAGGAAGAAAATGCACGTAGAGAGTTCTGTTTAGGAGCAGTCGATCTTTTTTTGGTGTTAATGTGAAATCATAAAAGCACGACTTATGTCAGACAAGTAAAAATGAAATGCATAAATCAGTCCCACATGATACCGATTGATTCTCGATGTCAAGTAAACTACGTAAAAATTAATGGCCTGCGCATTTATTTTGCATTTGAGCCGTTGGCAACACGGGGTCCCGCTCCAGGAGCATCTGCTTCCCATTGCTCCACTCGACCGCTTGAGCGTGCTACGCTCCAGCTACCCATTCCTGGTCTCCATTCCATGTCCTGGTTTTCTTTTTGCATGCAAACAGCAGTTACTGGAAACAACCTACATCAGTGGTAATTGCTAATTTCCATATTAATGTATCGACTTCAAACTTAAATTCCTGTACGGAATTTATCACTTTCAGAACAGTACGTAATAGACATGTATCACGAACTGTATCTTCTAGCATTGAATTGATAGCAACTTTTTATTGTTTCAGGTTGATCCTGATATCATCACCGGATATAACATTCAAAATTTCGATACACCATATCTTTTGAATCGTGCAACTGCACTGCGAGCTTCTCAATTTCCATACCTCGGAAGGATAAAAGAATCGCGGTCCGTTATTCGTGAATCGATGATTCAATCTAAAACAGATGGGACGTCGCGAAAACAAAATCGTCAATATCGAGGGTCGTATTCAATTAGATCTGCTTCAGATATTGTTTCGTGATTACAAATTGCGAAGTTACTCATTGAATGCCGTGTCGTATCATTTTCTTCAAGTAAGGCATAAATACAAACCACTGGTGAAATTGTGAAAACATCATAGATATTTTTTGCAGGAACAAAAAGAAGATGTGCAACATTCTATTATCACAGATCTGCAACGTGGAAATGAGCAAACCAGACGCCGATTAGCAGTTTACTGTTTGAAGGATGCTTATCTTCCTTTGCGTCTTCTGGATAAGCTAAATGTGCATCGTGAATCACGTTGAAATGGCCCGTGTAACCGGTGTTCCAATCTATTATCTCTTGTCTAGAGGACAGCAAATCAAGGTTATTTCACAATTACTGCGAAAAGCAAAGGAAAAAGATCTGTTGATTCCAACACAGAAGCCCTCTCAGGTGAGAAATTTTTCAATTGCAATTATTGGTTGCTTGAGTAATTATTGTGGGCTTGGAAGTTTCCATTTTACTGATGGAATGATCGCTAAAATATATACAATTATGTAGGTGTAGAGCTGCTAATGGCTTCATTATTTGAGACTTTTTGAAACTCAGTGTAATCAGGGGATCTGTCCACTTTATTTGAAATACATATTTCTAATAATGTCTCCGCACATTTTTTTCTTCACATCCCATTGGAATCATGTAAACATAGCACAATGTTTTGCTGATGCCTTCTTCTGCAAGCCACGTGTCATCTGTCGCTAGAGACGACCAATCACCCTCAAATATATCAGCAACTGGTTGGTAGTGGACTAAACTGCGTGCATGGTGCTATCCATTTGAAAGCTGCGATTTTTTTCTGCGGAGGACCGATGGCAATGCTGCTTTAGAAAATCCAATCGAGTTATGTACTGTGGTGCTGGACAGTGGATGGTTGACGACAGGGACCACTGTGCATGGCACATTTATCATGCAGATCATGACATCTGGATTGCTTCATTGAATTATGTATTCCTGTATGCATTTGTGAATTGCTACTATTAAGCCACCAATCAATAGTATTTCAGGCATGTAAAATATTAACCAGTAATCTGGAAGTGCCGCTTGAACTTCGCCATGAATAAAGACTCGCGGCTGCGATTTTTTCCTTGCCAGCCACCAATGAGCAAAAATCAGTTCTTAAATAATAGCACAAAAATCAACACATCATCATCATCATCATCATACGTTTAACGTCCCTTTTTCCGCCGTTGGCTGGGTTGGACGGTATAAATGGGTTGGACACAATAAAGCGTAATTTTGTATTTTGCTCTGGTTCAATGTTGATAAGCCAAGTAGGCCTACCTAAGGAAACTTATGCTCTATAGATTATTTTACCATATAGGATTATTGTTATAGGCTATTTCACCACATAGTTTGATTTTCTAAGTGGCAAAGTGGTTCGTAATCCTTACAAAATGTATTGGAATGATCTCTTTGATGCATGATTGCAACGTGAAGACGATGCTGTTCAATGAAAATTTACTGGCTGCATAATCCAGAGGAGGTCAGTAATGACGCGCGAGATTTCACTGATTGCCCTTTCAATATTCTGCAATGTCTGGGTTGTCTAAATTAACCCTGATAGTTGATGAGCAATTTCCCATTTTTTCAGCAAGAGGCGAGATTTTCAGTACTAATTTTTGTCTGACTTTTGTGACAGCGGACAATAAAGTGTCTGGAATTTTTTCAAAACTTATGTGTTTACCATGATAAGATGCTTCTAAATCTAAATAATCTAAATCTTCTAATCTTCATAGACAATGAACACAAGATAGTGTTACTTTATGACATGTCCAACCGAAAATTATGTCTCTAAACATAGTGCCCTTCAACTGATCGGAGAAATTTAGGTATCACTTCTCCAGGATTGAATTACATAGAAAACACAGATCACTAATTTCATGTTTTCTTTTATTTACAACATGTTTCGTCCTCTCTCTTCACAGCAAATACATGACAGGGTGGCAAAGTGATGTGTTTCCATCTTATAAAGGGACGTAAAAGCGCAGTGAATACAACTTAAAAGATCCAGCTAAAATTGCGAAGTTAAAGTTGACAGCAACACACACGAATATGCACAATCAATTAGTTAATTAACAAAGCATCTTTTGTCACGATCACTGCAGGATGATAACTGTCTCCTTTTGTTGACAGAATTCTGGGTCAGTTGAAGAGACGGCTGCATGTCCGTAGTTACCCATGGTAACAGTGCTTTGTTTATCTACTTTATTAATGTGTCGTTTTGTTTCACTTCGCAGTTTTTTCTAGAGTTGTGTTAACTCCGTTGTTTTATCTTTTTATAAGATCGAGGCACATCACTTTATCACCCTGTCTGTCATGTATATGCTAAGAGAGAGGGTGACTAGAGATGCCAATACCGGACCATTTTTGAAATACCGGAAGGTTGCAATACCGGTATTACCGGTATATACGATTTATAGTATATATACGTGTATATGCACACATTTCATCATCTGCTCAATAGGCCCATATCCTGAGTTATACCTGTGACATTGTAGCCTAGTGATATGCGCTAGGCCTATTAGTCGAATACTTTATTATTATTATATTAGTCGAATAATTTATTGAAAATTAGTGATTTTTTCTAGTTAAGTATTTTAATATGACAGGCCTATCCGATCTTTTGGCGTGTTTCCATGACCCATGTGTCATGCATGTATAATTGAAACGTACGCTTATCTAACGCATTTTCTATATATTGAAAATAATAAGATTTGACTGTCCTTTATCAAACATGACGAATTTTTGAAATTAAAAATAGATTTGGAGTTACGGTCTACATGTAAACTTTATCTGAAAGAATAGGCAACAGGCTATAACAATCTAGCTAAGATAACCTAAGTTACCTAAGATAACCTAAGATCTAAATTTATTTGACATACTGCGATATTACTGCCTCTTATTTATTGCTTAAATGTATTTTTATATTTCTTTATCCCTTCTAGAATTTATCCAAAAAAACAAGATTGTTTTCTAAAATAGTATTTTTAAGAAGAATTCTGTAGAATAATCTGTAGTAGTGAAAAAACTCTGTTACTCATGGTAGGCTACAAAATATCAAAGTACTTGTAAAAAGTCCTGCTTGAAGTACCATTTCAAAATGCACAAACAATTCAATGAATCGTCACTGAGACGATTACGTATCTTAGCACAAAAGCGACCAGAGACACTAAGCGATCGTTCGCTTTCAACCGATGTCGGTGGGATTGATTGTAACCAACTTGTGACTAACTCCAACAATTCACCACGCTTTCGCCGTAACTTGAATGCTTCTAGCTCCTTGCTGATAACACGTTCCAACGGTGGCTCAACGGCTGCGGAATCTGTCTTGCTTTTATCCTTGCTGGAAATGTAAGCATCTAGTTGAGCATCATAATCATCGGGATCAGGTTCAAGTACTTCAATCACGTCATCGTCCAGTTGTTTGTCGGTAGAAGATTCTTTTGATGACTGACTGGGTGATGAAAATTGAAAGTCACTTCGTTTCAACAAGTTTAACGACGAAAGTCTTCACATCTTTCGTCGTCAACGAAGCTTGATCATTGCCCAAAAGGAAGCTCAGCACATCCGTAGTTCTCGTGTTTCTTTCCGCTAAACGAGATTTCCATGATTCAAATAGATCGTTGTCGATAGATGCCATGGGTACATCATGTTCAAGCATGGCTTCGAGTTTATCAGAAACGAAATCAGTCACTTGTTTTGCTGTTACGAGAGTCACGTCTCTTCGCTTCATGCGTGTAATTGCAACACTAACAGGCTTCAGCACGTTGCAGATGGTTTGGATAACACTGACTTCTTCCTCAGTGAAAGTTAATGCAATTGATTTGTTCAGAGCAATAAGAGCCTGCTCGACACAATCACGAAGTTTCAGAAAGCGTTCCAGCATTTGGTACAAACTGTCCCACCGTGTTTTCACGTCCAATATAAGCACAAGGTCCTTCTTATGAGCCTCTTTCACAAAAAACTGCAGCTTATCATTGGAAACAGGCGACTTTCTGAATAGGCGTACTACAGAGCGAACTTTGTTGACCACTTCACTAAACACTGAAAGATAGTTCTGGATTGTCAATTACTTCCCATTCTAAATCTGAATCGTCGCTATCTTCGTCCGAAGTTGTAGTTTCAGTTATCGCGGTTGTTGTAACTTTAGGATAAAACGTATCACAAACAGCAAGATGGATTGCATGTGCAAAACACAGCTGATGAAGAACTTTTGCCTCTTTTCCCACGCACTGCATCAACGAAGCACCATCGGTACAAAAGGCAACTATGTCAGTCAGATTCAAGCTATAGGTTTCAAGTGTGTCGATAATAAGTTCCAAACACCGAAAAGCCGGCATTGAGTTTGCGATGCGAATTAATCCAAGGTTGTAAAAAAACTCGTCCATTTGGAGAAGCATCGCCATCGTGCAAGCAAATGTTCATGTACCGTTTGTTGCGCATTGATGTCCATTCATCAAAAGTCAAACAGAATTTTGCCTGTTTCTCCTTTCTGAGAGAAAGTTCCATTTTAATTCTATCACAAACAAGGTCTTTGTACTCATAGACCATCTTCACTATTGTTGTACGGGAAGAAGGGACGTTGTCGAATTTACTTCGAAGTAGCATCAGTATATCTGTCGACTCGGCTATCGTTTTAAACGAAAGCTCGTCTTTCGCTGTTAGTCTAGCAAGAGTGCACTGTAGAGTTAGAGATCCTTTCTGCAATACGTAGTTGTCAAGCGAAGTTGGTCTGCGCCTATTTGACGTTGAAGCGTTCTGTGAAGATGGTCCTGGTCCTGGGACTGCAGATTGCTCGATGCTGGCTAAACATTCCGGATGCTGAGTTCGTATGTGTGTTCGAAGTCCACTCGTTGAGCCGCCGCCACATTTGATCACTTTATTAAGGCAAAGTGTACATTTTGCAGTTTTTGCATCACTAGATCTAAGAAAATATTGCCACACACCAGTTCTCTTGAAGACGTCGTAGGTTATTTGGGCCGCGGCCATTAGAGTTCCGCTCAGTAGACAATTTGAATAGCTAGGTGTGATATCGAGTAAATGGAGAGCTATGAATTTCTTAAAAAAGTCATCCCCTTTTTCGACGCTTAAAACGTCAATGGAACCTATTGTTGTTACATTTGGGGAAATGACTATGATTGGGTGTTGAACTTGGTTGCACGCACGCGCGCGTAACGTCGCACACACGCGCAAGTAGGTACGCACGAAGCACGAAATAAGCGATAAGAATGAATCATCCTATTCTATTTCTCGTATCACCTGCTTCAATCTATCCATATCCATTTAATATGACGTAGACGATTGAGCTATTTATGGCATTTAGCGCATTACCAAATCATACACTGCAAGAGAACCAACTGGGTTTTCTTAGTTGAGTATGTCAGTAACTCCGTTTTCAGATGGACGATCATATTCGATAATACCGATCAATACCGGTATTACCGTAGTGAATACCGGTATTGGAAATACCGAAAAATGTGCTAATACCGGGATACCGGTATACCAGGATCCCGGTATTGACATCCCTAGGTGAAACATGTCACAAATAGAAGAATAGACAAAATTCCTGGCCTATGGTTATCTTTATAATCCGAGGACACAGCGAGAAGTGTATTTTTTTACTAAAAACTTCAAATTAGCTTCCTATTGGATTTCGATTTTTTTCTTTGATTCTGTCTAATCAGAAAAGGAATCGGATAGAATCATCGGCAAGCTCGCAGATTCTCTCTTAATAGCCAATAGACGATGTGCATCTTTCTGTGAAAATCTCATTTTCGGCATCATTCTTAGGTCAGGTAGATTTCTGAAAATGTTTAATCATTTACAGGTTTTTTCTTACGATTTTATTAACCCTATGAACACTTTCATACTTTGTTATTCAGTTTGTTACTCAGATTTTCTTATTTCGAAATTTGTCACTCGGAGTTTGTTCTCTACTTTTTCATGTTATAATAAATACCGATAGCGTCATATCTGCTCTTTTGAGTAAAGTTTAATTACTTTCCGGAGTTTCTGGGTAGAGTCGGGCAGTGGTAGGGCTGGCAGGAAATATCCGGTTCAAGTCGGGTTCTTGGTTTTTTTCGGGTCAGATTGAAGCTAGTTTTTGGACCACTGCACCTTAGATTTTGTACACTGATGATGAGGAGGAACACAAAATGGATGATGATTATGATAATTTCGAAGAGTTTGAGAACTAGGAGCACACGTTGAGTGCAGGGTGTCAGCCGAGCCCAGGAATCCACAATCCTATAACCTACCCTTACTCTTAGATCCTACATGCATAAATCACTCAGCATATCTTGTTCAGCCCGTAAAGATATACGACATTTTCCGATTTCTCTGATTGTTTGGGTAGAATAATCAAGACAGCATTCAGTTTTTGACACTGATAAGTTCCTGTTCAGTGTCCACTGCTTCCTATGTAATTGTGTAAAGCAAGTGATTCAGCGCATATGAAGTTTAGATTTTGCCTGGCAGCGTGAGTAATCACCGTGTGGTTTCTCAAATCTTTCATAATTCACACAGTTGAGTCAGCGCTAAATCGATACTACGATAAAGTTGCCGCGTGTACATGAAGTTCAAAACTAGCATATGAATTGTTCGTGAAAGCAGTAATTTTACATTTTTCCAGCATGGATCCAGTAATTTGTCATTGAACTTTTGATTTGCCGTGTAAGTCTATTCGTCTCATATCTCGTGTAAACATAAAACCCTTTCCTTATTATCAAATTTTAATGACGGACTTTGGCATTTCCTACATCCGCTTAAGTGACGAAGAGCACGCCAAAGTCTTGAATCTGCTCTGACCGATAATGGTCTGCTCAGTATTTTCAAGAATACTGCTGGTATTCCAGCCAATCAACGAGAGATAATAAGCTGCCGACAGGGATGACTCCTCCAAATAATCGGCTAGATTGATTTGTATCCATATCTGAGAGAAGCCGAAAAAACCGTGATGTTCGGTAAAGCTTGTCTATTCAGGCAAGGCCTTTCGACCGGCACAGCCAGCCATCGTCAGGCGAATGAATAGGACATTCATGTCACAAATCAGAGCACAAATCACACAGTCAATGAAATGCAGCATAGATACCGGACTAACAATATGAAGTATTGAGTTAAGTGCTACTACTGATATGCTAGGAAAGTAATGAGTAAGAAAAGGAAAAAAAGGAAAAAGTTAAGAAAACCACAAGTCACTGAGGTTGTGCTTAGTGCGGTTAGATGAGGCAAACTTCTTAGACCACCAGGCCTCCTTCACAATTCTCTTTCTCCAGCTCGTGTCTCTATCAATTATCTTCATGCCACTGAAATTTATCTGGTGTGAAGAGTCGACAGCATGTTGGGCAACTTCAGAGCGCATGACGTCGACCTCTCGCACTGCTCTCATGTGTTCCTTTCTTCGTTCCTCCAAAGTACGCCCGGATTCGCCCACATAGCTCCAGCCACAATCTCCCGACCCACACGGAAGCTGGTAAACGATGCCCAGCTTGGTGGCTGGGGCAGGCCGCTTCCTCACCAAACAGGACTGCAGAGTAGTTACTGGCTTCATGCCAACGCGCACATCCACTCTCCTCAGCACGCCTCTGATCTTCTCAGACACTCCGGGTATAAAGGGAATGGAGCCAGAAAACGGTTGCTCTTCGGAAGCGGCAGGGGTTTCTTCATTGCTTGCATTCGTAGGGGGCTTCCACCACTTGCAGCACTCCATTTTCGAAAAGCCATTGGCTCTCAAGGCATCGAAGACAGCATCTTCCTCTTGAGCGACACTCTCATCGGAACAAATGGCACCGACTCTTCCAGATAGACAACGGACGAGTCCCTTGAAAACACCGAGGGGATGTGCAGACTCACGGTGTATGTATCGATTGGTGTGAGTTGGCTTCCGATACACACTGAAACCCAGACCTTCTGACCGTCTATGAATGCAGACGTCCAAAAAAGGTAGAATGCCATTCTCTTCCATTTCCATTGTGAAGTGAATGTTATCGTTCACATTGTTTAAAAGTTCCAAAAGAGCTGGTAGGTCGTCCAAGGGGTACTTCCAATGAATCAAAATGTCGTCCACGTAACGGAGCCAAAGAGACGGGAACCAGATTCCAAATGCCAACGCTCTGTCTCTCGCAAGTCTTTCAAAATTAACCATAAATATATTGGCTGCAATAGGACCCAAACTGCTCCCCATTGCAACGCCACCAGTTTGCAGATACAGGCCGTCATAATGGTTGAAATAGCACGATGTCAGCACCAAACGGCAAAGTCTGAGAATCTCAGCAACAGTGAGTCCTGAGTGGCTTTGAACACCATTGTTAGTCAGCAAGACCTCAAAAATGTCCAGAGTTTCGTTCACCGGCACGTTTGTAAAGAGAGACTCCACATCGAAGGACACGTACATACCATCAAAGCGGTCGTATTGCTGCAGCTTTTGAACCAGATGGGTAGAGTTCACCACTTCAGAATCATGCCCCTTCATGAACGGAGCCATAATATTTGCAAGAAATCTTGATATGGGAGCCCATAAACTACCAGCCATACTGACAATAGGACGAAGGGGAACACCTTCCTTGTGCAATTTTGGAAGTCCGTAAATGTGAGGGATTTGAAAGTGCGTTGGGCACAGACGAAGAAGTTCGAATCTGGTCATTCTACCATCATCAAGAGATGAATCCGTTCATGAAGGGGCATGATTCTGAAGTGGTGAACTCTACCCATCTGGTTCAAAAGCTGCAGCAATACGACCGCTTTGATGGTATGTACGTGTCCTTCGATGTGGAGTCTCTCTTTACAAACGTGCCGGTGAACGAAACTCTGGACATTTTTGAGGTCTTGCTGACTAACAATGGTGTTCAAAGCCACTCAGGACTCACTGTTGCTGAGATTCTCAGACTTTGCCGTTTGGTGCTGACATCGTGCTATTTCAACCATTATGACGGCCTGTATCTGCAAACTGGTGGCGTTGCAATGGGGAGCAGTTTGGGTCCTATTGCAGCCAATATATTTATGGTTAATTTTGAAAGACTTGCGAGAGACAGAGCGTTGGCATTTGGAATCTGGTTCCCGTCTCTTTGGCTCCGTTACGTGGACGACATTTTGATTCATTGGAAGTACCCCTTGGACGACCTACCAGCTCTTTTGGAACTTTTAAACAATGTGAACGATAACATTCACTTCACAATGGAAATGGAAGAGAATGGCATTCTACCTTTTTTGGACGTCTGCATTCATAGACGGTCAGAAGGTCTGGGTTTTCAGTGTGTATCGGAAGCCAACTCACACCAATCGATACATACACCGTGAGTCTGCACATCCCCTCGGTGTTTTCAAGGGACTCGTCCGTTGTCTATCTGGAAGAGTCGGTGCCATTTGTTCCGATGAGAGTGTCGCTCAAGAGGAAGATGCTGTCTTCGATGCCTTGAGAGCCAATGGCTTTTCGAAAATGGAGTGCTGCAAGTGGTGGAAGCCCCCTACGAATGCAAGCAATGAAGAAACCCCTGCCGCTTCCGAAGAGCAACCGTTTTCTGGCTCCATTCCCTTTATACCCGGAGTGTCTGAGAAGATCAGAGGCGTGCTGAGGAGAGTGGATGTGCGCGTTGGCATGAAGCCAGTAACTACTCTGCAGTCCTGTTTGGTGAGGAAGCGGCCTGCCCCAGCCACCAAGCTGGGCATCGTTTACCAGCTTCCGTGTGGGTCGGGAGATTGTGGCTGGAGCTATGTGGGCGAATCCGGGCGTACTTTGGAGGAACGAAGAAAGGAACACATGAGAGCAGTGCGAGAGGTCGACGTCATGCGCTCTGAAGTTGCCCAACATGCTGTCGACTCTTCACACCAGATAAATTTCAGTGGCATGAAGATAATTGATAGAGACACGAGCTGGAGAAAGAGAATTGTGAAGGAGGCCTGGTGGTCTAAGAAGTTTGCCTCATCTAACCGCACTAAGCACAACCTCAGTGACTTGTGGTTTTCTTAACTTTTTCCTTTTTTTCCTTTTCTTACTCATTACTTTCCTAGCATATCAGTAGTAGCACTTAACTCAATACTTCATATTGTTAGTCCGGTATCTATGCTGCATTTCATTGACTGTGTGATTTGTGCTCTGATTTGTGACATGAATGTCCTATTCATTCGCCTGACGATGGCTGGCTGTGCCGGTCGAAAGGCCTTGCCTGAATAGACAAGCTTTACCGAACATCACGGTTTTTTCGGCTTCTCTCAGATATGGATACAGGGATGACTCCTGCTTTATCTTGCTTTCAGGGATGTCACCATTTGTTTTTGTATTTGAGGAAATCCGCTTCAGCCACAAGCAATTTAATCCAATGTATTCTGCATATTTCTCTATTTTGGTCCTTGTTGCAAGCAGGGAAGAAGATTCATAATATTTTTGGACGAAACCGTTCTCGAAATCGACATCGACATCATTAATGTACGAGTAAATACTCGTGCTACTACTTTAAATTTGAAATTTCATCAACTAGACAACTTCAATTCTTATAATAATTTATCTACAAAGTTAATGCAATGTCATATCTTTTGATATAATTAAAATGTTATTACAAATGTGGATTTACATCAAAATGTCGCTTGAAATAGTAGAGAATAGACTTATTTGAGGGTGTCATCTTGTATTTTAGTGGGCTAGCAAAAATAAACGCGTGATAACAAGACAAGTATCAATTAATTTGATTGATTCAATTGATTTTATTACATTCTGGAATATTGCAAAATGTTTTTCTGTGTTCAGCGCAGCATGCTTGATTCCTATCACATGAACCTGTAAAGCCCCGATTCCGTATTTCCAACACCGCTGCAACTGACAAAGACGAGCAGTGCGTCATTGGTTTCACTGTCCTATCTGCGGGCCCGTTTTTAGCAATAACAATTACAACATGATGCGTGGTGCTCGTCATAGTCAGTTGGAGGCTTTTAGAGTCAGTAGGGAAAAGTCTTCAGTTGAGTGAATTATTTCATGACGAGCACTGTTAGTTATCGAGGCTTAACTGGTTAATGGATCTAAGTGCATTGAATAGGTGAATATTGAGCCAACTACTGGAAACATTAGCGAGTATAATGACTCATCAAAGCTAACAATAATGTGCTCGGTCCAGCCACTTCATAACTTGATATTCTCATAGATGAATCTATTGTACATGTATATCTAATAATACACCGAGAAGGATAATTGGATGGAAGTCGATTTATTAGTCTGCAGCTCGGATGACGATTTATCTGCATCTAAATTACTGTTTCTTTAGTACAACCATTTCATGCATTGTGATAATTTCCAATATCCTTGACATACACGTGACTCTGTCTAAATCGCATTTGAATTAGCCTAAAACTGGATTATACAGATTTTAATAACAATCTAAATAGTGGATTTTTGCAAATCCTTAGAAAACAGTTTTCCGTTGTAAAGTGGCAGGAATCATATTTTGCCGACGAACTTGAAATGAACAATCCTGAGTCCCGAACTAAAAGATAGATCGAAATATAGGAATGAAACAAACTTTTTTGCATGAAAGGTCTTAGTAAAATTAATTGAAAAGAGAAGGCTGATAGCTTTTGAATTTTACCTGATCATGTAATGATAATGACAAAGGCTTGCAACTCTTGGATCAAGCCAATTGAGCCGTATTTTTCAGCAATGACGCTCTAAAAGATGCTTTCTGCTTTCATGTTTCTATTCTACAGTGTTTTTTGTCACCTCAGCTTGTAGCATGTTAGTCCTACTGGCCATGGCAGAGTGGAGTTTTGTACACGTGTATTGTTCTAACTGTTTTGCTCCTAGCAATATTTTTCGTTGAGCAGTCATTGAGAATGAGAATGACACAAAACATGAAATTGTAAATTGCTGCAAATTATCGATTTTCTTCTTTCCAGGGTGATGAATACACTGGTGCCACTGTCATCGAGCCTGTTCGTGGGTATTATGATATGCCGATAGCAACTTTGGATTTCTCTTCACTGTATCCCTCTATTATGATGGCTCACAATCTTTGCTACACGACTTTGCTTAATCAAACAGCAATCCAAACGTATGACTTGCAACCGCATCAATATGTACGAACTCCGTGTGGAGCTTTATTTGCCAAAACAGAAACATGCAAGGGTCTGCTTCCGGAGATCTTAGAGCAACTGTTGTCTGCTCGAAAGAAAGCTAAGCGAGATTTGGCAAAAGAAACAGATCCATTTATCAAGCGAGTGCTTGATGGCCGTCAGTTAGCTTTGAAAATCAGTGCCAATTCCGTATATGGATTTACAGGTATTTCATATACCCTAAAAACATTGATGTTGTGTATAATGTTTTAATTTTAATTGTCGAATTTTTGCCACAAGCATACATGATGATAAATAGTTTAACGTCGCTAACCCCCCCCCCGTACTGGGGGCTTGGACGGTGCTGACATAGTCAGACTTTAATCTGGAACATTGTGACCTTTTAGTCCTGACGCTCGACCTCTGGACCGAAAGATCGCTAGGCCAAGCACTTAACCACGGAGACCACATGCATGTCCACATGTATGTTAGATACCTATTGTTGTCTATAATGTTTAAGCAAATCTTCGCGTTGCGTACGTGACGTGAGCAAACTTTAATAGTCTATCACTTTTGATGAAAGTATAATTGGATATTTATGATACCATGCCACAGACTCATACCAAATCTGATGCATCAACTGAGTGTCTCCCTCACTTGGTTCATGACCTAGACTCTAAAAGCATATCGCGCGCAGTGTTTTTATCAAGCATGGGTGTCTGAACCAGAGGGGTTGGCCTAGGCGAAATGAGACATGGTGCCTAAAAATTTCAATATGGGAACGGATGTATATATGCGCCTTAAGTGTAATATCAAGAATGAATGACTTAAGCCTACAGACCAGAGACGCACGTGGTGTAGTACAATTTTTGTCACATTGAATTTGAAATCGTGCGTGTAGGCCTATATTTTCAAAGTTATTGCTGTAAATAATCCCAGGTAAGTTAACGCTAAAATATTTGCATCATAGCTTTCGATTAATTGATTAATGAACGGTTATTACGTGTGAAATCGACGAAAACTCGCTTCAAAACGTAGCCCATAAGTGCGCATCATCAACTTGGTAAAAAAATCCTTGGTCTGAAGGAGAATCCTACAACTTGAGATATTTCTCGCATCTGATGGCCATTTGAGGATTTAGTTGTTTTCAGATGATGCCTTTCAAAATTGACGTGTATCTCGCATTTTTTATTTTTATGTGTTGATGTTTTGACTGTTGTAATATTATGTGTGTTTTCGTTACGTTGTATAAATTCCTAATTGTTAAAATGATATACTAGTCTAAAGCAGAATTCATAATTCCTGTGAAGTTTATGCGCGTGTTGATTTTAATATCGTTTTCATTGCCGATTTTTCGTGCAGACATGTGATGTATCCATTTGTGAAGACCGATGTAGTAAAATCGCATTGATTTGTCTACTATGCATGTCACTGTGTTAACATAAGACTGTTACAACGTAACAACATGTTGTAAGATAAGATAGGAAGAACCTCTCCGTGAAACTACGTCCGTGAAATATTGTCTATAAACGTTACATGCAACTACGATTTCACTCATTTCACCAAATGGTAATTTTAAAATTATCTTTCAGAGTCCATGCAGGTAGGGCTCCGACCGGCTCAACCGGAGCGGATCATGGGGTGTGATCCGGATCCGTTCCGATAGATCAACTTGCTGATCCAGATCCGTTCCGGTAAATGAACTTGCTGATCCGGAGTCGGTACCCCCTGATCCGGTTCCGTTCCGTTAATGATCCGGTGATCCGGCTTTTTATAAGTAGTATATTAATATGAAGAAACAAGTAATTCAAGTTTGTCCTTGATAAGCGTTAAAAGTGTGACATTGATATCGAAAAAACCTTAGGCGCGTTTCCTCATAACAGAAGCCGATTAATTCGTACGGAAAAAATTGGTATGAATCATACTATGAAACATTCGCATGAAACATAGTATGAAACAGACGTATGTAACATAGTATGAAACATACTATGGACATGTAACGCTCTGTCAGGCCATACCCTGGCATACGTATGATTCATACTATGACTTAACATAGTATGAAACTTCGTATGAAGCATACCCTAAATCATACTCAGCAAAATCATACTATGAAACATACCATGAAAAATCATATACTTATTCATACCAGACACACTGTGAAAACGTAGTATGAATCATAGTATGGAACAGACGTATGAAGCATAGTATGAAACATACTATGAATATGTAACGCTCTGTTGGGCCATACCCTAACATACGTACGATTCATACTATGACTTTACATAGTATGAATCATATTATGAAAATAGTATGCATACTCATATGGTACACGCTGTGAAAACATGATGTGAAACATAGTATGGAACAGACATACGAAACATAGTATGAGACGTAAAAAGAACATGTAACGCGTTGTCGTGCCATACGTATGAATCATACAAAGAAACATACTATGAAAATAGATACATAGGTATTCATCCTAAATACGTGTGAGTTTTCAGAGTATGTTTCTGATATAAAAATGCAACATGAAGAATATGCATACAGCAGCATATCGTAAGAATGAATATCATACATAAGCACATATGTTTTGATGTTGTACATATATTCTATAACAGCATGAATTAATTATTACATGCACCATTTATCATATGCATTCTGTATTCAATATGTCGTATTTTAATCTGAAAGGGAACGAAGTCAAAAGCACCTTGTGTTTCCGGTAACCTCATGTTAAATGTAGCAAGTCAACTAATTTAGATGCAAAAAATATCATGAGGGATACAGTTATTAACAGCATTTTAAGATCATAATAACTACAATTTCTCATACGTTAAAATCACATTTATGGCATTCATTTGTTATAACACACGAACGACGTACCAAATTGATCCAAGATCAATCAAAGTTCAAAGTTTTTAAAATCAAAGTTCGAGTGAAGAGGACGGTACCATAAATCATTAAGCAGAAGATAAAAAGAAGGTGAAGCAACTCGTTAGCATTCAGTAACATAAACAATCTTAAGGAAATTTCCACCACTGAAAAGTATGAGTTGTAATGAATTATTTGGTATAATTTTTTTATTGCGAATCATTGTATGTGAATTATTTTGCTTTCGTAAATCAATGTCATAGCAAATAAAATATTATGTCAACACTGCAAAGTGATAAAAGAGAATCACAGAGATAAGTTAGTTGGGAATAAATAATGTCACATGCTAGCACAATGAAAATTGTGCCATATTTTAGAAGGCATCCGCAGTCGTTGTTTCAACAAGACGGTGCCAGTGTCCATTATGCCTCACAAGTGAGAGAGACTTTGAATTCAGAACTGTCTGGTCGTTGGATTGGAAGGCGGGGACCGATAGAGTGGCCAGCTCGCTCTCCCGATCTGACGCCATGCGATTACTGGTTATGGAGTTACTTGCGGTCAAAAGTTTATACACCTGGTGAGATATTTCCAACGATTGGTTCTTTGAGAAATAAGATTGAAAATGAGCTTGACGCCATTCCACTTGATATGTTCAAAAGAGTTTTTCGTGATTTTATAAAACGTTGTGAAATTTGTCTTCAGCATCAAGGTGAACTGTTTGAAGAATAGTGTTTGTGCAAAAGCAAATAAAATAAAAGCTTTTGGATAAAATCGGCCAATTTTCAGTATATTTTTCGTAATTTGTTGTGGATTTCCATTTCCGGGGACTTTTGAGACACACGGTAGTAACAAGCTAAAAATTTCCATTTGTTAACTACTTACTACATGTATACAGTGTAAGTACATTTACGATGTTGTACATGTAAGCACACCAACTCGTGCTGTCAGTCCATCAAGAAATTACTCTCCATCAGAAAATACATGCAGTTGTAATTTGATTGCGGATTGCATCAATTAACGGTACAAACATTTCAATTTCAGGTCCAAATTGATTTACTTTTTTCGACTAGTGCTGTGTAAGTATGAATAATTGCTAAAGCATACTTTTAATATGAATTATTTTTACGCAGCTGCAACCCATGAACAGACATAATATAAGCTCATACGCTGACAATGACAAACGATTCAAGGAAGACAATAACAATTATCAAAATCAATAATTCGAATACTTTTAAGAAGAAAAAGGATTTACCATTAAGACCTATGGTTTGATTTAATTAAGGAGTTTTATCATTTATTAACAACGCCTCTACTATACGAGTTTCAAATTCACTAAATATTCACAATTCACAATATTTTAACAAGTTTGCGTCGAAATTTTATGGATGTTTTACCTACAAACGGAAGTATCAAAAACTTGGTATCCTCCTATTCATCTTCCTTCGTTGCTTTTTTATCCGTACTACACTCTATTTCCAGGAACGGCTTTATTAACGAGTTGATGAAGTCAATGGGATATGAGTTGCTTATTAGAATTTTGTAATATTTTTAATCTCTATGTCAAATAGTTTCCAGATTGAGCATACATTACCAGATTGCGATAACAGCAAAAGCAAGAACACTTTTCAGTGTGGACTCCGTGTTTTTATTTGGTCAAGCAGTCAATAATAAAATCAAAGTTACAGGAATTTTCGGCCTCTTGGCCCTTGTCAACTGTTGATGTTTGCTACATTATGCGCTCTATACAACATTCCTATCACAAGGGTACGTTTCCATTGGATAGAGCAGGTAGCATTTTAATTCATAAGTAGACCTTAATATGTACTTTTTCTAAAAATCCTCTAATTTCTTATATGTAATTATGTGTAGATTCCTTGAATCGTTGTATATCCAACGACAGTCATATTTGATATCACCCATTAATTCTGTATAGATGACTGATAATCACCAGCATCATTCAGCATGGGTACAAAATTCGGGTTACGCAACATATATCATAGTAGAAAAAAATTGCCGCTACCCACCATATGTAACTCCTGCACAATAACATGTAGTATATTTGTATACGGCATGAATTTAAATAATTAATTATGACAATGTTTCACAGTATGTTAACACATACGTATGCGAATTTCATACTTATGCATACTATGTTTCATGCTATGAGAATGCATACATATGCGCAATACATTTTTATTCATAGAATGCCAAGACATACGCATGCATCGTTCATAATTATGTATACTATGTTTCATAGTATGTTAATACATACGCATGCATCGTTCATACTTATGCATACTATGTTTCATAGTATGTTAATACATACGTATGCGCTATTCACACCTATGCATACTATGCTTCATAGTATGTTTATACACACGCATGCATTATTCATACTTGTGCATACTATGTTTCATAGTATGTTATTTCATACGTATGCGTTGTCATACTATTTTTCATACCTTTTCATACTATGATTCATACGGACTTATTTCTGTACGGGAAACGTATGCATTTTGCATATGAAATCATAGGCATGTTTAAGTATGTGAACTGCATACGTATGTAAACGTATGCATTTTGCATATGAATTTTGCGTATGTAAATATGTGCACTACATGAGCATGTATAGGATGCATAAGGAACATCCTACCTGTGATTCATGCCTTAGTAACACATAGTTCAATATGCAACCTATGCTTCAGCACTTATTAAAGGACATTGAAGAAAAAATGTTATAGTGATGTAAAATCTACGCTAGATATTTTTAACCAAATGCCAAAACTAATTAGAGTTTTAGTTCGCGAATCCCGGCTGACGATTGCAACTGAAATGGGAGAGGAGGCGATCAAGGTCGAGGAGTTGGACAGGAAAACGATAACCCGAAGGAGATCATGGAGGAGATAAAATAGGTAAGTGTTAAATTTTCAAGTATGATCAGAAGGAGATGGTCACAGCTGAGGAGATCAACCGATAGCCCTGAGTCAATCACAGGTGTGGAAAGTTATACGAACGATGACGAGAAGACTACAGGCGGTGGACGATGACGACTGATACGATAGAATGGAGGATGAAGCTACGACTTCGAGCAATGACGAGACGATGATGAACGATGACAAGGATACGATAGAATGGAGGATGAAGCTACGACTTCGAGCAATGACGAGACGATGATGGACGATGACAAGTATACGGTAGAATGGAGGATGAAGCTACGACTTCGAGCAATGACGAGGCGATGATGAACGATGACAAGTATACGATAGAATGGAGGATGAAGCTACGTGCGTACACGAGAAGAACGAAACGAGCATATGCGATTGCTGCTGACGGACATGAGAGCGTAAACCACCTAGACGCTCAACTTACGCTCCACTTAGAGAGCGTAAACGTTCGTGAACGCTTAAACTTTCTTAAGGTTTCTTTAGAGTATAATAATTCACTTATTTTATCAATGGTTGTTATTATTTACTGCTCTTTCATAATACATATTTGTAATGTATAGCTCTGTGCAGTAATTTTTAATTGCATTGATGTACGTATATACATGAATTTTATCATGTGATCGTATTGCCCGTCGCTTACATCTGGAGGATGCCTTATAAGTTTATATCTGGCTGATACCAATAGCCGTCGTGTTTTTATATTTGTTAATTAGGCAATTTCATGGGCCCTAGGGCTTGTAGCTTCTAAATCATCTTTGATTATACAAAAACGAACATTACACGATTGATTTTGTTGTGTAACGAAGCTGCCCAATTTGGACGGTACCACCCACAGGTAAAAATTGACAAAGTTGCTCTCTTAGCTTAACTGGTAATAAACGCTTTCAAGTTAGATTCAACATCTCGGAAGTCAAGGCTAGTATTCATGGTAATTCTCTCGTAGTAAGTCAAGCGTAGGCAATGCGACTTATTGCAGTTATTAGCACAAGAAATTGTTATGGAGCCCAAATTTTACGCAAAAACTTACACAGTTCGTTTATGTTTAGAACGTAATATTTTAATGTGCATTCTCATTTCATTTTGCATTTGGGGCACTCATTTTTATGGGGCTATAATTCGATCCGAATAATATGATTTTATTGTTTGAGACTTAGTTGTTTGATATCATTTGCAAAAATTAAGTAAAAAACACGACAATCAATGGATGAAATACCAAGGATTAGAAATCGCAGTTAACAGAAATAGAATGTGCCTGACTTGTGCACTTGCTTATTCAACGACTGTTGTAAGGTATTCATTTGAATAGCCTCATTGATCCGTAAAGAAAATTCATCAGCAGTGATATCTAAGATCTGAAAATCCTCAGCACTACTGTAGGTATCAGCACTTCAGATCTTAGACTCTGCTGCTGATGAATTTTCTTTATTATTACCTTAAAACCGTCGCAAAGTGTAATTTCTAATTCTTGTTATTTCATCCATTCATTGTATTCTTTTTACCTTAAGTATGTTGTCACCTTTTATCGTAAAAAAAAGTCGATACAACTACTATCGCATCGAACGTAGGCCTACCACGTTACCTAGCTAATACTAACCTAACGTTATTATATGGCAGGAGTTTCTACTTACACGTGATGTTATGTTTTTGTTGGTAACGTAACGTACGAATACACTACAATGAGGTATTCACAATAATGATGTAATGTATTCAAATATCAAATCAGATAAGATACTAAATAGCGTGTTTTAGATTGACTTGTCAAAATAGTAGGCTCCTATTTGGAATTAGTGGATACATTGATGCATAAATACGGTATGCCATAAATTAATAGAATATACGTGTATGCTATATTTGGTTCATGTAAAGGGATTCCGATGATTGGTTTTTGCGTTAAGTGATGGAGGAACAATAATGTAGCGTAGAGCGGGATAAAACGCCCATAGTGATTTCTTGAATCTTGTTACACATATGGAACTTTTTAAGATTCTGTATCAATTCTATCGCAATTCAAAGTTCACAATTCAAAAATCTTAATATTTGACCGATTTTCCTAATAATATAACAATTCTTCGACAAACTTTTTCGGCTCACACGCCCTTTTCAACTCTTCTAAGTTATTACTTAAAACAATCATTTTTCTAATTGTGAAGACTTGGGCCGAAATTATGTCTCATTAACATCTTATTAGATCGAAGAAATTTTCGTTTTCGCTTATGCGTGAAGCTTATAAAGATGAAAAATTCATCATATTATCCCATTAATTGATAAATTTTTGTCTATAAGGAGTTCATGTACTCTAGTTATTATTGGGCCTATTCAGACACAAAATTGGTGGTGAATATGTCCAATCAACCTGTGTCTCACTCGAGCGAACCAAGATTACTATCAGGCGGCAACAGGATGTTACTTTGGAGAACTTTCAGAGTATCTTTGTAAACATTTCTCAAGTCAGACGAGCTAATATCGTTGTTGGAAGATGAACGGCATTCTACACTTACTATAATCATCAAGAACATAGAAGAAGCGTCCAAGATATATCGAACCCAGGACGTATGACTGTGTCCAGAATGGAAGCTACCAGAATGGGGAAAAAGTCATCAAGTATCCGATCAAATATACTCTTCGAGTCCTTTGTGATCCTGTTCCAGTGGGGCGCGCTAGTCGGCTTCAATTTCGCTTCAATCGTTTTGACGATGACTCAGAGATGTTCAGAGATGTCACGCCACTTAGAGACTTTCAATCAGTATTTTTTCATGATGAATTTGAAATTCAAAAAATAACTATCTGTACCTATTTAGTACACCTACAGATTCTACAGAACAAAATATCAACTTAATGTCTGCCCTATTTTAGCTGCGATACCATATCAAGGAATATGTAATGTCACGCCACTGATAAATGGCCCATGAGGTAAATAAATATATCACATCTTACAATATCGAATTGATATAACTCATTTTTAACCACCTGATTTTGGTTCAGAGTTTTTCATGTTTTAAATCTAATATTTTATTTCATTTTCAGAAATGGTTCGGGAGATATTAGAGATCTCGTGCTCAATGACTTTTGTTAATGACATCGCACGACAGGTAAATCAAGAAGAAAGGAGAAAGAACCGAGAAGAGATGACGAAACAACAAGAAGAGACTGAAAACACAGCTACAGATGAAATAGATGATGAAGATGAAACAGAAATTCGACACTCATAAGGGGACATTCAAGATTTTTTTGGACATTGATAGCTGTTGTTTTTTCACCGTACATAATTGTTGGAAACAAATCTTATTTTTTATACGTTACTTATTCCTCCTTACGTAATTGTTAGATACAAATCCTATTTTTTATTCGTTATTAGTTATTCCTCCGTACATAATTGTTAGAAACAAATCTTATTTTTTATTCGTTGTTAGTTATTCCTCCGTACGTGATTGTTAGAAACAAGTCTCTCGTGTATTAATGTACGTTGATTTGTTAGTAATTCCTCTGTACATAGTTTCAGAAACAAAAAATATTTTTTATTCGGAAGCTCCGTACAAAATTGTTAGAAATACATTTTCTTATTTTTTATACGTTGCTAGTTTTGGTATATCAATTGATAGTTCTTCAGATTTTTAGTTATACATTATTTTAGGCTTATTAGTTAAACAATAACCCTAATTTAAAATGTAATTTATGGTATCAAGACCAACCTTTAATGCAAAATGCATGTCACCATGAGAAAAAGCAGTCAATTTTGGGAAATTATTTTGTGTAGAAAATGAGCAATCGTAAAATGTTTGTGAAACTGCAAAAACCGTGATTTTTAAATTTTAAGCGCTATTTATAGTAACAAGGTCGACAGCAAATGCAAAACTGATACCACCACGAGAAAGAATACACACGATTGTGTATACCCTATAATCTTAAGGAATGTCTATTGATAGTTGAGATTTTAGGGGCTAATACTTCACCGACAAGAAAAAGTCTGAGGCAAATACGCTTAAGACCTAATTATAACAATATCAACATGCACAAAAAGAACGTGCAACTCTAGATCATATGTATGACAAAAGTATGCGAAATGCATACCTGAACACACGTATGTAACATACCATTTCGCATGCGTATGACAAAGGTATGCGAAATGCATACCTGAACATACGTATGTAACATTCCATTTCGCTTACGTATGACAGAGGTATGCGAAATGCAAGCAAACATACATATGTCAAAGGTATGCGAAATGCATACAATCGCATAGTATGAAAAGCGTTACGCCAACATAGTATGTGACATACTATGTAACATACCCATTTCATTGGTATGTACATGCCTATGTAACATAGGTATGTACATACCCATTTATTTTCGTACGGGTCTGGGCATGATGAAATCTTGGACTGTGCTAAGAAATTTTTTCTTTGCTCAGGGCTACTTCTTAGTTTTTTTACAATAAAGCGAACTCTTTTAATCAAATTCGTTTTGATAGTAGAATCCAAAGAGGAAGAATCCTCCTCGAAAACGGGTTCATTGAATTCTTCAATTTCACCGTGATAATCATCTCTTTCCTTCAATGCCTGAAATAAATCGAAAAATATACTTATGGCCGTAACACGTGAAAGAAAATAACGAAGATCTGATAGCAGAAGATGAGCTGACCTAATGACAGTCGAGAACAACATATGTCAAAGTAAAAGTCAAATAATTAAGTCCGAAGACGTAAAAATATTTTTCATAGAAATAAAAGGAATTTAAAGTATAGGCCTATCTTGCAAAGTTGCAAATTTCATTTTTGAAGTTTTTGTTTTTTATGGCATCTGTGCGGCACTGCAACAACATGCAATTTTGCATATGGGTCTTTAATTCATAACCACTGATTTGATGCCACATTGTCTATCAAAGAAATCAATTAAATTCGAAACACAGAATATTTGCGTTAGTTTTTATATAGTGAGGTTAAAATCGTCATCATATATGATCATCAAAATCAGATAATACACTCTTTTAACAAAAACAATGTAACAACCCTATTTCGACTACCCGTACACAATATATGATAAATGATAGAAACTACACAATGAAGTAATAGCATTTTGTGGCAAAATAATGTTTCGTTATAACCGGAGTTAACTGTATCTGTATATATGTAAAATTGTGAAATATATGATAAACTGAAAAACAATATCAACAAATCAGAATTACGAATATTCATTCAATGACGATAACCTGATTAGACAGTTAGTATTACTTATCTTATATACAGAACAGACAAACTATAAAATAATCATTTGGTACTAAATCTACTATTTTACAATCGCTCAGAAAATTTTGGTGCGGATTTTTTCGACTTATCTTATAATTGCAATCCAATCGGAATCAGAATCCGAAAGGATGGAGATGTATCTAAACGAATCCGATCCGACAGTCGGATTCACACGCATCTAGTCGATAACTAATAGGTTAGCCTAAAATTAAACTCACCTTGTAATCATTTGGTATCAATTCAGTAGCAAAATCTTTCAGTTCCACATCCTTCAGAAATTGTTGACAGCATAGATTTAAAATATGAGGAAAGCAACGAATTCTCCTTTGGGTAGATATCCAATCGTCACGCTTCAAAAGTCCAGCGAGACATTTAATCACTGTCCATGTTAATCGCGTTGTCCATAGTAATGAAACCCAATTTATCCACAATGTCATAATTGATAATGCAATCAAAAACTTTACCGGCCATGTATGCTCCCGTGTGATTTTCTAACTCGAAAAAATCTAAGAGCTGTTCACATAGATGAAAGTCGTCATCTACATAAGTACACGATATAGCCATGAAGGAGTAATAATTTGTGGAAGTCCATGCATCAATAACAAGATGTATTGTACAGCTATCGGACAAAGAGGCCAGATGAGCTTTCAGTTGCCCTTTCAGTTCAGATGCTCTTTTTACAATGCCATTTTTAAAAGCATCTGCTTTTGGCATATGTAACGATTGATCAGAAGAAGCCAAACAGATTCTTACAAACTGTATGAAGTGGTTGTTCTCAACAGAACTGAAAGGTAACGCGAGTGAGATTACCATATCCTCGAGAGCTTTGCGGAATGTATCTTTCGTCACAAGAAAATTTGATGCTTGCTCATTTTTCAAAGGTCTACTTATATATTCAATTGATGAGCACTCTGATTGCGAATCTGAGGCTGAATTAGCATCGATGTTCCAGTCTGTTCTGAAGATGTCAAGTGGTCCATAAGAAACAGCACAATTTGGAAGTCGGCTATTATGTTGGTTGCGGACATGCCTCATCAAGTTCCCGGAGCTGTAACCATTCTTCTTCCATTTGTCCATTTCAATCTTGTAATGGTAATTACAATATTTGCAGTTCCATTGGACATGTACATCCGATTTAGTCTGAAGGAAGTGTTTATTCCACTCTGGCAGGGGTTTAATGATTTTCGGTCGGACAACAATAGATGAGTCAGAATCATCGTCTAAATCAGTTTCGATGGTAGAAGTACGCTTCATGAAAAATGAGATCCTTGAAACAATTTGTGGTACGGTATTAAAAAACAACAACTAAAATGTGTATGTTAGAGCTCTGAGGTTAGAGTGGATACTACACACGCATGTTTGAATCGTGCTACCTGATTGGATCATCGACATTCTCATTTCGACATCAAATAAAGTTGAGGCTGGTTCACATTGAACGCCGCTTTAAAACCGCTTACGCGTCACCCTCAAATCTCCGTTCGGCAGTGAGAGAGTCAACCAATGCCAAGTCCATCGCAAGATGGTTAGGCGGCAAGAAGCAAGGTTAATCAATGACGTTTTCGTCACATGCTTATCACGTGTTCTAAACTTCCCATGTAGCTTATATATGCAATGCAAGCTATGCCATCCATTGAAGGGACGTTCTGATACGTGGGAAACTATTGACGAAATTTCGTCCTTATATTCAACTATTATTTAGTACACGTGTACCTTCAAAACCCAGTGACGCCTATGAAATCACGTGACTACTACCTTTCAATAGAATTCATTTTTAACGATGCTGACTGAGTCAAGAATTCCAATCAGATGTAATCTAGGTGTTTATTGTAGTTGATACCGGATCATTTACCGGGGGGCATGATCCGGTTCCGTTCCGGTATTCACAAATGCTGATCGGGATCCGTTCCGGTGGCACCGGTACGCCTCATGAGCCGGTTGATCCGGTGAGCCGGTCGGAGCCCTACATGCAGGCCTCACAGACCTCCTTTTCATGCATACATGCTCGCCAACGACGTGGCCCTGACATGCTCCGACAAATCAGTCTCGGTAACTGAGGACACACTATCGATCGTCTGATAGGGAGCTTATCAGTAACCACCATCGCAGGTGACAACTGAAGATCTACCAACAAATCTACCCCAAAAACCAGTCTTGCGAACTATGCACCAAAAGTAATTCTTACCGACAACATTCTACCATTCGATTCAAAGCCGAAGCAACTTTTGTGAGATCAATTTCTCTGCATTCAAAGGAGACAGCTATCATATCTGTGTCAACATTATGAATATCATGCTTAACTTTTTTGAATCTTGAACAAAATGATTCGAAAAGATAAGAGTAGACACCAGGTCTAATCAGAGTGGAAGACAAATTTTGCTTAAGGTTAGTATAATGTATATTTTAATGTGATGTAGAAGTCGCAGAATTTAATGGAACTACAGAAATTGCTTAATCTGCATAGAGATTCTACGCAGATGGTTGAGCCACACTTCCTCTTGCGAAGTCCATGATCTCTCGCTCTCTCTGATCAGGAGAAGAGAAATGCTGATTATAGACACAACCAAAACCCTGAAGCCCATCGTTTAAGTAAAGTGGGATGACGGTGCACCATGTTTTAGTCCAAAAATACTTCCTCCTTAGAGGCACATTGTCTTATGTTAAAATCATTGGAAACGATGGAATCACCATGGTACATAATTCGCTATCTTAGATTACACAAGTTTTAGGCATATTTGGCATGAACTTTGTCCAATTAATTATAGATTAATTAGAATGAGATTATATGGTGAGGACTTAGGTTTGAAATTTAACACGTTGCATTTGGCAATTAAAAGAAGTATATGATTTCGATGAAGACAATGTGGCTTCGATGACAAAGTTGCACATTAATTTTCAAAATGTCATTTATCTTAATTTTTTGTCAGGTGCTCAAGTTGGCAAACTCCCTTGTTTGGAAATTTCGTCATCGGTAACAGCTTTTGGTCGGATGATGATAGAGCAGACGAAGCAATTTGTTGAGGAGCATTTCACAACAGCCAATGGATATCCACACAATGCCAAAGTCATTTATGGTGACACTGATTCTGTCATGTGTAAGTTTGGAGTAGCAACTGTTGCAGAGGCAATGAAAATTGGTACGGAGGCAGCTGAATTGATCAGCAATCAATTTCCCAATCCCGTGAAACTTGAGTTTGAAAAGGTGAGAAGTCCTTTACTGTGATTTCATTTTGGTTTTGCTTTCATAATTCTGAAGAGGACCATAAATGACGCTTAATGTAAAAAATATGCTGTGTTGGAATCATGTAACTACCGAGTTTTCACTCTAGGTAACTTACCTCCAGGAATAAAGATGCTCAGTTCCGCAAAAAAATAAGGTCTAGTTTTTTTCATTGAAATATTTAAGTTCTTGTTTTGGATGTGGCTATTTAGCATCATTTTGAGATTTGCACACTACCTTGAAAAAAATTACAGAATTCATTAAAAAATATTCTTCATAAAAATGAAGTAAATCTGGTGTTATTCGTATGATAACATCTTCATCATTATTATAGATGATATCATCATTATGGTAAGTGATCCTGAGGATCTAAATGGCATTTACCTGATGTTCATGCAGAGATTCTTCTCATTTACTAGTAGTGTGATTTATCCGACTACTGCAACCTCTTGCCGAGTACATTCTGCCACCTAAGATGCAGTTTAGTTACCTTTCCTGCATTATACTTGCGGATCGAAATCATGTCATGTTCATTAAGAGCGTTGGAATTGGAAGGTATCTCGCTGAAGATGACGCTTCACATATCGCTGAAGATGACGCGCATGTGGCAATATCTCGTAGGGATTGTTGAATATTTTGATTTAATCAAAATATTGCATTGATAGCTGTTTATTGATATTCGTTCGAAAATACAAGGAAAGATATCAGATTTTATATACAGGTAAAATTACACGCTCCTTTAGTTTTGTGAAAGTGAAAAACAATATTTAAAAGAAGATTGCGTCTCTGACGTTTCAGTTCCCGACCCTTTATCAACGAGAAACATTATCCGACGGGACGTGACAGATGTCTTGGACTTACACTTGATATCTGAGCTGATTTATGGTCCGTTTGAATCTACAGGCTATTTTGATGGCATTATCAGATTGACTTTTTTGTTAGTTATGAAGATTAGAGTGTTGCCTACAGTATGCTTACTACAGAAAAATATGTTTATGTGCATTTCTCAGTTGACAAGTAACATATAGTTTTTCTTTCAGGTATATTTTCCATATCTTCTCATCAACAAGAAACGGTATGCTGGATTGTACTATACGAAGCCAGATGTTTATGATAAAATGGATTGCAAGGGCATTGAAACTGTACGAAGAGACAACAGTCCACTTGTTGCTAACCTCATCAACACATGCCTTCAGAAAATTTTAATCCAACGAGATCCAAATGGCGCCCTAGCTTATGCCAAATCAGTTATTTCTGACCTCTTGTGTAACCGTATTGATATTTCGCAACTTGTTATCACAAAGGAATTGACCAAAACTGACAAAGAATATTCAGCAAAGCAAGTAAGTTTCTTGAGAAGAAATAACTTTTATTAAGTACATGTACATGGACTGTATGTTGTTATTATCAGGTTGAATTTGTGACTATGGTACCCGCTGTAGATGATCAAAAGGAAAAATATCAGTCTTTCTATACTTATTAATTTGACATGCTGATGTGTGCTAAGAAAATACATGCTTACTTACTTGCATAAGTTGGTGCCTGAGGAGGATCACCAGCACTTCCCATATTATGACCGACGAACTGCCTCCACTGCTGACGGTCGGCCGCGATGTCCGTGAGGATGTTCTTCCAATCGGAGCGCCAGGAACGCTGGATGTGGTGCATCGTCATCGGATCGTGGTCCTGTGTCATCCGTTGCCGGGTTGTTCGCACACCACAACGGGTCAGAATCCGCCGTAAAACAGATTTCAGAGAGGAAAGTGTCAGGTTGTTAAAGGATGTGCCCTAGGTAGACAACATGTCTGCGTCTTTTAGCTTCGAAAATGCATGATGATGATAGACTGGTGATTTGGATGAAGGCGTTGGCGCATTGCAAGTAAGCTTTCAGAGTTACATCGTGTAAGAAACAGGGATCCACTGCATATGGTGATGTGAAAGGAGTCATGAAGAATGTTACATGTGTGCTGTATAACAGCAGAGAGGTAAAAAAAGTGAAAAGAGGAGTGTATCTCTTCAAATATCAATGATGACCTACCGAATGTAGACGAAGGCCCTGATTGAAGAGAAGATGGAGGGATGTTCAGCGACTTAGTGGAAAGAAGGACAGGCCCAGGAGGGGATAGGAGCAATGTCTGAAAGAAAAAATAAAAGTTGTGGGTGGGTCCTCAAGTAGAAGCAAGCAAAAGAACAAGATAAGTTGAACATTAGGGTGATGAAAAAGTAAAGAAGCAAATAAATTTAGACAGTAGCTGTATTTTGGAAGATGTTTTATATGCAGTCATACTGCCTCTGATGTGCAGTTTGTAGAACAATTTCATACCTAACTAAACGTCGGCAACACACGATCATTGTTTGCAGACAACTAAAGATGTTTGTCTTATTAAAATTTCTAACTTTAGGTAAGTGAACAACAACAAACATCCTTGTACATTGACAACTCGATCTAATTGAAGCACAATAGTTCGTATTTCTACTGATGAGATTTGATAGCGACACAGCCGTCTGGTTGAGAAGCACGGACATTGATCAATTTCAAATAAATTGCACTGAGAAAACCGACTGATCGAAGTTGACCATATATTTGGATTGGACGAGACGTACAGGGTCCTCATCGAAAAATCCAACTATTCGTTGTAGAATACCTCTTATGAATGCACGACACAGCCTGCAAGACACACACTTGGCAGTAGTCATTGCTGACACTTAGTGGTGTGTTTACGTTGCGAAAGCGCTCTTCTTTTTAGTCTGGCGCGAAAAATATGAGGCATGTGGCGCGAAAATTCATGAATCATATTTTAAGAAAATTAAGAAAGCCAGAAACGACTTTAGCTAGAGAAACAGCTATTTGTGGAGGTGGAAGCGGAAAAGAAGTCAGTTAGAAGATCGCTAACCTTTCGTCTGAGATAGAGAAGGAAGAGGAAGATATAAAGAAGGTACAAGTGCAGCAAGATGCCGAGCGAATGTTACAAGAGGCACTTAAATTGAAGGAAAAGCATAAATAAGGAAATCGAGGAACTTCGCCGAAATAAGGAAAGGATCATCGGGAAGAAGCAAAAGCAAACGGAAAGGATGATCTCTTCACTCATCAAATCAATTTTTAACAAAAATAAATTTTTCTGAAAAATATTCATTAAATTGATTTGATGAGTGAAGATTGAAAGGTTTTAAAATAATAGAAGGGCCTTTTTTCAAATTAACGTAGTTGTTATAGTAACTTATGTTGTCTGAATTCTTATTAGAGTTGCAAATAAAGCGTGTCTGCAAGATAAGCACTTCGAATACAGGAATATTATAATTTCTTCTTTAACCACAGGATAGCTTTTCTTGAAATGGCCTTGACCTACAATTTTTTACGCTGATAAGTGGCCAAGATGATGGTCAAGTATTTTGGTGTGAATTTATTTGTCTGTCCAACAGATATTCTTAATACAAGGAAAACATTGTCAGATATCTGGAAATACGTGTATTTTTATAATTATTTAGTTTTTAAAGTGTTTTTTAATTATAATAATAATTCATTGTTAGCCTATTTACAAGGGAAATGTTTTCATAAACTTAACCCTTACATTCATCACCTCAGCAAAAATTTCTACAAGATCGTCTAATGTACATGTATTTCTGCGATCAACTACTCATGCGCGAAAAAATTCTTCCGGCGCAAAAAATCTGAAAATCCGTAGTCACACCACTGCTGACATTGTCATTCAACTAAGAACGAAATCGCAATAAAACTGATGAATTAGATTACAACAGATAGAATTGATAGCAATAAAACCAGCGCAACAGCTCCACTTCAGAAAAAGCATCGAAGAAAAAGCTCACTGCATTCTTATTTTTGAGCTTTTTCTTCGATGAAGGCAGTTGCTATACAATTCAACAAGTTTTTGTCTTTTTGGTCAACGTAAATAAATCTCCTGGAGAGTTTCAATGCTTTTTTCGGACACTTATAGTTTTGTTAATTTGTATGGAAACTGAAGTTGTACTGATAAAATAGCTACAATTTTTGCCGATATATTTCAACAGCTAAGCATTGTTGCCATCAAGGAATTAGCACAGAAGGAAACATTGACTGTTAAGCATCACCTCAAAATTCCATGCTTCCAGAGATTCACCATATATGGCAAATTGTACGTAGGCGACAGTGGCTACAGCATTTTGAAATTAAAAGAAATTTCCTTTATAAGCAAATAAGAAGGGATAGAGAGAAATAAGTGTATAGCTATTGAAGCATGTCGGTTATGTTATGTGAGATAGCAACTGCTGCACCCAATAAGGACCTGAGTCATCAGGTGAGAGCCATCCGTCACCGAGATTTCGACCCATTAAGCTCAGTATCTCTCAGGATGGTGGGTCCGCAACAGCTCGTTGCGCCCAGGTCTTTAACACAAAGCTGCTACCTTCTTCCGCCTTTGCACTCAATTTATTGATGGTAATCTTTACGCTTTTAACACCGGCTTTAGCAAGAAATTTCCTCACTGATGCAGCAACGAAACCGCGGCATCCCACTTCAAAGGACATGAGCTCACATTTCCACTCTTGCTTCCGAATCACTTCGCCAAGTTTTTCATATATGGCAGCTTTCCTCTTATGGACATTCTCAACATTCTCTTCCCAGGGAATGGTTAGTTCGCCCATTATCATTCTCTTCCCTACCGCATCGATCAACACTAGGTCAGACCGTTGGTCAGATAGGGACAATGCATCTGACAGCTGTCTATCCACTCGAACTTCCCACTTCCGCTGAACAGATCGACACACGAGGAAACTTTCGTCTCTCTCTGTTTAACCACTCGGCACAAAGTCAATTCCCGTTGCATACCTGGAAGGCATCACTGCATCTGAGACTGCTTCCACAATCGCTTGCAGGACCAAACCGTGCCGGTGCGTGTACCATCCTCCCTGCAGTGCCACATGACAACCAGAGAGTATCTGGCGAAGATTGGCATACCTGCCACACAAGTGACAGTGAGGGTGCGTGCGGATTCCCCAACGTGCCAAATTAGCGGAGGTTGGAAACATATCATAGGTCCATTGAAGCTTCCGCTTCAACTGCCAATAGCCCATGTTCCATCAATCGTTCCATGAGATCTTGCGATCTTCAACTTCCCAGTTGAGCCATCTTCCTTGCTGCTCCTGTTGCACTGGCAAGGCAAGTCTCTTCTCTTCTTCTAAGGTTTGCACCTCATTCTCTCGTAACTTCCTTCTTTGGTCACCTTCGCTCATTTTTGACCAAAATTTGTCTCTCTCTTCCATACCAAAACCTCTCCTGTCGTTTTTGGACAACTCCCATCACCTCTTCTTTGCCATAGAGCTGATGGAGGACATGACTTCCGCCACATCCCACTTTTGGCCCACTTTCAACTGAGGTGGATCTGAGCAAACAGCCTCATCACAAGAAAAAGTCAACATAGACTGCAGCCGAATCTTGCTGACCTTACATTCCTCAACAACAGATGTTGGTGACAATCGCAATCTGTTCTTCTTGCCATACAAACCAGAACTGTTAAGCATTCACGGAACAACAAGCCACTTCCGTATCATTTCGCTCACCTTGTCTTCGATTATATCCATTCTGGATAGGTAGATCTCATAGATCGTTATTGGCCACATAATCCTTGGGAACACGCCAAATTGTATCATCCACACCTTGAACCGACCTGGTAAAGATGCTCGGCTGATCTTTGTCCAGGTACTTCATTACTGATGCTTGCAGTTGTACACCCTGGTGACAGTCAGTCAATGGAAACGTACACTATCTTCCCAAGCTTTTCACTCCTGTCTCTCGACCAGTCGGAATACGCTCGCCCCCCCCCCCCAGATGAAAAGGCACGTACATGCATGTCATCTTGCCTTTCAGCAATAATAGTGTGCTACTCTTTTGTGGCTTAAAGTTCATCCCACACAACCCAACAAGTTCATGCAACCTGTTGAGAATATCTGAGACACGCCTGGAATCATTTTCTATGACCGTTAAATCGTCTATGAAAGCCTTCATATTGTTGCTGTTACCACTACTCCTGATAATCGTTTCCATGACCAGGACAAACAGGATAGGAGAGATAGCACTCCATAGCAATTCCTTCTTCTAGCCGACATAAACTAGTCACGCCACCATTGATACTGAAACGGAAACGGAATGTATCGAAGTAACTGGTGATACACCCGTTTTACATAACGGCACGTGAAACAATTCAAGGGCGAACTGAATCATTCTATGGGGCACAGATCCATAGACGTTAGGCAAATCCAGTCAGACGACATGGATATCTTCACCCTCAAGCTTCGCCTCCCTCAACCGATTCCATATTGTTGAGACATGTTCCTAACAACCAGGGAAACCTGGGACACCAGGTTTTTGAATGCTCGTATCGACAAGGCCGTTCGCGAGCTGGAACTTAGTCAAACGCCTCGCCATCACACTGAAGAATACTTTCCCTCCACATTCAACAACGAAGTTGGTCGGAATTGACCTAGAGTGGTTGCATTGTTATCCTTAGGTATATATATATATATATATATATACACCATCTGCCACACACCAAGATTTGGGTATCCAGATTCCCACACTCTCGCTGCTGTTTTCCATAGGCATTTAGTTACAGTTTTTGTTGGACACTCTTGTAGGCACTCTTACAGTTTTTGTAGATTGTATGCGTAATACCGTTCGGCCCTCCAGCTGACTTAGCTCTCGCTTTATGAGTCACCGCTTCAACTTCCACAAGTTCGATCCTTGATGTATCAAAATTTGTTGATGAAATTGATGGCCTGTCGAGTTCAATCACATCGTGCACATACGAATTCCTGTTCGGATCAGAATAGGTGTCCTGCAATACTTCCTCCAACTCTTCCACTCGAATCGTGAGGGTACCACTCGCCTTCTCTTGGAGGGTTTCTCTTGTAAAGCGGAAAGGGTCCTCCATGAAACGCTTTCCTTCTTTCCTTGCTTTGACCCTCTTGGTCAGTTTCCTTTTCTCTGTCGCCAACTTTGAAATTGCGGCCTTATTTTCGTGCAAGAGATCATCTATTTTAGCTGCTCCCGCTTCATTGCATGATCTTTTGAGACTTCGAAGTCTCCGAGCTTCTTTCCATAGCTCCTCAATCCGTCGCCGCCGCCACTTGGGACTGATTTTTACTGGTCTTTCTTTACAAGAATAAAAGGACCAGTAAAAATCAGTCCCAACAGGCGTCGCCGACGGATTAAGGAGCTCAGGAAAGAAATTATTATTTTAGCTATAATTGACGGATTGAGGAACTCAGGCAATTATAACTATTGCAGCTATCTTGTCATTGCATCTTCATTCAGTTTCTCAACAAATTATCAACATTATAAGTATTGAAATCGGCAACCTTTCTAGCTTAAAAAAACACTGGGCGTCTAGTCTAGATGAAAAATAATAAATCGCAAATCCTAGTTAAATTTTACTCCAGAGGTGCTTCATGAGACGTCAATCACATGGCCTGATAATTTATAAGATGATAGTATTGAAAAACTGCGCAGAATGAACATGGTAGCAACTCCTAAATTCATTTCACTATCCCCCTAAACTTTGCTAGTGGATTGAGCGCCGGTAGCACTATGATATCAGGTTAAGTTTATCACAAACGTTGGGTGATATTCAGTTACAATAGTTCAATTAAGTGACCAGCTGAAACCCGTAGGAAGTTATCGTTTTTATTTTTTAAAGCATTGTATTTATGAAAATATGTTCATGTATTTTCCTGTATATTCATGTTTGTATATCCATCACACAGAAATGTTGTTTAAAACAACAATTTGTTTTTTAAATATGCCGACAATAGGCGATGTGCAGTATGAGTTTGCTGTGCATATTTAGAGCATATTGCTTCCAATGAGTATTAAGTATTACCTCATATTTACCTCTGCATGGACCACCGCAGACATTATTCGATGAAAAGATGGATTGTGTACTGAGATGTATTCTTCCCAACCTCCCCAAAAATTGATCAATTTGGTTATCACGTAAAATCAACCAACGATCGATTCGCTGATATTGCAGGCCCACGTCGAATTGGCGAACAAGATGAGGAAACGAGATCCAGGGTCTGCTCCTCAGTTAGGAGATCGAGTCCCGTACATCATCACAGCTGCAGGAAAAGGAGTGGCGGCGTACATGAAAGCCGAAGATCCGATTTACGTGCTCGAAAACAATGTGCCAATTGATACTGCATACTACTTGGAGAATCAATTATCCAACCCGCTGATGAGAATTTTCGAGCCGATACTTGGTGAAAATAAAGTCAAGTCCGTCCTATTGAGTAAGATGATGTAATGATGATTGTACAAATAGGCTTAAATCTGTCAACTTCCGGAGGTGTAATGATTGCATGAAGCAGGATTTGACAATAAACTTTACGCCCACATTCATTCATTATGGATGGAAAAATTAAGTATTTGATAGTCTTATATTTATTAGATGGCAACAATTAATTTCGGCTATTTTCCATATTCATCGTCAAGTAAAAAGAAATATAAAATATACAACTTTCAAAAAATATGATGTAAGATGTCTTGGTTAGCTTACAGCAATCACGATACAGCACAGAGGGCAGAATAGTTTTTTGAGTATAATAGCTACGGTTTTTATTTTTTTACGGATTTTTACGTCACTTTTTACCCCTACTGGGGCCTTGGACGGTGCTGACTTAAGTCAGACTTTGTTTGGAGCGTTGTGGTGCTTTGTAGTCCGGATGCCCTTCCTGCCGACTTCCAATGACACTTTCCGGGTTTGACCTCTGGACCATGAGATCGCTAGTCCAAGTACGCAACCACTGTGCCACGGACACCAGAAAAAGTTAACAGGTTATGAAAGAAAAAGTAAAAAGAGGTATTGTCTCGAGCATCATTGATTCAGCAGCTGAGAGCGAAAGCCAGCGAGTTTTGATTGACTGTACGAGCTAGCTGCCAACCAGGTATCTCAACGATTGGGATGATTAATGATGAAGTAATGAAAGATTGGATAAGTATGTATGCTTCGATTTTAGTAAACCTTCTACCAGTGCACAAAATCATGGTGTGATGGCTACAGATCTACGGGTATGTTTCATACCCATAGAATGGTTTTAATAATACTCTGCCCCAAATATTTGTAGGATTTTTCGCAATTAATTTGAAAATTGTATGTTAGTTAGAACTAGTTAGTTACTTTAACAGCCACATTTGTGATTTTTGATTTTGTTAATCGCAATCACGAATTTTCGTAGATGTTGTATTTTTCTCTATGTGGGTGACTACTTCTTTAATAATTCTTTTTTCAGGTGGTGATCATACTCGTGTGAAATCTGTTGTTACGTCTAAAGTTGGAGGATTAGCTGCATTTTTAAAAAAGAAAGCTACTTGCATAGGCTGCAAAACTCCACTTAATAATGAAAGTAAGTTGCCTTGTCTGTTTTTTGCACAGGATATTTCAAGTATTTGGCCGTTTGGTTGATGAGCTTGGCAGGTGTGAGTGACCGTGCCAGCTCCTACATGTTGAAGTATGACTAACAGGTGCTCCTTTATTATCATCTCTTCTCGTTATGTGAGATATCCGACCGACGTCAAATACATAAACTGCTTGAACGGCAAAGAGCAAGGAAGCGTTCTCTCTCTCTCTCTTGAACCGAGAAAGTTAGAACTTGTCAATATCATTCAAAGGATATGATATATAGATGCTGATGAGTGGATGTAATCAGACCATTTTTTAATGATTTAAGCTTGATGAAAGATGACTTGCCTGCATGCCAAATTTCATCCCCAGAGATGTGAGTGTGATAGACCGATGGTTTTGCAAACACATACTGATGTCTGTCTACACATGCACATTGATCGATTTAGAGGGCTCCTCATTCTTGACATTCGTGTATATTTTCGTCTCAGAATATTGACCACAAATGAAGGGAGCTTCACAATGAAATACTTTCAAAAACGGAATCAAAGGCTCGTCAAAGTTGCAGATGTAGTGCTCCGACAGCGACGCGAATATCGCGTTGGATGCGAAATTTTCAGAACTCCACGCGAAATTGGCCCTTTCGGCGCGAAATCGAGACTCCTTGAGACGCAAATTTAAAGATGAAGATATAAAGCGTTTTATGATGCACAGTGTGTTAATGGACAAATTATTGTTATGGACTCCTTTGTGCATTTTCGAATTCTATGATCATTTTGATTGTAGGCCTAAGTAAGGTAAAGCGAGTTATGATGTGTGTAACCATCTGTTCACAACCAACGGATATCGACAATCATATGCGTGAAATATACATTGAAAGTATTGTTCTTTTTGAAGAAACTCAAATTCAATAAACATTAATTGAAGCCCTGTGACTGTTGTGACATTCACATCTAGTATTTTAAAAAATGTGAAGTTCTGATAAGAGTATAATGAATATAATAAATATTTTACAACTGTCTTTATTTTCGTCCCGTTCTTGTTCAGTTGGTTATCGCTTTGTGAGTTTCATCGTTCACATCGTGAGTTATGCGAATTCTCCACCTTAATCAGACTCTCCTGCAGGTGTTTGGAGAGAACAAAACGAAATCCACAAATGTCAATGAGATCTATACGAAATTGAGAGACTCAAATGTGCTCTTCATTCTTGAACTTTTGTCGGATTCTCTGGAACTGTTTCATGAATCTGAACTGCTTTTTCAGAAGAGCGGCTGTCATGTATTCGAGCTTCATGACCATCTCGTACATCTCTTCGAGCGATGGTTGCTTCGTTTTATCAAGGGGAATCTTCACGTAATGCGCTGGAAGACTGGTATTTCCGACCAAAGAAATTGGCTGGGGTGCTACGACATCGTTCTTGGTCCTGCTGCAAAAAGAACTTTCTGCAATATGAGCTCTTCTAATCAGACTATCGTTATCGAGCAGATCCGCAAGTTCTACTCGGTCGGAACTGCGTGCCTTTTGGATTACCTACCGTTTGGAAATGCAGTTCTTCAAGATGCAAGTTTCTATTTCCCGTGTCAGAAATCAGGAATGACCCCAATTTTTAGAAATGGGTGTTGCAATACGCAAGTCATATTCCGAAAGTTATTTCCAAGGAGGAATTATCTGGCTTGCCTGTCGATATCCACAGGGTATCAGTTGCCTCCACGGACAACGCTTCGGCTGGAGCAATATACCCAACATAGAAAGTTTCTCTGCTGGAACTCATTGGGCGACAATGAAACAAGGTTGCGAAAGCTGCTTTTATCCTTCCTCATGGCAGTGCTGAAATCGAGAGAATTTTCCTGATTCTGCCTGATGTTATAGCGAAGAAAAGATAGTCTTTGTTACCCGAGACCGCTGATGCCCTTGTGGTTTGCAAGTCAATCATGAAGACCAAAAATTGGTCTCCTGAAACTATTCCCATAAATAAGGAATCTGTTAAGCAGTTTGTGTCTGCCAGGGCATCCTATGAGCAAGCGAAACGAGATAATGAAGAAGGAAGTGAGGAAGAGACAGCAGGAAATGAAGAGAATGCTTCAAGAAGAGTTCTCGAAAGAGAAGGAGGCAAGCAAAACGCGAAAGGTAGTACTTGCGAAGTCAAATGAAAAAGAAGAAATCGAGCGGCAAATCGCTGAAAGGAATCGGCTACAAGAGCTTTTGATTGAGCCGGAGAAGAATGCAAAAGAGGCGGATGAGAAACTTGAAGAATTAAGAAATGAATAGGACAAACAAGAGAAGTTAGACCAAAAAATGGTTCAGCGAGTTCTCAAACGGCACTGTACAGACGCTTGCCATTCACAGACTGTCAATCAATTGAAAGATTGAATTGGTCTTTTATATACATGCATGCATACTGTTTCATAGTTTATATGTACTTAATTCAAATAAGAAAGTAATAGATCACTCCTTGTTGTTCATATCATCATTTTGAAACTGAGTCCATGCATCATAATGAAGATTACGTATTTGAGTATCGTATTATGCTTAGCTGTGTGAGGAATCATCCCTCGAACATAAGACGTACTCTCAAACAATTTCAGAGGAATAGGTATCAAAACAGCAATCATTACTTTATTCGTCATGATTTTTGTATACTCGTAGCTCTGATTTTGAAAACAGTTTCTAATCGAGTTCATGTTTGCACTTGAATAATAATAGACGAAATCCATAGTGCGACAGAATTGCCTTTAGTATTAAGAATCTATTGAATATTTCGTGGCTTAATATTTGAAAATGTTCTTAAAGGGGTTCTTAAATTTTCAAGATCAAAATGTGTAATTGTGCTTCATTTTTTGACAATAGTACCGGTATATTTGATCTTGATATATGTCTCTATTCCAGGATTCGATATATATATATAACGGACACTAGCATGATGATGAAAAAAAAACACGTTAAAATAATGACAGATACAAACTTCTGTTCAGCAGAATTTCGGAAATGCAAGTTACATGTAAAATCGTGATAAATATCTTTCGACGCAAAATTGAGCACTAACCCCCTGTCGGAGCAGGTTGCATTAATTTGTTTGTAGAGATGCAAGATAACCGGAAGAGCATTATTTTTTTAATCATTTTGCATACGTGTGATGTGATCAGGGATGGCAATTTTCCGGTTTTTTGCGAAATTAATCTAATGTAAATATTTTAAATTTATGCATTCAACCCCTGGTTTTTCCCGATTTTCCGGGGTTTTTTCTTGGGTGAATTGCAATCCCTGGATGTGATACTCTGATTATTTCTTCTGAGTAGTCATAGTTGTTACGCTATCATTGCAGGGGACGCTGTTTGCAAATTTTGTAAGTCAAAGGCTTCGGAACTTTATCAAAAAGAAATAACACAGCTGAGCGTTTTGGAGGAGAAATTCTCTCGATTATGGACCCAGTGTCAACGATGCCAAGGAAGTTTGCATGAAGACATTCTGTGTACAAGGTAAATATCAACAGCTATTGTAGAAACCTAGTTTTCATTCAAATGTTAGTACACAATTAAAATTTGTGAAATTTAGTTTTCTGAAGTATGTTTTCAGTCTATCATAGTTGAAATTCCAAAGTGTCGATTTCAAGCTCAATAGCAGAGCAAATTTGAGAATTTAAAAGATTAGTATGTATCTCATTTATGTAAAAATCAAGTAGATGCAAAGTTAATGTTATTTCAGCTATTCGTTTCATATGAGCTCAAAAGCAGAGGTGGGCAATCGTACCAAACAGTCCGAATATTCGGAGCTTCATTTTCGAATCGGAAGCAGATCGAAAAATCGAATCGAACTGTTCGATATTTTAAAGCGATTCGCGATTCGGCTGGATCACTGTCATCATACAGAATCATTCTGACTTAATGATTTTTAATTAGTCAATTTGCCCCATCATCAATTCAACCTTGATCGCAGACAATAGGAGACGAACTTTGACTAGTGACTGCATCAATTTTACGACTATTTTTCTTTACAGCACTCATGTAGCCGGTAGAAGACTTTGTTTAATTAGAACAGGGATTGGTTATAGAATTACTCTCTCACTATTAGTCCCGCAGCCCAGGGGGTCGAACTACAACGAAAGGGTGCCCAAGGTCTGACCATACAGTTTGCTAGACATTTGTGCGGCATATCCGAGACTGACCGTCTGCCGGGTCACAACTGTTGGGTTTGGCCCTGACAGCTGACTTCGGCCCACCCAAAATTTGTACTAGATGCAACAGAAGGGTGCCCGCGAAAACTCACCTGCATATCATTCCTACATTCCTAGGGATAACGGAAACACATATGACAGACGGTTTATCGATTGGGTTGACCCTGACAGACGCCGACAAAGGAGGTCAAATTTTTGTACTAGATCCAACATAAGGGTGCCCGCGAAAACTCACCTGCATATCATTCCTACATTCCTAGGGATAACGGAAACACATGTTTTATCGATTGGGTTGATCCCGTGTTCTTCGACACTCTGAAATGACTTGCGTAAAGCAAAACCGTCACATAATCTCTTTGATACTGATATATTTTGGTCATAATCTGTAGGGGAAGGTTTTTTAACAACAATCCTCACGTTTACGTAAGACAGAAAGAAGTATGGAACAGTAAGAAAACGATTTCATACCGGTTGCTGAATGACAAATTCAAAGCAAAAAAATGGTGATCAAACAATATTCTGTTAATGAAGCATTATTGAAATTGTTCATCGAAATATGAATCCATAAAGAACTTAATCTGCGTGATCTTGGACATGGATCTACATGTATATACTGTGTAAGTGTCAAAACAGAAAAAATTATTCGAAACAAATGTACCTTATCAAAAAATCGAAATGATTATCTGTCGAAATATTATTGATCTATTGTCATTGATGTTCTCTTATATCTCATGAACCTAAAAATATCAAAGAAATATCTATCACATTTATCAGGTACTTCTTCAAATAATCATTGCAAGTCATCATCGGTATCGTTACTGTCATCACTCCATTCTTCGTCTTCGCTGTTTTCAGCTTGATTTTCACCATCGTCATTTTCCTCGTGATCTTCCAGGATTTCTGTAGGCAAAGGCTCTCCAATAAACCACAAATGAATGAAGCTCTCACCGTCTTTCTTCCACCCGCACTTCAATGAGTCAAGTCCAATCGTTGGATCGACGTTACAAGATTGTGCCCATAATGTGCTTATATATTTGTGCACATATATATTTATATATATTGTTGTATATAATGTGCTCTCCATGTATGTTGCGACAAAGTATTCAGACACGGAGGGAGGAGTGCACAGTCGATGCGTTTGATGTTGCCTAGAGGCTTTGAACTGGTGATATTGCCACTCATCTTTCTGAAATTCTCACATCTTACTTCATTAACCTCATTCGCGCTTCTCTGACTATACATTTGGCAAACAAAAGTCAGTATTGTTTTCATGTCTGGTTCAATATCAGGATTCGATAAGTTTGCGAAAGCCGTGATATATTCAGGTGACTTCCTTAAGAAATCCAACTGCTTGACTTTACCTTTCCGGTAAAACGACGATGTGAAGTCGCATCCGGTAAATGTGTGATATCCCAATAAGGAGATGGAAAAGTTCGGAATTGTGTCAAGATTTTCAACAATGCTGCTAACATGTACGTATCTCCTGTTATTTCCAACACCACAATCCATTATAACTTCACTGGTAATGCTGATTTTGTCCTTTTTGAAGATGCCGAGAAGACGTATCAGTATTACTAGAACGTCAGTGTCTGAAGCCCGAACTAAAATGTTACAGTTCTTGTCAAGAAGTTGTGCAACATGATACCCTATGAGGGTATCAGCTTCTTCACGATGGCTTTGGTAAATACTAGGTTCATCTGAGTTGACTTGATCATGTACCTGTTGATCTGTTGAAAGCACACACGTACCAGCATAGAATACTATAATCTGTTTTGATCCAATCATGCTAGAGTTGTAGTCTTTTTGCCATTCTTTCTGAAGAAAGCTCGCGAATTCATTTTTAAACTTTCCAATCCTTAAAAGATGTACAAGTGGTTGTCGTGGTCTTTGTTCAGGTCCAGTAATCTCGAAGTCAGTTGATGTACGAATGGCATTGCGCAGTTTTCTTTCGTTGTCTTTCAATGAAATTGATCTGTAATCATCAAAGAGCACATGAATTTCATTTCCTGGAAACGAGCAAATTTTTGCCAGAATTTGTCGCGCCATTGATCCATACGACCCGCTGATGACCGTTAGCATGGAATGATGCAGAAATCCACCATCGATCACCGTGTGTGTCAGCCCGGGTAATTCATTAGCTGTTATTTCAATCGTCTGTTTGTTTTCAAGGGCCTTCATCAAAGCTGACTTGTCCGTCTTCAGAAATGAACCATCGGAGTGAGCTAGTGAAAGAGTTATAGCTGTTATTGGATATCTTAACAACTTTTTCAATGAAAATCCAGCAAGCTTTTCTGTTGGCAGTGATAGAATTCTACCGAAGACATCTCTGACGCTTTCTGCAGCCATTTTCTGTCTTGCTGAGGCAACGGCTTTCTTCTTATTTTCAGTAGCAAAATTGTGAATGTGGATTCTTTTTACCAGCTACAGAAATCGATTGGGATCAGCCGCACACTCACTTTGAAATGAAACTCGATTTATTACCTCGATTAAAAGTGTCGAGCAGATATTCTTTTGTTTCGCTTGAGGAAACTCGTCCTGAGGAGATGTTAATCAAGTTGTCTGTTTTAGTATTCCTATCGAATGGATTGCAGCTGTTCTTGATGGAATCGATTAATGAAGATATATCTGCATTGTCCCTCTTAATGCGGTGATGCTTTGCTTGTGTCATGGAAATTCACTTTAATTTCAACCCAGCTGATTCTTTCAGATCAGAGACGATCAATCCTCTTTGTGCCGTTGTAATGGCCCATCTCTTGATGGCGTTGTGATTATTGCGAAATGCGACTATGCCTCTCAAAAGCGGATGATGCATCGCGATTTATAGTTTGCTCCAGTGTCAAGTCGATTGGATGTCTAGCAAAATTTTTACTCGTCCGTCGAATCGAAGATGCACCTGCCTTCAGCATATTTCGACACTCCTCGGGTAAGTTTCTTAGTTTCTCCAAAAACAAAGTTCCCTATCGCGCATAATTCGGTTGATTGAGAGCGAAAAACAAGTCGATTACTTGTGGCATTGTCTCAACATACAAGTCCAAATTGTTTGTTCTTACGGACATACGGAGGTCTCTCAAGACACGATTAATTAGGACAATGAACATAGCCCAGTAGGATGCTGTTGCTCCCATCTCTCTCCTTACCATTCGACTTACATAATTTTCGTAGGATGTGCAATATTTGACAAACTATTCATTGTGATTAATATACTCTTTTAATTGATCGAAATCAGGTGGAGCGTTGTCAAAAAATGTTGAAATGGCTTCATTCTCATCACAACTTAAGGTGTCGCTGAATGCTTGGCAAAGAAGTCGCTGCAAAACAGCGGCTAATATCTGGTGAACACGCGTACATCGATTGTAAAATCGTCCTTTGATGAATCTATTCAAGGAGCCCTCAGCCAATACGCCTGAATCCGATAGAATGAACTCCACACCTGAATCTTGTATGAAGGTCCCGATAGCACCGAAGAACGCTAGCTCAATATGGAAGTTGCCCAGTAGAATAATTAGTTTTTCAAACTTGGGCGCTTCTAAGTGCTAGATGCAGTAAGTCTTCGATGCGACAGCAAGATCATAGGTGCAAATAGCATATTCTTCGCCAATTTCATCAGCAATGTTCAAAGATCGGATCATGGTTTCTCGTACGACGCTATTCTGAGTCGGTGATGCGAAAATTGGCTCCATATATGAAACAACCTGTTGAGGTAAATTATCGCGCACAAAAATTTGCATAATATCCCGTAAATAATGGCATCTGAAGCCTTTGTGATAGCAGTAGCCACCAGAAGTCAAATACTCGAGGAACTTTTTCTGTGAATTCACTACTTTGTGGTTCAGAAATATCAAATACAGCCTTCTTTGTCGGCTTCATATATGGAGGAATTTCTCTCTCCACAGACTGAAAACTTTTACGACCTTTTCCGTGTCTTGTTTCAGATATTTGTACTTGAGGGTCACTTTTCGCTTTATTTTGGTAGCAAATACCAACAGTGCAGTGAAGACTACCATTACCATCAACAGTTTCTATTTTGGTGTCATAATTATCCCATGCTACACCTGTAGCAAGACCCGTTTTCAAAGATAGTTCTTGTGGTGTGTTTTCATTGTTGTCATTGCTAGTGTATGCGAATTCGGTTTCAATTTCTTTGACGCGATCGTAACTTATCGAATGGCCGAAGCGGTTCAAAATTTGTAAAATCATTTTTGACCCCGTCAATGTGCTCAATCCTAAACCGAGATTTGTGTGTTTCCATGGTATTACCGTACCGCGTGTAGTGTTGAATATCATATCAGATGCACATGCATTTATCCTTCTATTGATATCTACTGATTCGCTCCTGAATTTTAGACCTTGAAATAAAATCTTGAAAAACATGCCGAGTTCTTCTGGTATGTGTGGGGAGGCCTTCTTTAAGGTATGAGCTGTCGTTTTCTGGGGAGATGTTGTTTTAGGAATATTTATGATTATGGAGCGAAGAAGGGTGGCAGACTGAATCGTTTCCCTAGTCTTATATAACTCAGAGTGTTCAGATAATGAGGCTTTTTCATAATTGCTTTGCATCGTTGATTTGTAGAAAATGTTTCCTTGGCGCTTGTTCAACATTTCGATTTTTATCATTTCACCGAATTCGGATTTCAACTTATTTGTCAACGAATAAGTGGTATAACTGTCGATGTCTGTCAAGGAGCCACCCGCACACAGATATTCATTCCTATAAAGGCTCTTAAGAGTTGATACCAATGCGCTGCGCCCATTGTTAATGACCTCCAATTGAACGTAGGACTTCAATGAATCGAATGTTTTCAGGTGTATTTTTCGAGAAGATTCACCTGAGTCGTCAGCCCACAGAATTAAATATTTTGTTTATCTGCTTCGGTTTGCTAAAAGTGTGATTAATACGAAATGGACGGCACATTGAGGAACCTATTAGGTGGGCAAAAAGGAATTCCTAATACCTTACACAGATAGGAAAAAAGTCGTGCGTCGCTTGCGGATTAATGTGAGTTCCAGCGAAGTGCTTCGATTGCCAAAATTCCTTCAGATTCGAAAAATTCAGATCATTGCCCACAAGTTTTCTCCATAATGTTGACCCTTCCGATCATTATTGAAGAAAGTAGCAGGCGCACGAAAATTAGTTCACTTGATGATTTCACATCCTCTCCTCGGCATTGCTCACTGTATAGTGCATACATTGAATCAAAGCCATACATTGTTGAATCCATACATTGAATTTATGGATGGATGTTGCGGCATGCAAAAATTACAAGTATCAGTAATTCAAAATGAAATCAGCCAGGGGGAGTGGTAGAAATTGCGATTTTCTATTTGAGCTGAGCACTTTTGTATTTATGGATGGATGTTGCGGCATGCAAAAATTACAAGTATCAGTACTTCAAAATGAAATCAGCCAGGGGGGTGGTAGAAATTGCGATTTTCTATTTGAGGTGAACACTTTTGTATTGAATAATAAACATTTAGCAAAAATATTTTGATATTGTTCAATCTTTTCCCCCTCTATAGGAGATACATTATTTTGAATTAAGAACGATTGCGTGAGATGAGCATTTATTATCACAAAATTATCAGGATTATGGATTGATTTGATGTACTCATCAAGCAAACATAGAAAGCATTCACGTGACTTTATGCAATTTGCAGCAATGCAGAATATTAAAAATTGCATGAAGAAGATATTTTAAAATTACACTTAATAGTTTGTGCTTTATGCAATGTAGTCTATTGCACCCTAATCAAAGTGCTTCTACAATGTTCTTTGATAGTTGAACGACAAGAACAAAATATATTCATATCCTCATTCCTCAGATATGGGAGTTTGAATTATGCCTTGATAATGAGTTTCAATGCACTGATTCATACATTATGCCGGTTCACAATATCAAGTCATTCGTTTCAGCTTATTTCAATATATTCCAAAGTTCGAATATGTTAGTGAATGCACAAGTAAGGTTAGTATCACAAATAGGTAGATTAGGACACAAATAGGTGTAAAAGAGGTCTTGTTGCCTTTTAAAATGATCGCACTACAAGCTTGCGATAGAATTTCATGAAGATTAACTAGATAAAGAGTTGAGTTAACGTATTGTCGCGAGTCTGTAGATGCTTCGTCGTCAATGGTTTTCGAAATCACACTGGAAAGAATGTGTTGCTATGAACTTTTTCCGTGCTTCATAAAGAGGGAAGGATAGTCCAGTCACCTGAAACACTGAAGGTTAAATGACTCACAATTATTGCCGCAAGAGAAATGCGTGCTAAAGTAGATTAAGTTGAATGGGTGATCTTGCTCGGGGGAGTGGCAATCATATAATTGTTCGAAAGTTTAATGTAGCCGGTTCAATAAGTTCAAGTTTAGTGAGACTGACAGTAGATTGTCCGTTATTCGTTGACGTAGTACATAGTTCGTAAAGCTCCTCACAACTAATATCACAAACAAGATAAAATGCACGAACGCATCATCTCCACAGTGATGAATTATGCATACTACCAACACCGAGCTCTGCATTACATTTGACCTCCTTTGTCGGCGTCTGTCAGGGTCAACCCAATCGATAAACCGTCTGTCATATGTGTTTCCGTTATCCCTAGGAATGTAGGAATGATATGCAGGTGAGTTTTCGCGGGCACCCTTCTGTTCCATCTAGTACAAATTTTGGGTGGGCCGAAGTCAGCAGTCAGGGCCAAACCCAACAGTTGTGACCCGGCAGACGGTCAGTCTCGGATATGCCGCACAAATGTCTAGCAAACTGTATGGTCAGACCTTGGGCACCCTTTCGTTGTAGTTCGACCTCCTGGGCTGCGGGACTATATCGTCTGTGGTCTCTCCGCACCGACCGACCGAATGGTGCCTTGAAAACGCGTGTGTCAGTACAGTATAGTGTTAGCTATCAAATCAATAAGACCAATGCTCGCCGCATCTCTGCGCTCAGTCACTCGGACAATAAGCACCCGACAATCCCATTTTCGTGTACTTTATACAGCGTCAGAATCGTGTATAAGTCATTGATGAAGGAAAATCCTCACTTTTATGTTGGAGCTGCACCAGCTCATGTCACAGCCGTATAGCCACACAGAAGAATAAATAATGAAGAAATTTTTTGCCAGCTATAAGAGCACTTGTAGTGGACTGGCCAGAGCTCGGTACTTATGGGTTATCTCCGCCGCCCCCCTCACGTTTTTAAATTTTTTCTAAAATCCGTAAAAGTGAATAAATCGTCACAAAGCTTTACGGACGTCTAAGTGAGGTAAGAATATTTTCTACCCACATGCCAAAATTTGTGCAAATCGGACAAGTACTTTTTGAATTAGGGGCGACAACTTGAAGTGCAGAGATATTTGCAGCTTTATCTGACTTCTTCTGACCTCATCGTCTGAGCAGAAAGCACTTGAGGTCAACAAAGTGATGATGACCAGGCCACATACCGCATAATAAAATTTTTAACTTAAAAAAGGTGTGGCAAAGTAGTTGTCGTGTGAAGATTTTATATAGCAGTGGATGAGACGAAGAGGGAGTGAGAAGAATGCACATACGCAGCTGTTGACATCGTTACATTTAAACGTACGCTATCGTCTCAATGCATTAAGTAATTCAACCATTACTAGTCTGGTCTGCGTAAACTTTTGTTTGTGGAAAAAATATACTGAAGTACATCTAACTGAATTTTGGTGACGATTGATTTATTTTTACAGATTTTAGACAAATTTGAATAACTGGGGGAGATAATTCCCATAAGTGCCCAGAGCTCTCTGCGAGGGACACAAACCGCAACCACAACCATAAATGTCGACGGACGGGCGGACAGAGACAGCTTGAGCCCTCCGAGTTCTTCGGAACTGCTCTTCAAAATCAGCGAAAATAACGCCTCCTTGTACGAAATGTTGTACTGTTCTAAAAGTTCAGCAAGGAACTACGTCGAATATGAAGCCAAGCAAACTACTTACATTGATTTTACCTTATAACTCGGAATCCATCAGTAGGATACTTTATTCAAATAAAATTCTTCTGACCATGTTAGTGAACTTAATTCACATATGCCTACATGCTTCACGCTCAGTATATTTCCTCATGATTAATGTCATCGCAGATTCCTAAAATACATGGAAGCTTACATGTATATGGAAATATTTAGGAGACTATTACTAACAGATGCGTCAAAACGTTTTCACCAAATGACATTACGTACCAACTTTTGGTTCTATCACAAAACATCAAGCATCTCGACTGATTACAATATATCCCTGATTGCTGATTCAATTGTCAGTGCCGCAAATCCGAAAATACCCACATTTCAGGGTAGCATGCCGGTAGGCATTTAAAGTTACTACCGATATCGTAATTATACTGGGTAATTATCCTCAGGTAATTATACTGGGACCCTTTTATACCGGCATGCATTCAAAGTTATTGCCGATGTCGCAATTAACCTTCGACCTACTGGTGACCTGCGCCAGCAAAATTTTATCGGATGTTTAAATTAAGTCGTACATTTAATATCCCAATAAATGCAATTTTTTGGTGTAATTGTCATCTGTAAGTGCCCTCGTATTTTTTTATCCCTAGTTTAAAAATTTGAATTGATATCTGGAGTACAAATTTTAGATGGAGTACTAAGATGATAAATTCGAATTGAATTTCATTTCACTTGATAGTCGAATGGGATAATCGAATCGCTTTAACAAATGGTAATCGAATAGGATAATCGTAATTCGGAACTTCATTTTTTAAAATTTGAATTGGATGATCCCAATCGGAACTCCGAGCCGGCGAATCCGATATTGCTAATCGGAACTCCATTTTTTAACCGAATCGCGCCCACCTCAGCTTAAAGGCAAGCATCCCAGAAAATTATCGATTGTCGAAGATGAGCACAAAGAAGATGAAAGTCATGTAACTCCATGTTCATTCTTAGTTGTGTCAATTACAGAAGTCCTCCATGCGATAAGGTCATTTCCAGTTAGTTCAGCGGGAGGCACTGATGGTCTGCGACCTCAACATCTCAAGGATTTGACAATTTTAAAGCTTGGAGCTGTTGGAACTCAACTGGCAGTGGAACTTACTCGTTTTCCTAACATAGGCTGAACGGAGTTGAAGCAGCACATGCAGGAAGAATATTTATTATGCATGGAAAAGACAATTTTGTTATGCTCAAAGTAGATTTCGGAAGCGCCTTCAATTCGGTCAGTCGTTCAGTGATCATTGAGGAAGTAAAATCACATGCTCCAGAGTAGTTGCCATTCATCACTGCTTCATATCAAAATTCATCAAGTTTAATATTTCATGATAATATCTTGATGTCTGCAGAAGGAGTGCAGCATGATGATCCATTAGGCCCTCTTCTGTTTTGTTTAGCGCCTCGTCCAATTATTCAAAAGTTGACTTCATCATTGAATATATGGTATCTGGATGATGGCACGATCGGCTGGGATCCATTGACTATCACACATGATCTGAACACGATAATTCAAGAAAGTCACAAAATCGTTCTGCGTCTCAATTTAAGTAAATGCGAATTAATAGTCTTCAATGAGTTCTGCGTTCTCCCCACAGGTTAAAAAAATATTCCAAAGACACACAAAGATGATTTAGAGCTTTTGGAAGCTGCAATCAGGTCAGTTCGCTCTCAAAAGAAAAGTCTGACATCAAAATTATGTGATCTTCGAAGAATGCAAGAATGATTAAGCCATGTGGATGTACATGACTCATTTTTTTCTGTTAAAAAATTGTTCTGCAATCCCAAAATTCCAGTGCTGCCTTCTTTGTAATCTATATGTATGGATGATGACTCCCTTGATGAGATCGGCGTCACCATTCACAGCGAGTTAGAGTTAATATTGAATATCAAGCTGAATGATACCGCTTGGGAGCAAGCTTGCCTGCCTACTTCTTTAGGAGGACTAGGCGTTCGATCAACCAAAGATCTTGCACTACCATCCTTCTTTTCCTCGGCCGGTACATCAAGAGAAATGTATTTGGCTCTTTTACCGAAAGAATTTCGCGATGTTGATCAGTGTCTGGAATCAGCTGAGAAAAGAAGGTGTTCCTTAACCCAGTCTGCTGGAATCCTGTCATATAAACAAGATTATTTGGACAAAGCAGTATCTAGGGCAAAGGCAGGAATCTTTTGTCAAAAGCAGATACTTTCACGTCCCGAGTACGCCTTCAAAGCGCTAGAGGTGCTTTCGCGGGAGCTTGACTGAACTGTCCACCATCACAGTCTCTTCAGACCAAATTAACAAATGATGGAATTTGCATCGCAGCAGGTCTTCGTTTTGGGACACCTCTTTGTGAGGCCCCATAAGTGTTCCTGTGGAGTAGCTGTTGATAAGACAGGCATACATGGACTATCCTGCTCCAGACCTGCTGGCCGCTCCCATCGTCATCATGCGGCTAGCAATTTACTGTCAAAGACATTGAATTCCATCAATACACTATCAATTCTTGAACCTTCAGATCTTGTACAATCTGATAGTAAGCGGCCTGATAGTCTGTCGCTTATCTCATCCATGAAAGGGAAGCCGCTTGTTTAGGATTTCACATGTTGAGACCCTTTGGCAGCCTCTCATTTACATGTTGCCAATGGAAAAGCGGGTTCAGTAGCAAAAGAGGCAGAGACGATGACGACCTTGAAATATGAAACCCTCATGGATTCAGGCGACTTCAAGCGAATTTCAATTGAGACCCTAGATGCGTTTGGACCAGGTGACACCCTTCTTGTTCGACAGATCGGAAGCAAGCCAGGTGACCCTCTAACACCGGTCCAACTGACTCAACGATTGAGTCTTGTCGTGCAGGGTGGTAATGCCGCTTCAGTCAGAGGAAGCCTCTATCGAACTTAATCATCGATCTCAATTTTTGTTGCTTAGAGGTGCTCTGGCTGAATGTCCATTTTTTGTATTTGTAATTTAATGATTTTTAATTTCTATTAAATGTAAGGAAATCCTAAATGTTATTTCATAATTATCGATATCTTTGTGATACTTAAATTTAATCAATTCATGAGTTCTAAATTATCTCTCACGATCATTAAATTGGATCAATAGAATCACACCATGGGATTGTCGGTCTAGTATTCATCAAATCCTACTGTATTCAGAAAAACTGACCACACGGCTTGGTCCCGGCAGCAGGAGTGTTTGATTGACCAATGAATTTTAGCATACAAAGAGGATTCACTATAAAAATACCGCTTTTTGGTGTGCGATTGTCCTGCCGTAGAAAATATTTTCCTACACCTTCCAAGCAGGGTCTCCCGGACCCCATAGCTCAAAAGCATTATTTTCACTATTTGATGCAAATTAGTCGACTTTATTTCATATAATCACCAATTTTAAAGCACACTAATGCCTAGAAACATTTTTATAACTGGAAATCATCCATGACGCATTCAGAGTGCAGTTTAGAGCTGTCTGGCGTCTGCATGTTATTAGCAAGAATGATGCATAATTTAGCATACCAATATCAGCATTTTAATTGCAACAAAACTTTGATGATGAAAACATAATTACATAGCACACGAAATGCACAGATTAACGATAATTCCTATGTTTGTATACTCTGCTTCTAGAGTATCGTCATAATTTGTTAAAGAGAAGATGAAGCAAAATCTTGATCTGCGAGTATTATGAGAGCACTGTAGCTGCTTCAGATAGGAGCTGTTAGAATGTTGGATTAGAATTACAAGCAAACATTGGTCCACACATGTAGGCCTACATAAATCTGGAGGCTATGTCATTATCAAGAGTAAGCTGAATTCAATCTTAATCATTGCGTGCATTTTATACGTGAACGATGTTCAAGCGGCATTGCTATGGCTAATTGAGACACTGGGGACAAAGAGAATTTGTTCTTCTGCCTTCTCTTGAAAGCTGTATTGGTCAGGCTAATTTGAGCGTGCATGATCGTATTCAAGGGATTTGAGGATATATTTTTCGTATGCATTAAGTTTCGCCGCCAATTGTAAATGTCTACCCTGTATTTAGTCTTCAAAAAGTTGGTGTAGGCTACCCGAATTCTTTAAGGAAGCAATAATGTTTTTCATGTGATCTGCTTGCGTCAGGATGGCCCAAGGTACTTGTCCACAGCATCCTAATCATGCTATTGCACGTATTCATGGATGGTAATCGGCTTTATGTTGCTTTTTCCGCCGAGCAGTGACATTGGATGGAACTATGGTTTCTTTATGCCAAAACGAAGCGAAGAGATGCGGCAGATTAGGCCTACCCCTTTTCTGTTTGCAGGTTTCTAATTTTGTAGGCCTACCACGTGTATGTATAGAATTTCACACACTATGTGGCTTGGACGCGACGGCATTCTGTTTCTTTCGAAAACTCTCATACAATTCCTGGTCGGGTCTCTCCACTGATCTCACTCACAGACAGGTATCAGAATGAGCACCTGCTTTATGTAATATAGTTGCATCATCTTACAACAATGGGATTAAATCTTCATGTTGGATCTTCTATCTAAATGCACACCAATTCGGTCAGATTCGTCGTCTAACTGTATGCCATGTCATCTTCGAAATCAACCGCTTCAGTATAGCGGGAATGCGTCATCCGGTACTGTCTCATTTTGGCCTACTCCTCACAGATGAAGTTCACCTGAGAACAGGTTCGCTAGAAGAAACGTCAATATAGTACAGATTCATCAGACCAGCAGCTGATCATCATAGAGTGTTGGCAATACTCAAACGAGAAAACAAATATTCCGAAATAAATATACTCAAAAAAAACAAATATTCCGAGAGAGTGGGGATTGTAGAGAGAACTTGACGGGTTACGTAGCAGGGTACTGGAGAACCTGCCTGGCAGGTGAAGCACTTTTAGGTCGCATCATTAAAACACAATAATTGGCGGTCCAAATCATACATGTGACTTTACTATGTGAATTCATGAAAAGTCACGGAAGGACTTTCGGATACATTCATTATTTATCTTTCTATTTGTCTAAAATTCCTGAAATACCCTGCAAAGCAGGACAACCGTTGAGAAAAGATTGCAAAGTAACCTTAATAAAATTGACAAAGATCTTCCAATTAGGTGGGTATTTACCTGCAATGAAATTAAGAGAAACTTTTCAAATTAAAAACGTACTCCAGAAGTTCTCAAGTCATTGTGTTGTGTAGTTCACCGTTCTGTTTGTGTGGTTGACACTCGCACTACCTACATTGGTAGAACGACTTGAAAAAGACACTTGAATGCTCTACTATTAGTAATACCGAAAGACACCTATAGAAGCTGGGAATATATTAGTAAAGTCAATATTTATTAGCTTTCATGAGTAAATCTTTCATCGGAAACTCAAATGTTTTTGTAAATCCACCTAGGTATTCCAGAACATGTATTTGTTAAATGTCGCGTTAAATGTGTATGAAAAATTGTATATTAAAATCGATTTAAAAAACAGCACATCGATTCGAAATTTCAGTATCGATTCCTCTACAACAAGCCGGATCAACCCCATGTACGTTCATCACTGTTTATTTTATTTCATTTCAGTCGTGATTGTCCGATCTTCTACATGCGAAAGAAATGTCAGAAAGATGTCTTGGAACAAGATAAGGTCGTCCAACGTTTTGCATGGTGATATGCAGATGATTTTTTAAAAACTTATTTTTTATACTCTTTGTAACTGTTTTCTACGAACTTACTGCTGTAGAAATATATTTTGATCACTGAAAATACAAAATTCACATTTGCTGTAAGAAGAATAGTTCTTAATTCTCCTGCAGCTGTGATAACTTAAAGAAAGGTTGATACTTTCTAGTGAGTCGAATGCCCATCGGTTAAATGCACCTGATTGTTCAGTTTTTAATGGCAATTTCTCACAAATCATTCTTGTCGATTGATGACAATTGAAGTCTTCTAAGTTGGCTTGCGACTGTCAAGTAGTCTTTTGGAGGCATTAAATTATGAATCCAAGTTGTGGATGCATGATCAACTTGCGGAAGCATGTTATAGCCTAGCTCAGACCCAACACATCTGGCTCGACCTGCCCCATTCTTACTTCTTGAAAACGTGGTCTGAATAATGTTCAGATGACATGCATGGCAAAACTTGAAAGTCATAATGTAAATAATTGACTTATTCCTCTGACTTGCAATCTCACTTCCGAATAATATAGGAAAACGTCCATTCATTACATTTGGACATCTTGACTTAACCCTTTCGATCCTGTTTCGCATCTATGGCTTCCTCCCCTAGCTGCCTGTAAAAATCCTAAAATTTCGGGATTTTTCAAATGCTGTTTACTCGACCAAAAAGTGTTGTCCTGACCCCAACCAACACTAAATAAGATGCCAAATAGATCGAATAGTCCCCTAACATCAGAAAACATGCAAAAACAGTCGAAATTATCCAAAAAATTTATGTTTTTTTAAAAATACAAAAATCATCAAATTTTCACTTGGTGGGACATTAGTCATGTTTAAACTTATTGAAACAGTCACCCAGGCAAAGCCCAGGCTTGTCAGGTCACGAATCACAGATGTATCGTGATTCTCTTCTGATTCCGTTGCTGAAACAGACACGGCAACGCTTCAATGGATTTTTCTTGCCAGTTGTGGATGGGATTCTTTTTTGCACATGTGTAGTCGTGCGCTGTTCATCTGATGGTCGTCTTTTTCTTCTGGCTCCCTTTGGTGTTGATTGCAATCTGTCAAGACTCGTATGGCATCCCTTAGGAAGTCAAAGAAACTCACGTTGCTTTCTCTCTCTTTTCTGTATACAGCCCATGAATTGAAAAGTAGCCGAAGAATGCAATTCAGGCCGATCTTCTTGTACCAGGCATGCGATTTGCGAGCGCAGTTGTATTGACGAATAACTTGGTCTGTGAGATCTATCCCTCCCATTTCTTGATTGTAATTCTCGACAATTGATGGCTTGAGCACATTGGTTCGAACATTGCCCTTGGAAATCCTTTCTTTTTGCACCAGAGAAGCCATCAGAATCGGTATCAGAAGACGACTCATCTGTAATATGGGGAGGATCAAAAGTCGTATCTTCATTGTCCGAATCGTCTTCACTGTTATCGGAATCAAAACCATAGCGACGGACTGGCTGCACTCGGCGTGTTGAGTGCCTGGTACTACTTGATGGTGCCGCTGCCATTGAAAGAATGATCAGAAATTAGTTGTGACAAATGACAATATACCGTGCAAGCTGCTCTACCTAACAACGAATCAGCCACGCGCAATCTTTACCGGACGTCATTATACAATCACCATCAATCAATACTTTGAATATGCTTCATGTGTGGCTCGACTGAATGCAGGTGACATCGCACTGCAACCGCTGAGTTGTATTGCCGACAATCAGATCATGTAAAGACAGCAGAAACACAAGACACAGCTGATCGCAGCAGCATGAAACTAATGCATTACTTGCCCTCAATAGACTTGATGTACGTGTACATGTAACCTACTACATGTACATGTACCATTACAGCGGTTAATTCTATTAAATATAGTTGGTTTGCACATAATATGCGCTAAAGACAACATCTAACGTGTTTTACAAGCAACTGGAATACTTCACGCCTAAACAGTTAGCAAAATTTCTCATGACGACACGCTGTCGTCATAGCGCATGTAAGCGTGACGACAACGTGTCGTCATAGGATCGAAAGGGTTAAGCATTTTGTTGCAACAAGAGTACTTCGGATCGTCTTATCTATGATTTCCCTTACAATATTCCAACCCAGGGATCGCAATTTTCCGTTTTTTACGAAATAAGTCTAATGTAAATATTTCAAATTAATGCAATCAACCCCCGGTTTTCCTGTTTTTGTCTTGGTTGAATTGCGATTCCTGTTCCAACCTATCAGACTTGGAACTGCGTTGTTGATGTGGTTGCGGTTGACCATTTAAAATTAAGGGTTAAAATTTTTACGGCTGCAGTATTTCCTACGCCTTATCAGCTCTGCTTAAACATCGAGATAATCTCATTTGGTCAATGCATGCCACTAAACTGTGTTTAACTTCGTGAGATAAATTCAGCATATGACGATATCATATGCTGCTTTCCTCTATGTAATCCACATCGCATTTTACTGCTACCCCGGTGAAAAAAATCGTCGGGGATGCCTCGTCAAATAGTCGGCTGTCAACCGTGTCGGCGCACCGAGTGAATGCCGACACAGGTGTTGTCGGTACCCATCGGCTAAGTGACGGCTGCACCGACATGATGATTAGAAAATCGGAAGTGTCGGCATTATATGCCGACAGCAGCTCTGATTGGACCTATATTAGCAAAACTCGTCCACTCCAATTCGTGTGATCTACATAACTTAAACACTGCTGTGATTTACAACAGAGGACTCCTGCTGCGCTCGAGGAGCATAGTCAGCAGCACATTCTGCTTCTTTGCAAGTGGCACAGATGAAAGACAAAATGGCAACCTCCCGGGACGAGCAAACCGAATAATTTTGTTAGAAACTTGCTAGCTGTTTGCTAATTTTGTGAAAAATAGAAATTTTGATAAATTCCTACAATGTTTGCTAATTTTGTTAGAGGCCTACCAGTTTCTAAGCAAAATAATAAAATTATAAAAAACTTTTTAATTTTGTTAAATATTTATGAAATATTAGTCAAATTATCCTAAACGTCAGAACAAAACATTAATTAAATACATGTTTTCAGATAAGATCTACTGATATGCCATCCAAAACGCAGTGCGTTGTCAGGATCATTAAACTTTTGATTGACAAGAATCGATGAGAAATTGTCACAAAAGGCATTGATTCACTAATATCTCTCATTGAAGACCTGTGATTCGATGCTTGGTCAAATGAGCTTGAAAATAAGTTTCAGCACGAATGTAGCAATCAGATCTTGTGTTCGAAATTGTATGTTTTACTTCCATATGGCTTGTATGAATCTTGTGTATTATCTTTGTGAAAACTACTCGATGCGTCATGATATGAGCCCTAAATCGAAGAAACAGTTTAAGTCGTGTGAAATTTCACCGACTCTGAGATCCTATCAAACCGTAGTAATCGCTTCGAACTTGCTCTAATCGTTCTCAGGAAACGATTGGAATTCCCGTGACGAGAATCCTATATTGGGTGCTATATTTAGAAGTCTGTATAAGGCGCTCAGAGAGTTGCTATAATTTCCCGATGTTTCACGAGTGTGTCACGAGCATGTTGCACGAGTAATCAGTTTTCATGATTATTTCTAAAGTATTACTTTATTCTAATGCATCCCAACCTCTGCAATTATCGAATTTATATTTCTGACCTATTCTGAGAAGGGATTATCATGTCTTCAAGATGGCGAGCCTCCCGACTTCGAACATTGCAAAGCATTTCTTCGCCGCGCTCTACGTCTATCAGTCAGTTCACGGATTCCTCATGAATTGTGTGTGGGTGTGATTCCGCTCGTCGAAGTGAAGACTGACGGCGCAGTTTTTTCTATTCATTGAAGATACTGTAATATGCATGTTGTCATCCTTTGTTTAAGATCATTAGCGTCGAGTGTCCAAATGGAGTGTATATGGTGCGTCACTATTATTCAGACATGTGAGTAGCAAATAAATTGTATTTGTAAATCAGGTAAAAACAGATGACTTGAAAAAACATTCTAAGCCAACCATTCAAATTATAATGTCCTTCAATTACCAAATAAAATGTACATTCAGTTAAAGAATTAATCGTGTGATTCATCATGATAGGAGATGGAGACTTCGATCCTTGATGATGAGGCATATTTCCCAAAAATAGGGGTGATAAATAAACATTAATTTCCTCCATTTAAAAAATTGCAAGCGTTCTCCTGATTCTCGAATAGAATCCGCAGCGTATGTGGCTGCCTTCCAGTGGGTGTTTCATTCGGGAGCTGGTCGGTACGATGATGATAGTGTGGTCCCTCATCAAATCGTATCAAATCATAAGAAAGTTAACTTCCTCTGAAATTCATCAGCATCGAGTATAGAGAGAGAATCCATATTCTATGGACAATCCTCACCATGACAGCGCGCACCTCTTAGCAATGTGCACAGCAGTCGTCCCATGCGTCATTGAATCTAATGAAAATCTATTCTTGAGAGAGAAAGGGATACTAAAAAGCAGTCCACCAATGTGGCATTGAAACTGTCCAAGATACATGAATGAAGTGAAGTGGTCGTGCTAAACATCAGGATCACAGGGCTTCTTTGGGACCACACTATTATCACTGCACCAGCTGGTCGTATGGAAAAAGATTGAATCTTCTTTTAATTCGCTGATTGATACTGTCGATAATGTAGCTTGCGTGCACATCTAAACCGTCGTTTGTCAGGCCTACATGCAGGGTTGGCATATTTTTTTAAATACGAATTTTTGTGGTTTTTTAAATAGGTCAAATGCTTCACTGTATAATTTGGATTTGTGCAAGACATTTGAGGGTACGTTATTGTTACTGATTTCAGTTAATGGGGAAATTATTTGACATCAATATCAAATCGGATTTTCTGCTTCATATGTTGTCCACCGTGGGAAAATGTGTTATGGATTAATTCGTGCTGTTGTAAATTATTGGGATGATAAAAGATACTTAGTTAAAAATATCACCTGATTGATTCTTATAATAGAAGCTCGATCAAAACCTGTGTCATCTTCCTATTTTTCAATTATGCTACATTCTGTATGGCCTATTCCTTTCTCTTATGTGCGTCAAATACATTCAATACTTTTTGCATCAAAACTCTATTGTGCATTTCAGACCGCAATATCATTGTCTATCAAAGAGATATCATAAATGGGAACTGATTGAAAACTGACCAACCCAGCACAATTGATGGTAGAGGAACAATTACGACAGTTCTGTAGGCTGACATCTGCTGATGAGGTGAGTCTTTAAATTATGTGATTCTTTGCCACTGCCTCCGAATGTTTTGGTTTTAGCAGCATTGAGTTTTTCTGCTGTTAATCCTTGGAGCATTTCGTAGCAGGATGACTTCGATCAACAGTTATAATGTATAAATATGTAGGGCTATTCTTGTCACTGCCTCCGAATGTTTTGGCTTTAGCAGCATTGAGTTTTTCTGCTGTTAATCCTTGGAGCATTTCGTAGCATGATGACAGCAATCAGTTATAATGTATAAATATGTAGGGCTATTCTTGTCACTGCCTCCGAATGTTTTGGTTTTAGCAGCATTGAGTTTTTCTGCTGTTAATCCTAGCATTTCGCAGCAGGATGACTTCGATCAACAATATATTCAATTAATGTCAACGGTAAATTTCATCAATGTTTTGCTACGGCGTAGGGTAACTGTAATTTTATCAATAGAATGTGAGCGGTCTGCGAACCGACTTTATGCGTCAAGATCAAACCCACAAGTTTTATGATGTATAAATTACACATGTTATAATTATAATGCAATATATTTACACATCGTTAAACTTAGTTTCATCTTGACTCATTAAGTGGATTCGCAGGATGCTCACATTTTATTGATAAAACTACAGTTCATCTACGATATATGTTGTGGCAAAATATTGGGGCATGTCTAGAAAACATTCTAAAAATGTTTTAAGATAACATTTTCATTCTCATGTATTGTTATTTGAACATATAACATTTTTTGGAATGTTTTTATAGCAAATTCACGACATTTTCTGAACAGTTTTAGAATGTTTTTTGTTGGGAATTCACGTAAGAGTTGTGTAAGATAATATCAGAGAGAAATTTGAGACATTTTATTAGAATTTTACCAAATAATTTGCTATTTGCTAAAAATTGGCAAATCATCAGCTATGTTAGATAAATATTTGATAAAATTTTAGTAGAAGTTTAATAAAATGTTGTCAAGTATTTGCCAAATATTTAACAAAAGCATCTGGTGTGTTCGTCCCGGGCTCTTGCAAAAAGGATTACAGAATTCCTCATACGAGATATCAGGACCAGATTTCCGGCAGCATGTGGTAAGTTAAGATATCAATACATGTCTAGCGGCAGCTATGGGTCAACAGTTCTGTCTGCGTTACTTGCATTTTCTTTTTGAGTGATTCAAAATGTAGATAGAATTACATGGAAATTCACAGAACATCCTGACAAGAAGAAAAACGCATGTTAATGTATTAGATGTGTGTATACAATCCGAGATTAAAACAGCCCGATTTTAATCGGTGCATTAATCTGTTACACATTCTTTGCTGCAGAGCAGAAATGTTGCTATTACTCAAACGCTACGAGAAAGCAAACTAAAGAAAAAATTCTTTTGAAAGTTGAAAACCCTGCTGAGAACACATTGTTGCGCTGTTTTAAGTAGCCATTTATCTGTCTATTTTTGCTATCTCCGAACGACCGTGAATTAGGGTAATTCCTTTTGAAAGGGCTTCTTCCAACCTTCTATTTCTAGCCATTGTGAGATATCTAGAGCACCGGGATATGCAAGTCCTAAATTTTCGCGAATAGTGTACACTCTATACAGACTCAGGACTGATAGATTTCATTGTTCGATCGCGCAAAGCGCAATTCATTGAGCTGCTGTTCACGGAAAGTTTCATGCAGGACAGCACAACAGTGTGTGCACAGGCAGTATGCATGCAAATATGTGAGGCAAGCGTCATCTGATTGATCGATGCGTTGCTATAGCATCAAGTTGGTAGCTTGTCTCAAAACATATTATGCGTGCGCCTAACTGGGAAAGCAGCGCGCCCTGCAGATCAGTCTACGTCCTACGATAATAAACAGCAAGTGCACAAAAGTACATCAGATAACTCAACGAATGTGCATATTTCGTTTTTTGCATTTTTTCATGACCAGACTCTTCGCGACAAATGGATAAGACAAAGAGTAATTAAAGGAGAGGATGTCGATAATTTTGGCCAAAGAAGCGTCTTCCTTCCAACCTTGTCTTCGCGAATTTGTTCTCTGCAATTCCTCGAAAAGGATTTGTCAAGACAAGTCAACAATTCAAGATCAAAGCGTCCCAGAAAAGAACTGAAACTATTGCAACTCAAATCTTCGACAGTTCCCGGTGTTTTCAACAACTTTCCATCTTACTATACCTCGGCATCGTCATCAACCAAACCAAACTTTCCGTGCACGCATCAACGGCAACGGCTCGCATGGAAGGAGAGAACACTAGCTTCTTGGAAATCACAACAAATTCGCTGCTCAATGTGTGTGACAACTCTGGGGTCATTCTTATTCAAAATTAGAGCTCGTGTGAACGTAAGGGCCGACCCACGACCACCGTCAAATAGAGAATGGTCGCAGATTGACATAATCATGCATTTTTACTTCCAAATAAGCCATTTTCGAAAAATTTGTCGGCCCCCATATTTTCACGTGGCCCACGACTCATTTTCTCGCGGGTAGTTGGTATAGTTCAATTACACTAATTAACTGTAACTATAATCTTTCCGGTCAAAATGACCGGTCCGGGCGTTCTAGTGTTAATGCAACAACTCTCGGTCCAATTTTTTTTTCGTATCTTGCATGTAGCCTCTGCTATTGCAAAACAGCTGTCTTGCTTCAATGAATTTCGCGGTCCCTTCAGCGACTTATCTTTCATATTGCCAAAACACTCAGAATCTGAGATAAGCGTGACAGAATAACAATCCAATCTAACCAGATTATGTAGGAAAGGAAATTTATGAATTATGTAGGCCTACTTTGAACATGTAGATCTTTGAAATGCTATACTACATTTCCGAAGCCAAGCAGCCTACTTCCTACGTTTCGGAAAAGATACTACCGGCAGTCGATTGTATATAGGCCTACTGGGGTATTTCACTACAAATCGACATCATGTTTGAGATAGGTATTCCTACAAGCACGCACGAGTCGTGCCTGAGTACGTTTTTCTGCATGTTCTTGGAAACCTTAAAACTTGAACGTTACTGGATCGCAGATTTTTAATGGCCACGATTATTGATTTCGCTTCTATGCAGTTAATTGTTCATCTAAGTATTTCCTTGATACAGTTGATGGATGTAATAATTAAACATCACAATGTTAATTTCTCCTGTAACCTCAATTATTGCAAATTTTTTCAGCCGGTCCCTTCAATTGGCAATAAGACAGGTTCGACTGTAATAAAGCCGGATACAGTAGTATCGCATGCTCGGAATGAGGTATCAGAAATAATACTGATACCCCTCAAAATCAGCGCTACATCGTTAGCATTCATACGGCGAAGTGTCACTGATTTCCATTATATTTGGGTTTAACTGCGGTCTAACTAGTAGATTTATTTGATTCATCAAATTGCACCATGAAGCTGAGGGGAAGTCACCACCGAAACCAATTACTTCGAGGTTGTTTCCTTTTAACATTCCGACTGGACTCCCCAAACTGACTATCGCCAACGGGAAGGTAGGTCTTCGTCCTTCCCCTCATTCACTAGCAATAAGAAAAAAATCACGAGGTATAAATCTGGTTAATAATTACTAGAAAACAACATTGAAATGCTTAGCGGCCAATAGCTGCAAATTAACCGGCATCTGAAGGTTTCACCACACATCACAAATAGAATAGTCGGTCACACAGTCGAGCGTCCGGCGCCTTGCCGAGATTTTGTCCGATCAATGAAGCAAGTCTATGTGCGTAATGAGTTGAAGCTGGAACCCGGATTGCCCCGGGCCAATTGTAATATAGATGACATAGTAAATAAGTCAACTTCTGTAGAATGTTTGTTGGAAGGGGTGACGCTTTTCCGACTTCCTTGTAGTTGTCGAATATTTTGTTGTAGTGAGTTGGAGTAACTGTGCCCTGTCGCGTGGCCTGAAACGAAAACATCATGCCAACTTAGATCATGAATGAGATTGTGGATAGAAAAAGAATCGTTCCAGTGTTTCAGACAAATGTCGATGAAAGAGTTGATACCAAAACGAGATACCTTGAACTTTTTTCTTCATCATGCCTACAGACAAAAAAAACGATTTTGTAGAATCTCTCGAGGTCTGCAATATCAAATTCAAGGACTTTTTCACCTATGAAACCCACTTCTATCGAAATCAAACTGACTAAAAATTCGCACGCTATATCCGATACGTTCAAATGACGAACTATTAAGTTAAAAAGTACATAACACGCACCTCAATAGTTATCTGCAAGCACATACTTACATAGTTCAATTAAGCACGTAGGCCTGGCGGCCTACCATCGTTCAATGTGGTGTATGAAATGCGTGTAATTCGGTTTATTTTATCTGTCACTCCCAAGTTCGTTTCGCAGAAAAAAGATCAACACTGATGGAAATGAATAACTATTTTGCACTTTTCTTCGTATTTTATAATTCTACGCTTCACCAGTTAATGCAATAATGAAAAAGGAATATCATGAAGAAGTACATCAAAATGCAATAAAAATAGTTTTCATAGTGTAAATGTCATTGAAGTGTCTTGCAATTATGATGTATGAAACTCAGTGGGCCGGTTCCACGAGGTAGTTCTAACTTTAATCCGAGATTAAATGAAAGATTTTGATACTGTCTGGCATCAAATTTTACTGCGTTGCACGGGAGCAGATCAAATAACGTACCGAACCATATGTCGCCAAGTGTGGTACTGAAGTTAATCTTAGCTGTCAGCAGGTTTATGTTGTGGTGTCAAATTCTACAATCTGATCTTTACCTTTAGATTGCGTAGAACGATGGACGTCGATATGGAATTCGCTACACAAATGAGTGTACATCGACGAGAACATGATCTATTGCCGAGACGCGTTGTTCATGATCGATTGAATCCGTTTACATTTTTCGACGACGACGAATTTTGTAAGCCATTTCGCTTTGGAAAAGATACTGTATTACTAGTTCAAGATTTTGAATTATGCGCATACGTAGAAGCCTCATGCAGAACGCGAGCCATTCCTCCACGAATTCAAATCCTTGTATTTCTTCATTTTTTGGCAACGGGAGGTTTTTCTAATGATTATGGGAGACTTTTTTGATATGGACTAGTCAACAGTTTCTCGCCGTGTGCATACTAATGACGAGGAAATATCTAGAGGAGAGGGAATTTTTTTAATTAGCTGGCTCTCCTGGAGTGGTTGGTGCAATGGACTGTACTCACATTAAGATACTGCCATCAGGAAAGTCAGTCCAGTTGTATCGGAGTTGAAAGGGTTTCTTTTCAATGAATGTACAAATGGTATGTAACGCAATTTTGAAAATTCTAATCATCTCATCAAGATGGGCCGGATCCTCGCATGATTCGAGGATATTCACTAAGTGTGCTTGAAACTTGAAGGTGGGATAGACCTAAGTGGTTTCTCGTTAGGGGAAACCGGTTATCCAAATTTAAGCCTACCTATACTCTCCTATTAACACCTATACTCTCAGAAATCGAGGCGAAGATAGATGCAACTCATCGCACAAAACGACGAGGAATACCATTGAACAATGTTTTGGATGTTTAAAAAGACGTTTTCCTCTCCTTCATTACGGAATTCGATTCCGACCATCACGAGCTGTCACTGTTATTATCGCTGCGTGTCCTTTGAACAATTTCGGAATTGTAGCCAATGATTCTAATGATTTTATTGAAGACTTTTCTCCTGAGATTGCACCGGTTGAGCAATTTAAATCTGAACATGGAAACAATACATGTAGTATTCAACAAAACCGTATTCAAGACCATTTTTCCAAACGGTTAGCAGTCACTAAATTTCTGTAACGACGTTCATGTGCTCAACGTTTGTCCATGCGTCAGTCTTCCTTTTCAATATATTGTTACTATTCCGTTCATCTTCAATAATAGGATACTTGGACATGTCAATAAAATTCTTTTCACATGCACAGTAGACCCTAATTCTTGCCTCTTTCTCCTCTGACGCCATCGCGTGAAGATGTTAATTGCCCGTCAATTGATATGATGAATGAAATAGTATACTCTGATTTGCAATACTTGCTTACGATTGGTTTGACGTCACGCAACATCATCTGAAGCTAGCATTGGGGAACATCTTCAAATACATCGACGGTTTATCTGATCTAAGACATCAACAACGGGAGCTTAATCAAATGAGTAGATCAACTTTGATCCCGAATATACTGACCCAGGATTACATGAACTACGGTATCTAATTAAGCCATACTCGTACAACCGACCCAGTGGCTACCATATAGCAACTGGTACTTAAACGCTTTCAATCTTGAGCACATATTTTTACATTTTTCTTTAATCAGTAAAATAGAATTTTCTTTTTAAGATGATTTTGTTCACATTTAATATTACCCTTTTAGCAACTACAGTGCTAAACAAACGGCACGCAATACGAGCATTTTTATAGTGCACATCACTCTTGAGCAGTTTTGAAAAAATGCATGTGCAGCTACAATAGATTTATGTGACTGTACAATGGATACAACTGCTTTAACTGTACTTTTGTATCATTAATAACCAAATACATACCCTAACAAAGCGTACAGCTACACAGCTAGTAGAGCAACACAGTAACTACTTGACAACTGACACTACTTGAAACTATCTGAAAACAAAACTAAGGCTCAATCAAGGTCGTCTGGGTAATATGAACAGCGAACATGGACAGCTTGAAATTATACAATTTAAAATCGTAAATAGCACACAGTTCACACACTAACCTTTTCATGGTCTTTGAGAGAAAATTATACATCGAAAAGGAATAGACACCACAATCTCTCATCTAGCTTCTTCTGTTCATCAACAGGATTTACAACGCTTCTAAACGTCTTACGTCATTGACCAGATGGCATCCTTAATCAAATAACGTTTATTTTCTCCCTCATTATGTCGTCTTCATTAAATATGTGACTGTTTACTAAAATGTTTCCCGAAAATTACGAGTTTTAAGACCTATGGTTCCTTCATTTTTCTCAATGTATCAAAGTTTTGCAAACATAACTCCAATCGCATTCTATACATTCGATGAGACTGACTGCGCTATGTTGCTTTCTTAAATCTTGTCTTTTCTCAAATGGTCACTCAACTATCTTTAAGTACTAGCTAAATTGTTGAGTTGATAAAAATTTCGATTATTTTGATTAAAATGAAAAAATCATGATTTCTTTGATTTAAATCAAAACATTGCTCTATTCTTCAAATTGATTGACACTATCTTATATACATGCATTTTAGTTCATTGGTGGAGATGTGTTGGTCTGGTAGTTTCTAGAAGAATACAGCGAACATGGCACAATCAAAAACAGCAGTGTATTTAGGTAAACGATTGTGTACTAGTTGTGACAAAAACCGATTACAGGAGGATCAGATCGATCATATTCAATAATACTAAGCTCAATCAAACAAGGACTACGAAAACAAGCAAGTGATAATTCTGAGTCTTGGAGTTTCGACAGCTAGGAGTTCAATATTTTATATACAAAAACGACCTTGGCAGCCTTGTCATTACCCAGTCGGTTGTGGAGTTTATTGTGGACTAATCCGTAGGTAGAAAAGATTCGTTGAATATCAGCACTTGAACTGACAGCAGAGAGAAGTGGAACAACAAAATCAATTACTTCATCATCGACGTTCTGTGACTTCCACCAAGTTATCGGGGTTACCTTCTTGATAAGTTCTTCTGAGAACTTCTTAGTTCGAGTGTTGAAGTTCTTAGAGTTCATGAACGGTTTCGCTCTGGCGCGAAGGTTGACTACGGATATCTCACACAACGGTGAATATTTATCAGTCAATAGTTTCATAGCAGCGTCAACATCAGAATCGGATAATTTATTTCCTAGATAGCGAGGATCGATCATATTTGCAAAATAGTGGTGTGGAGCAAGAGCCTCAGTCATTCGTCGATTGACTTTATCCCATCCTGTGGCTGAGTCCGCATGAGAGTTTCATGTAACTCTTTCCGGATCTGAACTGCATCACTTATCTTGCACTGACTACTTTGCATTTTGTCCAAAGCCACAGCTATTGGTTAAATTCTGTTGGAATAGTCGCTTCTATTTAGTCGATATATTTCGCTTCAATGCAAGATTTGTTACATTTCTTTTCACATCATCATCATCAATTACGTTGCGATGTTCTTCACAGACTCGCAGCAATATGGGCCAGTTACTCAAATACGAATCAAAACTATCTGAAACAGTGTTCCATCTCACCTCTTGAGGAAGCACAAGTTTCTTCCCTCCAGCTTGGCTATATAAAGCGGAAGGCATGTGGCAATTGCGAAAGTATTTCATAACTGCTATGATGCATCCTCGCAGACCAGCAACCTCAACGTCTTTAGCCAATAAATTCAAAGAATGAGGAGAGCACCCGTACGTGATAACGTCGTTCTTGTCACTCAACTGTTTCCTCATCTTGAGCATATTTGCAGCGTTGTCAGTAACAAAACTGTGCAAACTGTGTGTTTCGATTCTGTGTCAAAGATAGCTTTACATGCTAGATCACACAAATAGTCTGATTTGTGAGGGCTGCCTGAGGTGTCGATTGATTTGGTCAGGAAGCAATGTCCATCGGAGGTTGTAACAGAGGCACAAATAACTGGATCATTGTGAACGTTGCTCCACCCATCCAAAGCCATAAACAGTTTGGTCTTCCAATTCAGTCGCGCATTCGGTCATTAGGTCTGACTGAACTTCGTCCAGCAACTTTCCTCCTATATCATGTCTAGAAGGTGGTCGATAACCGGACCGCAACATGGATGAGCTTCTTGAACTCTGGATGCTCAACCGCATTGAAAGGAATGTTCGCTGCATAAACAAAACGAGCCACCTGTATGTCCAAAGCGTCTTTTTTGTCGATGGAGGTTTTTAGAATGAAGTCGTTCAGCATTGTGCTAGTATTCCTGTTCTTAAATTTCATGTTGCTGTGGTCGGTAGAGGATTCCTTGGTGGTAGATCTTGTGGGCAGGCTCGATTGGGATTGGAGAGAAGAGGGTGCACTGATTGTTGCACATCCATGAGCATTTTCCAACGGCGAGATGTCAACAACACTGGATTCGTCGGATTTGCTGTGTGAAATCTTTGGAACACGAGAGTGGTAATGCTGTTTCATGTGAGCAACAAGTCCTTGCATCATCTTTCCACACTTAAGACACTTAGCTCGACAGTGTCTTTCCAGTGCTCGTTTGATGTTCGAAGCTCAGCCAAATATCGTTTAGTTTTCGACCAGCCATCATGACAATCTGAAGATTTTGGGATTGCCTTTGGCAGGGTTTCTAGCGCAATTACTGAAGAATAATAACGGAAAAATAAAGGAATACGTTAAGTTTGCTGCACAGCGTCATTCATGTATTTTCCACCAGTTGACGCTTTACGCTCATTATTTGAATATATGAAGCCATCCATGGTTGAAAATCTTGTTAATATTTCTTGTCTAATCCCATTGATTCACTTCATCAAATCACACTGTATTTCGTGTATCAAACAAATTGTACATAAAGTATCTAACGAAAGGGTTATGATTTGCAGTTAGCACATGAAATTAGAACACAAGTGAGACGCTACAAATCAACTGTCAACATGAAGGAAGAAAGTACTCTTCAACAGTTCGCGCAGACTTTCATAAAAATGATACTATTTGCCTTTGCATCACCCCTCCTCCGTATTATTGGCCTCCGTCAATCTGAGGAAGTGGAGAAACCGACTGTAATAACAAAGCAGTATAGTGTATAAAGATATAGATATGTATGTATATATATATATATATATATATATATATATATATATATATATATATCAGAAGTCCATAGTATAGTATAGTATATATCAGAAGAGCCATCTTTGAGAACTAAGGGCGCGTATATGGAGCCTGTGTGCGGCAAGCTATGCTTTATAAGTTGCGAGTCATGGCCGTTGCTTTCATCCGATGAGAAGAGACTTGAGCGTGAGGAGATGCGAATGCTAAGGTGAATGGGTAGTGTCAGACTATCGGACAGGAAATCGAATGACAGCATCAGAAAAGCAATGGGTCTTGAGAACATCACTGACGTCACGAGAAGGCAAAGACTTCGTCGGTTTGGCCACGTGGTAAGAAGGGATGAGACAGAGTGGATCAGAAAAGTTATGTGGATGGAAGTAGATGGTAAGACAGGAGCAGGAAGACAAAAGAAGACCTGGGAACAAGTGGAGATGATCTCAAACGTGTTGGATCCCAGGAAGCGGACGCCCGTGATACACCGAAATGGAAGTCCATACTCAAGCAGCTAACGTCTAACCCAGCATCTCCTGGAAGAAAAGGACGTGAGTGAAGTCATTGTCATTTTGATTTGATTGACACCATCCAATTCCACTTTTAAGTTCCTTCTTTCTTTTCAAACTCATCTGAATCAATTCCTGTCCATGCATGATCTTCTTCTGTCTGAAGATCAGCAACTTCGATTCCATTTAATATTTCTTTCTTTTCTTTTTCCTAGCTTTGTCGTTCGATAGAAGACGTTTGCTAATCTCGTCGAAATTCACCGCTCGCTTTTTGCATGTGCTCTACCGTTCTTCTCAACTTTGAGCAGCTATACGATTGATTTGAAAAAGATTTTAATTTCATTTACAGATTAATTCACATAAATGCGACAAAAATGAAGAATAGAATATTTGAGTTGTTGAATACATAATCCAGAGCTAGACTTACATTACTTATTTCACTTAGCGGCAAGACGAAGTGTGCACCATGTTACATACTGACACATGGTGGTGCGAAGAAGTAGACGCAGCAGTGGAAGAAAAGAGAATGCGATTCGCCATATGGAAGAGAACTCAAAACGAAAAGTGATTAAAGAAGAATAAGCAAAGACAAAGGATCATTTGGCAATCTCAAGAGAGGAGAAGGAAAGAATTGGCGCAATTATTAACAAGTGAAGAGGGCAGGAGATGCTCAGGTCCGACCCTGTTACTCGTTTCTGATACTTGGGAGACATGTTGGATTCCAGTGTTGGACGGAGGCAGCTGTGACTGCGCGAAATTCCGAGAGATATCGCCTACCCTGACCAGTTGTTCTACTCCATATTGGATGAAGGGCAAGATTTACGACTTATGCGTCAGAGCCTGTATGACTTACGGAAGAGAGACATGGGTTCTGACAGCTGATCAGATGTATGTGTGGAGTGTCTCTTGAAGATAGAGTGGCCAGCGAAGACCTTCTGGCGTACCTGAACCTGCTGTCGGTCGATGGGGACATGAGGGTGCGCAGATTGCGATGATACGGGGGAAAGATAGCAGCGATTGGGTGAAGAAAGTATGGAAAATGAAGATCAGCGAACCAACAAGAGACCGCCCAAAAAAGACCTGGGAAGAAGCAGTGTCCGCAGACTGTCGGCAATTGGGCCTCAAAGAAGCCGAGACCCTCGATCTGAACACCTGGAGGCATTCCATGTAAAATCATCGTCCAACCCAACGGAGATGGAGTAAAGGACGTTAAACGGATAAAGCAAACAGTGAGGCTACATAGGTTCACATTCTTCATGAATTGCAATGAGCAATGAGCATCTACTAAATAGTGCCATCGTGAGTAATTACTATTGAAAATGTTCGATTATGTTCACTAATTGAAGTACATAGCTTCAAAAATATTTCGAAACAATTAATTTCACCATTCATGTGAGCATGTTATGATAATATTATGCAGACAGGCACCAAACTAAGGTTTAGGTTGATCGCCAATCTATTGAACGTCACCGAATTTCGTAGAATAACGATCGATGACATCCTACCGAAGTTGGAAGTAAATATTTCTATCATGTATGAACCAATTCTTCTTATGCAATGATTCAACCAATGCGGAGTGGACTTTGACTTCTTCGACTGACCACCGCCACATACCCTGTAGAATATCTTTCAGACTGTCACTTACAAAACACAAATGCAACATGATGCATCTGCATGTGCAATGGTTTTTATTGTGGCAATCCTTCACTTGACCAAACGAACTTTGCCGTTGTGACCCATAGAAGACTTCCGTAAAATGTTCTCTCAGACAACTAAGCACGCCTGACACTACACAGAACCAAGAGCTTAATTGTTGTCTTCCGAAAATCCATTTTTGTACAATAAGTACTGACTTATGCGAAGGTATACGGGTTTGCTAAATAGTCTACACAGGTAGACAGGTGTGCCGATGAGGGTTAAGATGTAGCGAAGGACTTGATACAGTAATACTGCCATAGACCTATAGTTCACGAAAATGTGGATGCATCTGTAAAATGTACTTTTGTACTAAATGATGGATTATATGAACATAAAAAACATAAGTACCACAAATATTTGGTCCATGAAAGTACGAGCGCAATATTTTAACGGTGTGTTCAGAAATGATAAAAGGCTAAAAAGTAGGATTACATTGAGTTTTGCACCCTTAAACGGATTTGAAGAATTCAGAAGAAATTTGTACATTCAAGCTTGTCCTTCTTTTGCTGAATTAATCTCCATGTTTCTACGAACAGCCCAGATTGTGATGATATGATGCAGGAGCAGCAAAAATAGAAAAGATTTTTCGATTTCATCAGAAACATCCCATACGTATAAACGCATACGTTAATATTCCCTTTGTAGAACCTCTTCAAAATCATATTATACTCACACTTGAAGCGCATTTCACTTTAATCTACTTATTTGAATGGTACTATGAAAGTTCCAGGAGTATGGTAACAAGATTCAGTAGCATTTTGCAATATACATATGACAATGTGAAGAAAAAAGGAAATAACGGAAAAATTGGTTAAAAAAACGAGAAATATAGGACAATTTTCGAAAAAGCGGAAAATAACGGAACTCTGGGTACTATGCTTTGGGTTGGCAGATGCATGCCCACACTATCTTTATTACTTGGCAACGAATATTAACCCAGGAATGCCCACGGGGACATCGACGTCCACTTTCGCTTTTTCCTGCTTTGTGCTTTGTAGCTGCACGCATAAGCGCTGCTGAGCGTTCCTATCACACTGGAAGGCTTTCAAGGTCACCACCCACATGACTTTTCATCGATCTTCTGCAGCTCGTCAGTTTATCGTTCACTGCTACTGTGGTGAACACGCGCAATCGAATGGCTACCAAGCGGAAAGAATTGCATGCATCACAAAGGTAAGCTGTTGACTAGTGTAAACGCCTGACCGTAAATCTAGCTTTTAATTCTGATGATATTTATTAGTATGAGACAATCTGTGTAGCGTTATTGTGTGTCTATGCTATTTTGCGCCCTCACCTAAAGGAGTAATCTAACCATCATACTTAAGGACGTGAAAGTCCCACTGGGCAGTACCGTGTACAAAAATAGATTAATATCTGCTTTCAAGCATTTGTCCTTAGCGCAGTGTTCCTACTGGTTAACTTGAAAATTTTCGGGCATTGAGTTTTCCCGCAAAAATTCGGGCATTTTTCGGGCATGATTTTATTGAACAAACATAGGTATATGTTCGCGCACATATTTATCGAATTATACTACCAAATCTTTACGTTCGACATAGTAGGCCTACGCTTCATACTGATAATAGTTTCCTGCGGTAGTTTTCGTTGCGGTAGGCCCGCCACGTTTACTTATTCAGGGTAGTGCCCAACTATGTATTCTTTAAATACATGTACGTCAATATAGATGCATCCGTATTGAATACTATTTACTAGCATAAGCAAAAACTATATATGAAAAATCATAATTTAACTACTTCCAAGATAAGTAAATCCGTCTTTGGGTATTATTTATTCTTTAGAAAAATGCTGACACTCTCAATGTAATTTACTGCAAGTAGGCCTACATGCACGAACACAATACAAAACTGTCCTTCAAATAAGGTATGTAGAACTGAAAAAAGGACAATCACGTCTAACTCTCAAAACTCGGTTTAATTATCTAGAGTAGTCTTCTCAACCAAGATCATTGTTCTTTTCAAATGTTCTGTACAATTTTTGATGTTTGTTTTTCTTTTCCTCGCCAATTATCTGCTTTTTTGGTGTAGGTCTTCAATCTCGTCATCGAATCTCTGAGTTCTTCCAGTTGATTTTTCATCGGTCTTCTATTGCTTTTGAAAAGCATCATGCATTTTTCCTTTTGGAATCCTAGTTTTTAATAATTTTCTGTTGCTTTTTCATTTTCTTTTCATTTCTTCTTCTAATCTTTGTTGGTCTTCGCGCTTCCTCATATGTGCTGCTGCAGCAGCCATATTAACCAATTCTTTCGTCACTGGCATGGTTGCAGCGGTCCAGCTCTTACTCTCATGCATGCTTTTGAGACGAGCACAGCTGTGACGGTCTCCGGTTTCATGTTCAGACGTTTCTTTTGCAAAGTGACATGGAGGACACTGAACACACGTTCTACATCCGAATTTCCGTGAGGCAATGCGCAAATTGCTAGAGCGAGTCGTACCGTCAACGGGTATTTGCCAGTTTTGTGGATATTCACCCAATGTTCTCGAACATTTTCGACAGGAGTATGACTTGGTTTCATACTTGAAACTGTCTTATTTCCAACACAGAGCAGAGAAATCACATTTGGCATTACATTTCGCCTATAATTAACAATTTATAGGCCTACATAGCAAATTTCAAACTCTCATTTACTACAATCAAGTGTTAACATATCAAAATTCCAGGACTTTTCAAGAAGTGTGAAATTTAAGGAGTTTCCAGGGCCCTTAAAATTTATTTTAAGATTTAAGGAGTTTTCCAGGAAATTGAGGAGCGCAGGAACCCTGAATAAAACAAACTGGAGAAAAATTGATAAATTTATGGCCATCTCTTTAGAGCCTCGACATATGGACATGATACATAATCAATAGTTGCAGAAGATTTTCTGTCGCATCCCTCAAAGGCTCTGCAATTTCACCTTTCAGAGGCGTTCCTGAACTGTACATATGATAGGGGCCTAAGTTTTCGTTATATATCAACAGTATATACGTAATAGGAATTTAGATCAAAATTCGGGCATTCGCTACCAAAAATTTCGGGCATTCGGGCGTCATGATTTTGGATTCGGGCATTCGGGCGAGAGTAGGAACACTGCCTTAGCGCGACTAGCCCAACTTTTCTTGCTTCACATCAACTTTATGTAGTTTTAGAAAGCAGTATGTGATGTATACGTAGCATGAAATTGCTGTAAGCCTACAGGTTAGGCCCCTATCATCTATGTAGTTTACTCTACATGTGTATATTTACATGTGTATGTTGAAATTACATGTATGTGAAATTTATGCAATTATTTTGCATGATTGTTAGTGCTCAGTCGTGCAATTTTTTTGCAGGTCTGTGCGTGCGGCCAGGTATCGGTTGAATCTAAACGACGTGCTTGACCTCGTTCTTGAAGACCAGGATTCCGGAGATGAAGCCGTTGTGACGCTTGTTCCTCCCGATGGCGACTTGTCGGACGGGTACTCTGGACCTGAGGACGAATGTGAAGGCGACGCAGATAGACTTGCTCCTGCCATACTCACTTCCGCGGCTGAGCTTCAACGGCGGCGACTTGCTGACCAGGAAGAATCAGAATCAGACGATGAAGACATGTCTCCTCAGCCTAAGGTCCGATGACAACCAGTGAGTCATAAAGGTAGGCAAGTCAGGAGCAACAAGGACAACGCGGCCTTCAAATGGAAGAAGCCTTCGCCCACGACAGGGAGAGCTATGCCTCTTTCCAGAGCCAAATTATCAGTATTATGCCAATAAGACCCCCGATGATCTCGTGCAGCTCTTCATTGACGCTGAGTTAGTGACGCATCTAGTAAATGAAACTCGTCTCTACGCTCTTCGAATGGGTGGCGCGATGCCACGCAACAAATTTGAAACAATAAAAAGTAGGGATGTGCCGATATATCGGCAGCTTTTGTAACATACCGGTTATCGGCCGATATCTAAAAAAAAATGCCGATAGCTTACCGATATTTCTGTCACTGAAAATTGCATTTTTAAATGGGTATTTTTTATCACATGTAGCGATTATCTAAAATATCAATCATCTCCCAAACCTCCGGAATCACCTGATCATCTGCAAGAAGTGAAGTTAGTTTTATCTCTCAAAGGCAATCCGTATGATTGGTGGAGCATGCATAGAAACACATACCCTCACATCTACGCTGTAGCCTTGAGATATTTGAGTGCACCAAGCTCGAGCATTTACTCTGAGCGGTTGTTCAGTGAAAGTGGCAACATATTTACTGCCGTGAGAAACAGATTAGCGCCTCTAAAAGGGGAACAGCTGCTTTCTTTGCATCATAACTTGCCAAGAATAGACTTTGACCATTTAGTATGAAACTTTGTAAAAGTGCTCACTTTTTCCTCGTTTGATGATGCAGTGTCACAAGCTAAGTTTTGAATTTGAATATTTGAATATATTCAGAGCTAAGTTTTGAATCCTTATCCAAAGCTGTTTTGTTTTCAAGACATGAATTTCGACTTAAGCGTCAAGCAGTGCTGAAGGCCATTTTAAGGTAAACTACAAGTTCACAACAGAGCATCGATTGGGGTACTTTTTTCGTTTTAAGTATTAATATTGGAGCCATGTTTTGCAGTGAATACATGAAAAATAGAGTATCTGAACTTAAAACATTCACACCCATGGTTATGTATTGTGTGAAGAATCTATTGTCAAACGGGCGGATACTACATGGGTTAAATAATTAGGGACACTGTACACGCTATTGTAAATTGACTATGTTGCATGAACATCAATATCGGTAGTGCCGATATATCGGCCGATATTTGATTTTTTTGCCGTTAAATTATCGGTATCGGTTATCGGCGAAATTTCTCATATCGGCACATCCCTAATAAAAAGTAGCCTGCAGTTCACGAGCGACCTCATTCCTGGAGACCGCTACTGGAAAGTACGACCACTCATTAGTCATTTACAGGCGAAATTCATGCAATTCTTTGTTCCAGTGCAGCACATTTCGCATGACGAAGCCATGATCGCTTACTTTGGAAGACACGGTCTCAAGCAAGCAATCCGGAACAAGCCTATTCGATTCGGCTTTAAGTCCTGGTGCCAATGCAGGGCAGACGGGTATTGCTTTATGTCCGACCTGTACCAAAGTGACAGCATGAACCCGAATGTTCAAGAGAACGTTCAACTGGTCGGCAAAAGTGGAGCAACGGTTCTAAACCTTTTGGACAACATGCGCGAGGACCTGAGACCGCTCCCTTTCCACATTTTTTGTTGACAATTTCTTCACATCAGTGTGTCTCCTGCAGGAGATCAGCAAGCGCGGTTACGGAGGGACAGGGACCATACTGGAAAACCGCATTCCAGGAGCTACTGGCCTGACGCCTTCAAAAGAGTTCAAAAAGACGCGCGGCGCTTACGAGGCTGTCACTAGCCGTGACGAATCCGTCATTCTGGTGCGATGGCTGGACAATGTCCCTGTTACGTTGGCTTCCAGCTCGTTTAGCGCTACAGACGTCCATCGAGGTCGACCGTCCTGACGTTGTGCCCTGGTACAACCAGAATATGGGCGGAGTGGATAGGATGGACCAGAATGTCAACCACTGCCGGATCGCTGTTCGGGGGAAGAAATGGACTTGGCCACTGGTCTCGTGGATGTCTGACGTAGCCATTCACAATACTTGGCGCCGGTGGAAACCTCTCTTTCCTCGCCTTCCGCAGAGAGGTGGCATGCACTTTTCTTCGCCGTTGGGGAAAAGGGCGCGGGCGCTCTGTCACATTGACCAACCGACCGTGTTTGTATGCGTAGACTTTTTCACGCTTCCACAAGCGCTGAGGCTTTTTTGAGACTGTTTTACGCTGCCAGAAGACTAGAATACACAAGTTCTATGTTCTACACAAGATCGAATGCTGATTCTCTATTCACTACATCACTTGGAACTATTTTGTACACGGATTTGCCCATGGGGACATTAAAGTCCACACCTATATCTATGGTAATGTCAGTGGAATCGTCAGACGCTTAGCATACATGTGTTCACATGCCTTTAACATACTACACGGTGGGTTTTAAACTCGAAAAAGTGAGAAAAAAAATGACCATCCAATCTGTTGCCATTTTTTACTAAAGTAGCAATATCTGATCATCTTAAGACAAACACGGGAATCTTTTAACGGTGTCTTTCTGAAATAAATGCAAAAAATGCTTTTTATACAACTTATAAAACTATTTTGGTACAAATGTTAAAAATCAGTGAGTTCTATTCAATATAAACTCCTATTTTGGCTCATACGATGAACATTTATTCAATTCTGCATAATGAAGTGTGTTTCAGCAACCTAACTCATTAAAAAAATCAACGAGTCTCCGAAGTCTATGAACGAGGACTTTCCAAGTGTAAAGTCATATCTGTGATGTATCACAATTTAAATGCCGTAAGTGTACATTATCGTTTAAAGTACTGTTTTTATGACATAACATAGCTGCGAAAGACTTGAATTACATGGAATCGTACCACAGGCATTTAAATCAAAGCTACATGTGAGCAAATCTCGGAATAAAGTCCTCATTCATCTTCTTTCAATGACGCCTTATGAAGATTAATAGTGTCAGATCAGTGGTTGTGTTTTTGAAATTGTCTGACGTAGATATCTATGAAACTTATGCATACTAGTCGTTCATCTCGATTCATAGATATTTCAATCGTTTTCAATCTTCGATCTTCTGTGGTGACGTGTAAGCATCATATTAGCTAAATTCAGTGCTTGTAATCGATCTTGATGCAAAACTGTTCAACTGATTGTCATTCTTTCATCGCATCGTTGAGGAATGCCGAACTCTGCTAAATCGCATGATCAAAATCGCCAGACTCTATGTCTTCTTTGCCTAGGTAAATCTAAAGACATGCGCCTTATCAACAGCAAACAGTGAGATTATCAACGAGCACATCATGCAATACGACGTAGAAGACAACCGCTTACCAAATGCTATCTGCTCAACGCGTCGAGTTGTTGTTTTGAACTACGGGCGTGGTAATTTCAAACGTCGCCTAGCTGTCGTCGATCTCTCCGTAATGGCCGGCGCACCTCCATCGACCCGTTCGAATTCGACTTGTCCATGTGCTTTGTGCAACCTTGCTTCTGCAAGCATCAATCCGTCGTCTACATTATCTACGAAAAATCGTCGCGGACGGCCATCATTGAGTGAGTTGCCGGAGAATGTGGAACATCAGGCTACTGTGAGTCTCTGCTCCAAATGTCTGTCAGCTGTTGCGAAAGGTGTCGAACACAAGTGCTGTCAAACATCTAGGCAGAAAAACATCCAACGCTTAATCGATAACAGCCATCAAAATACCAAGGAGCAAGTTGCCTCGAGAGTTATCAAAGATAAGCTGGAATCTCCAAAGACGTCTGTAAGACTGTCTACTGGTGGCCGTCCTGTAGAAGTAGCTGGTGCGGCGGCAATCCAGTCTACGTCACCGCAACTGATTTCTGCACATGGCATGTCCATGATGCAAGTGGACTTAAACTTGTCCACAAACAAGACTTCAGTTATTGCACATCACATCCGAAGTTCTTCTCGCCGGAGAGGAGCTGTCGAGTCCGACTTGAAATCGAAATTGAGACAGCGGAACCATCTTGATGAGCACTTCGATGTGGCGACAGAGATGGATCTATCCAACAACAACCAACGATTTATTGCTGTGATTTGAACGGACTACTCCACCGTATACAAGAAGAACGGAACATCCCAGCCGATGATTTGGCCGTCAAGATTGGTATTGACGGTGGAGGCGGCTTCTTGAAGGTATGCCTCACGGTACTCAGCAGCGACTCGTTGCTTCAAGAGCGTCGACGTATGCCCTACGTGCAAGGAGCATCGAAGAACTGCAGAGACAAGCGTGAAAAAAATCTTGATCGCCATTGTTCCAATTGTTTATGAAGCATACAGGAACATACTTCAGCTGTGGGTGCTCTTGAAATTAAAGGACGTTCTCTGCGACAAGATGATCGTGTCAGCAGACTAGAAGCTCGGCAAAGTCATATTCGGGTTGAATGCTCACAGTTCGTCGCATCCTTGCTGCTGGTGCACCGTCGACAAAGTGAACTTGTCTAACAATGGCACTTTGAGAACTCTTGGCAGGGTTGCCGATCAATATTGGATGTGACAGGCAGCAGGCGCTGTCCCCAGCTCAGCCAAGCATTACGAAAACTGCGTCCATACATCCCTGTCAAAGGTGAGTTTCAGACATTGATCATCGATATTTATCCACCACCTGAGCTCCACCTGATGTTGGGCGTGGTGAATCATCTATACAAGGCCATCGAGCAAGAGTGGGCAGGAGTACGTCACTGTGCTGAGACGTGCCATGTGGAGATACAGGCGTACCAGGGAGGATAGTTTGACGGCAACAGCTGCCGCAAGTTGCTGAAGAATGTTGACCACCTTCAGTCGATGTGTCCGCTTCAAGTCTTGAAATTCGTCAAAACTCTGCGCGATTTCAATCAAGTTGTGTCCGCTTGCTTTGGGGCGGAGTTAAATATAGACTGTTTCGCAAAGTACATCCATGATTTCAAAGAGAGCTACTTGGACTTGGGGATACCAGTGACAGCCAAGGCACATTGTGTGTTTCACCATGTAGAGGAGTATTGCCGAAGAAATAATTCGTCGCTCGGCCGTTCGTCAGAGCAGTCCTTGGAAGCTGTTCATAGTGACTTCACGTCAACTTGGTCGAAATACAAGGTCTCACGTGATCATCCTGACTATCCATCTGCCCTATTACGCGCTGTTCGTAAATACAACAGCCAACATATTTAGGAAATGTTTTTCTCATGGTTGTTATTTTGGATGTGTGAATTTCATTGTTACACGTAAGCCCGTTTATCTGGCATTTTTCAGAGAATGAAGTATAGTTTTGATTTGTGGATTACGTATTAGCTTTCAATGATAAGTGAATTGGCAATAGAAGGGTCACCAACGATACAATAAGACTGATTGCTGCACAGAAGTGCACTAAAATACTTTAGCAGATGAAATGAGCACTATTGTAGTACAATTCTCATACAAATAAATTATACAACACCATATAAGTAGTATAGAGAGGAATTATTTGATTTTTTTTAATGAGTTTGGTTGCTGAAACACACTTCATTATGCAGAATTGAATAAATGTTCATCGTATGAGCCAAAATAGGAGTTTATATTGAATAGAACTCACTGATTTTTAACATTTGTACAAAAATAGTTTTATAAGTTGTATAAAAAGCATTTTTTGCATTTATTTCAGAAAGACACCGTTAAAAGATTCCCGTGTTTGTCTTTAGATGATCAGATATTGCTACTTTAGTAAAAAATGGCAACAGATTGGATGGTCATTTTTTTCTCACTTTTTCGAGTTTAAAACCCACCGTGACTAGTAAGCAAAGTTAAACTAAAATCGGAGACATAAAATTTCATGGGCATTGCCGGGTTAATCGATGTGATGAATAGTTTTATCTCTATCTGACGTAATACTATTAGTAAAGGCTACTACTTTTGTTCGACAGTAGACTTACTTTTTGTACCCTCAACAACCCTGAAATTATTTGAAAAGGAAAAGAGAAACGCTAGGAAAGCAATATATGCGTAGTTAGCAGCAATTCACAGAAAGCGATTGGAATAATTTGAGTGAAGCTTCAATACTTCCAGACTTATTTATCCAATGATTTTTTCCTGACTTCCCAGAATTTCCAAACCACCCTATTTCCCCGACTTTCCAGACATTTTCTTACAAATAACACTATTCCAGACCCACGGCATAACCGCGATATACCATTAGCTCTCTTCACACAACCATACTTCGAGCATATGAAAATTTAACTAATTTTTGAACTTAAAACCAGTAGGACAGTGAAGCCGTTGACAACTGACAAAACAATTTAATTTGCAAAAATTAGACCTAATAATCCAGCTAATTAAAGCTATTTTTCGTGATTCATGTTCTCTGGTATCATTTCATACCGTATTTCTTCAATTTAGGATGAAAAATGACTAAAACTCAGGTTGTGTAGTACCAACACTGACAGCTTTGGAATATGCTTCCCCAGACCAATACAATCTTGATACTTTCAAGAGGCGTGCGAACAGGTTTCTGATGGGGACAGCTTTATCAGATTAGATATATTTTTCCTATTATTTATCTAAAAGAATACAATTTGTTACTTTTTGATTGAGTAATCCTTAGATTCGTTCATGGCTCATAGCTGTGCTATGGGTGAAAATTCTGAAAAAACAGGATCACTTGCTTTCTTTCGAACCTGCGATGATGGATTGCTTGTAGATTCCGTTAGCTGTTTCATCGTCATCAAGATGCAGGTGCGCGGCTCATATCAGTAGGCTGTACAGTACTATTGTCTGCTCCTTTGCCTTCCCCGAATGACGTCACGAGTATACTTTCATAGGAACCGTGATAATGCAGCGCGATGCGAACGAATGAATATGCACACAGTCCCTTAAACATTGCCAACTATCTAACCATGGCATTATGAAAAATTGGGCGGACTGGGTCTTTGAAAACACCGGTTGGCAAACAGACTTATGGGGGAGTGAGTAACACCGGGTACAGAAATCCTGGGCTAGCCCAGAAGGACGTGCTTCATTGCAGAAGGTTCAAGTTTTAAGGTTATCCGCCTCTGGAGAAAGCACCGCTCTCAATAGACGGTTACTGGCCCTGAAGTAGCAAGTATGAAGGCTACACCACTCCAGGGAAAAGTAAAAAATATAACAAATGTGGGATCATTCAAGATTACGCGATCAGGCCTTTGTTTTCATGAAGCAACAGTTCAGCTAAGAAAATTAATCCAATTTCGAAATTTTGAAGAATAAACGTCTGCACAGTAGTCTACTTTGTCTGAAAGTGATTTACATCAATAGAGGTTTCGGGGGCAAACAGAACAACAATATATAACTTTCGCATCTACATATGCGCGATTTTCTGATGAAAATCGACAAAAGAACATCTGCTTTGTAAGTCTGAGAGAGCCATTCATCAACTGATTGATTAAGCTGAAGTGTCAGTTACGATTAAAAAGGTTTGGAACAGTGAGCACCACCACGTAGGGAAATGACAGGGTAGCTCAGTTGTCTAAGGGCTGTATATCTCCATAAATGCATTTCAAACCGATTTCAGTACGTCCCGTACAGAAATAAGTCCGTATGAATCATAGTATGAAAAGGTATGAAAAATAGTATCACAACGCATACGTATGTAATAACATACTATGAAACATAGTATGTACAAGTATGAATAATGCATACGTATGTATTGACATACTATGCATAAATATGAATAGCTCATAGGTATGTATTAACATACTATGAAACATAGTATGCATAAATATGAATAGCGCATACGTATGTCGTGACATTCTATAAAACATACTATGAATAAAAATGTATTACGCATATGTATGCATTATCATAGTATGAAACATAGTATGCATAAGTATGAATTTCGCATATGTATGTATTAACATAGTGTGAATAATTGATTATTTAAATTCATACCGTATACACACATACTACATGTTATTGTGCAGAAGTAATCTATGTTGGGTAGCGACAATTTTTTCTACTATGATGTTTAATGCGTAACCCGAATTTTGTACCCATGCTGAATGATGCTGGTGATTATCAGTCATCTATACAGAATTAATGAGTGATATCAAATATAACTTTCGTTGAATATACGCATTTCATCTGTTGTTGTTCAACTTCCTGATGAACGACGTACCCATATCTCTGGTCATTGGAAATAATTACATGTATTTTTCATTTAATTATCTTTGTCTAGTATTAAATAACTATTTTGCTAGCATATAATGACATTATTTACAGATAACGAATTCGTCAATAGTTCTGATTCTTGTGATAATGAAATTCTTTCATATATATATGTATATATTGTTCATGCTTTTCAGATACTTTATGCAAAACGTCTTTGCTACAAGCTGAAAATTTCATCTGAGACGATTTTATCAAACACGTATGTTTTATGCATATGAAACGTATGCATAATGCATATATGCATAAAACATATATGCTATTATGCTATAAGCTACGTCTTGTAGCTTTCTTTTGCTCAAAGAATTAGTTATTCAACGAGTTTACTTTTGAAAAGTCTCATGTGTATTGTGGATCTCTACAATGTCAGTAAAAATTTGAAAGTCCATTTTTGAGTAATCTAAAAGTTAGATATGAAAGTTATCTTTGATCAAATGGGTACGTCGTTCGTGTGTTATAACAAATGAATGCCATATATGTGATTTTAACGTATGAGAAATTGTAATTATTTTGATCTTAAAATGATGCTAATAGCTGTCTCCCTCATGATATGTTCTCTATCTAAATCAGTTGACTTGCTACATTTGACATGTTACCGGAGAGACAAGGTGCTTTCGACTTTGTTCCCTTTCAGATTAAAATACGACATATTGAATACAGAATGCATGTTATTATTCATATGATAAGTGGTGCATATAATAATGAATTCATGCTGTTATGGAATATATGTACAATATCAAAACATATGTGCTTATGTATGATATTCCTTCGTACGATATACTGCTGTATGCATATATGTTGCATTTTTATGTCAGGAACATACTCTGAAAACTCACGTGTGTTTAGGATGAGTATACGTACCTATTTTCATAGTATGTTTCTTTGTATGATTCATGCGTATGGCACGACAACGCGTTACATGCTCTTAGTACGTCTCATACTATGTTTCGTATGTCTGTTCCATGCTATGTTTCACATCATGTTTTCACAGCGTGTACCATATGAGTATGCATACTATTTTCATAATATGATTCATACTATGTGAAGTCATAGTATGAATCGTACGTATGTTAGGGTATGGCCCAACAGAGCGTTACATGTTCATATTATGTTTCATAGTATGCTTCATACGTCTGTTCCATACTATGATTCATACTACGTTTTCACAGTGTGTCTGGTATGAATAATTATATGATTTTTCATGGTATGTTTCATAGTATGATTTTGCTGAGTATGATTTAAGGTATGCTTCATACTAAGTTTCATACTATGTTAAGTCATAGTATGAATCATACGTATGCCAGGGTATGGCCCGACAGAGCGTTACATGTCCATAGTATGTTTCATACGTCTGTTTCATACTATGATTCATACCAATTTTTTCTGTACGGGGTCATACACGCATCACAGGGCTGCCAACTTTTTGGGCAAAAATCGGGACATTTGGCAGCCTATATACATCTAAGCCACTTAAAGCGAACTCGGCTACAACGCATGCAGAAGTATACAAAACATTTGAATATACTGCAAGGCAGTGTTCGTAGTCCGTCAGCACAGAATTTTCGGGCCGCGGGTTTGGATATGCTTTAATTAACGTATTCACAGAGTATGGTCGTAGATGTGCGTTTATGCTAGTCATTACATTACAATACATAACGGGTCTCATTTTACGAATAAGATACATGTGAGTGGGACGAATAAGAGTAATTACTTCAATATTTTATCAAAAACATATCTTTGATACGCATAACTATGAAACAATAACCAGAGAGTTTTCAAACATATTCATGGCTTTATCATAATCGGGCGAAAATACACGTAGTTGATGAGCACCAATGGAGGATCCTCTTTAAGCACCACAATTCAATAGTTTTCAACCAAGATAGAAATTTGACCAAATGGAAATTCAAGACAAGCTACTAATATATCATCAGCTTGGATTATAATTTCAGTCTTCATTGAGAACGATTTTACTATCGGTTCACGATGGTTCAGCAGTTGCATTTTCTAGCGCCTTTTCTCAAACGATACCATGCACAGTGAAAATTCCAGCGCTTTTCTCTTGAGCACAGATTCTGCAGCCTTCATTCATACTCCTTGCTGCTCTTTCAACTTGCCCTCCTGCTTCTTGAAATTATTCAGCTCCTCTTCATCTCGACGTACCTTCTGCTGTAACTCTCGCGTAATTTTTATCAAGCTATTTTTTCTTCGCTTCAATATCTTTTTCTTTCTGCTTCAGATTCACCTCCAATTATATGAATTTTTGATTGGTCTTTTTCTCTGTTGCCACTTGTTCAAATAATTCCTTCTCTAATTCCGTTCTTTCTTCTGCTGCAATTGCAGTCTTTTCTTCTTGTCATTTTCTTTTATAGCTGACACGCGCTTAGAGACACAAATCCTTCAAATGTTTCGTCGGTGGCGAAGTCGCGGCAGTCCAATTCTTCACTCGCAAGCAAGACCGAATGACTATTAAAGCTTTAGCTGTTCTAGGGTCCAGCAGATTTCTTATTTGTGATTATATTATATATCACTTAGGTTTGAAAATATACGCTCAACACCGGCGTTACCATGCCGAAGAATCACCCTGGCTAACAATCCTCAAAAGCAGATAGCTGATTTTGTGTTGGTTTGCTAATTCCCAGAAATCCAAGACGCATGTGTCTGGATACAAATAATTAAGTATATCTGTGCAAATTCTCTGATGAAACTTTCAGAAACAACTTGCTTCTAGGAAAAATAAAGAATCATTATGTGAAAAGCCATTTTCCTGATTTTCTGTTAGGCAACATCACAAGAAGGTTGCATTGAAATAAGAGCTGTGAGAAATAACTGTTTAGAATTTTTCGGACCATGACTGCCAGAATTTTCGGACCGAGTCAATTTTTTCGGGCATTCAAGCATGGCCTGAATTCGGGCCGGACGACGAACACTGCTGCAAGGACAGTTGGACTTAGGACAGTTATGAAGTTTGACTTAAACCTGTAATTACTTAAAAGTAGCAAAATTAAAAGCAATTGATATCAAAAGTTGCATCTGCATTAGTACACTATGCTTACCATGAGTCACTACTAACATTTGTTTCTGTATTTTTTATTTAAAACCGATATCCTAAGTCACCCTGGGATGCGTGACTTTAGACACTCGATAAAATAGAATATATCCTACATCGACATGAAACACATTTTATTGTGCCACAAAAAAGCTCGGATTTCGGAATGCTCAGTCACACATAGCATCATGGTTTCTTTTGATCTCGTCGTGATCGACGTTGTCTCATTGAAATAGTCAGCATTACTGAGCGAATTTCTATTATTTAGTTAGAAGAATCCATATCACTCCGGAAGCTGAATTGTCGCACATTGTGTATGCGCATAGCCTATTGATCTTAAGGATTATCTTGTGTGCATCTAACCCAACTCATGTTTGTATCTAGAATGTACGTCGAATTTACTAAAGCTTGCATATAATATGCCCTACCAAGCACTTTCACACGGATGTATAGACAACAGAAATTGACAGCAATCGGATTAATTTCTATACATTGACAATGCTACATTACCCTGGCCTATCTTTTTCAGTTCTTTATCATTCGTGGCAAAGTAAAAGAGACTAACATTTGGTTGGTCCAAAAAGGAACAACGATAGAAATTGCGAAGGTAAATTAACGCATAAATTCAAAGATGTACATGGATATAAATTTTTTGTGTGTGATATTCTTCAGGCTGTTGTCAAGATGTTATAGGGATTACAATTCTAATCAACTAGTTCAGCGTTGCCACAGGGACTGGAGGCCCCATCCGCACAGGCAGTGAATCGATATAGGGTAGCATAAATGAAGGTCTAAAATCAAGCCTGTGATATACTAGAAATTTGTTCCCGTGAGGACTTACTTTTGTTCCGTGCGGTCAACATATTCGCTGTTCCTGGGAACTGTCTACTAAGCAATGGATTGGTATTATGTTTCATGGAAAATGTTAACGAAAGGAAAGTTCCTATTACTGGAAACTTGTTTCTAGCCTGTTCAGGGTTTTATGAATATCCAGTATTCTTGACCGTGCTTAAATACATCGTTTAATTGTGAGCGATTTGCTATGACATTTGCGATTTCTATTTCTTGTAAAGATTTGATTTTTATCAATCATAATAATCAAACAGTACATCAACCTATTGAAAAATTTCACGAGTACTAAAATATTCAACAAAGCCTCGAAACTTAGTGTCCCAACGATAGCTATTTTTAGACCATTGTCATCTGTAAACCTAATACTATAATCCAAAACATAAGTTACGGTGATAGGCTGATAATCAGGGTTGACTTCTATCCTAAGGAGTACAATTAAATATCAGGTGCATGTTATAGCAATAAAAAGCAAATTTATTTTAGTAGTAACAAATTTTACGGATATTATCATATTAAAATATCACACGTAAATTACCTCGTACATGTAAGATAAATTTCACACGCCTTAGAATATTCATGTGTCAAATAAGAACTCAATACTATGATTTGTTGAATAATAAAACGTCTATAATTGTGATCAAAATCGTCGTATCGACGAATATACGCCTTTCCGTCTTTCGACGCTTCAGTATTCAATTGAAGTTTAGACATCGGCCGCCCAGCTTCAACATTTTTTTTGGCAAATATTGACTGAGAATGCTCCTTTTAAAGGTAGCAATGTCTAGGATAGTTCCACATGCATGACTAAACATTGTTCTTTCTCCCATAACATGATGAATGACCAATAACACATGGGATCGGCACAGGCACTGCATACATGCACACAAGTCATTGTGACTGATGAGGTCTGGTCTATCACAAATTTCCCTTGAGTGAGCGATGCGATAACTTCGCCGAATGCATCCAGCATTTCATTTCGTAGCCTATTGTATAGGAACTTCGCGAGAAGGCAGCGTCAGTCAATGCAAATAGATAGCACCAGTGAATGCAGCGATGCCTCACCTATGTCAAAGCTCTTTAAGATGTGATTCCCTTGAATGAAATCGGTTTCCATTGGATTTTATGCGAGATTCAGAGTCTACAACGTTATCAGTCCTAGGAAAGACGAAAATGGCTAACCTGCAGATTTTCAGCAAGGCATTCGCCGCATGCATCGCTTCTATTGACCTAAGCCACTGCGATTGACCATTTTAGCTCAACCACATTGAAATAGGCTCCGCGATAATAATGTTTTGGGCTTCAACTAGGTTGTTATTATCATTATCATGAGTAAATGAAAACACCTTATTCCAACATATTTCAACCTCATCAAAACAATCGATATAGCTCACATAAAATTGTTAGAAAATTCGGACATCAAAACAAAGTCACTTTCAGCTATAGGCCCCGGCCACCTACATAATGCATATCTATCGATAGCCTAAAAGTTAAATCATGTTACATAAAGTCAAAGTAGTAGTTCTAGTAGAAAAATGTCTAATTGCATACATTTACAAGAAAGAAGCTACCGGGACATGAAAAACATGCCTTCTAAATTTATAACCCAAACTAAAGAATATTTTTCCGAGACCTTCATTCGCGCAGGTTACGCGCAAGCGCAGCTCAAACCTCTCATCCGCGCAGCGGTGGCAACGCTATAGTTGACCATTCATCACCGAGCTAATGATAGTACAGATAAGTAACGAAAGGCACGCTGTCAAACTGCAGTCTGAATATGCATGGACTAGCATCAAAATTCCGCTTTCCTTAAGCGACGATGTTTTGATATCTTAGTATGCGACAATATGTCAGGTAGTTGACAGAGAATATCTTGAATTATATCTTCATGAAAAATTACATGACAAAAATTCAACGTGCTCTATTTGATTGAATAAATACAAATATAACAGGAATGAATGATCAAGAATGAATATCTGTGACGATTCCAGAACCACTGAAACCATGCCAGCAGCCGAACTCAATGTCTGATTTCCTATTTTGAAAAGAAAATCTATGCTTTATGGTTTCAGTTGCTCCAGTAAAGTGCAGTTAGGTCGGCACAACCTATTTTGCCCATTTAGTGGGTTGACTATGAACAAGCATTTTGCTATATTTAAAATCATGAATTCAAGAAGTACAGTGGATTGAAAACAATGCCTGTAGCGCTTACCGAAGACCTGATTTTGGCTTAGGTTTTCAGGTCAGCAGGGGAACCTAAATCTTAAACCAGTTTCGGATATAAATTGGACACGCGCAGAGATTTAGGTCAAATACTTGAAAAGAGTTAAATGCTACTCACCTGTGAAACCAGGTAGAAATCGCAGAAATTGGGCTTCGTTATCATCCTATCGACAATTGTTCCAGGTGGCGGATTCTCGGCCCTTCCTCCAGCTGCCACCAGCCTCGTCGAAATACGCTTCTTCACAACAATGAAGACTATGTTAGGTTTAGGAATACCTGATTTATCGTAGTATCGATTGACAGCTGTTTCTATTGTTGCTACCTCGGTCTCTTTCACAACAGCAAGCATACTGTCACCAACACCATCTCTGTAAATGATTATTCGATCGGGGAGTTTTCCATCGTTTCGTTTGCAATAGTAATCAAGCCCTTGTTCGAATTGAATTCCAATTCTTGGATTCACTTCCGACATTTGAGAGGTATCAACAATGGCCGATGAATAGTACTGAGTATGTTCTTTGTTGTAACTGAAGACAACTGCTTGCACTGAGGCCTGTTTGCGTTTGTGATACACATCAATACCGACAATCATAGCTGTTTGAAGCTTCGGGTGCATTGGGGACACCCATGCACTGTAACCCAATTTGCAAGCAATTTGCAAAAGCACCTTGGTGGCAACACTCATCACTTTCTTAGGATTTCCTACAGTTCTACTGACAACGCATTGTGTTATGATTGGATTGTCAACACAGAAGCATTTTTTGATAACATTGTACATATTTGCATCATTTCGTGGCAGTAAAAATAGCAAGAAAGACTTCCCCTGCATCCGTCTTTGACCATCCTCAGCCCACTTTAATGCATTTGGCTGCGCCATGGCAACCATTTCAGGCCTGTTGATTTCACAATTGAGGCCAGCAGATACCCTTCTCAAGCAGTCAAAAAAGTTGTTAGCTGTCTGCTCATCTCTTCTGTTGAATATCGCCACCCAATCTCGAATCGTGCACTTCGGTGTGACACCACTGCTTCGTAGCGCCATATCCCATGCTGCACCGCCACGATCATGTTGGACCGGCTGAACAGAATTTCGTTTCGTATCGTGCATGTGAATTGCAATATTATCCAACACCCTTCCTTCTAAACGAAGCATTGAATTCTGAAACTCAAGACCCCAGTTTTTGAAGTGTGCCGAAGCGTCCTTATTTGATTTCAAATCAGTAGCGAAATTCTGCAAGTTATCAAATCTCTCCTTCGGGCCTTGACGGGTGTATCTTCCAAGTTCTTTCATCAAGTTGAAGTCTTCGCGCTGCTTATCACTTAGTCCAGTCAGAATGCATACTTCGCTCGGTAAATATATTATTTCATCTTCTAGAGGAGTCTTCTCCTTACGAGAACGATGGTACTTCTGCAAGTCCTTCTTTTTTGGTTTTGTAACGACCAACGGTTGCGAAGCCGCACGCAATTCTACGTTGTATCGCTCCCTATAGTATTGTCGATACGTCTTGTTGATCTTGTTGCCCTGTCGATCCTGAGTCTCAAACGTGCTATCAATCGTGATATTGAAAGTCATGTCATCAATGCGCCACGTGCGATTATTGTATTCGGTGTAAATTATAGAACCGGTGAGGTGATTGCGTATGTCTGTCAAATTTCGCTGATCCCCAGCATTGGATCCTGACATCATCTTGTGGATAGAATGTGCAAGATTTTCTGTTGCAACAACTTTGTGACTCACATCTGCACACAACATAAGTTGAGAATCATCCACTGATCCAATAGCCGCCGTATAACCAGGCCAAACCTGGAGGGTAGAAATTAGTTGATTGGAACGATCCACCTGCTTAACTGTTGAGTATCGATCAGGATTAAAGAAATCGTCATGTATTTGCTTCAAGCCCATCCTCCTTTGTCCTTCATTAAAAATAACATTCAGGAGGTGGAAATATTCCATCGAATTTCTTCTGACTTGACCAACCAACTTCAGTGTTAAGGTTACTTTCAACTCAGTCCCGTCGCGTCGTGGCAATGTGAGCCCGTATCGACAAGTATCATTATTTCCACCTTGCTCCTTGTGAATTGGAGTGCGAATAAACAGAGTGCGCGCATCATAAGTATATCCACCCCAACTCTTGGAGTTGGCTAATTCTTTAATCAGTCGAATTTTTGCAGGAGGACTGATAACTGGTTCCCAATCAGCAAGAAACATGAATGCTGTGAATTCATCACCGTACAATGCTTTAATAGGAATATAATTGGACAACAAGCTTATTTTTCTGCCTTCAGTGCCCACTTTGTCATCACCAGGATTTTTGAAGTCCTTCTCCTCAAATGCAAACTTTCCCATTTTACGCGAAAGTCCACCGCGAGGATTTCCGTCACCTCTTGGTCCCTCCACAGCAGCAGCAGGAGCTATTTCTGCAGCAGCACGAGGTGCGGGTGCACGTGGTGGACCGGATGGAGCAGCTGGTCTAGTCTCAGCAGGTTGTTGAAACGTCTGTGGCTGCTCAGGCCTTGATCCAGGACCAGGTCGTGCCCTAGCTCGCCCACGATCACCACGTCCTTGGGCCCTTCCTCTTGCTCTTCCAGTGCTTCTATCTGAAGAGGAAAATACAGATGAATAGGTGGTAATATAAATCCAACTTTAACAAATGTGTTATTTGTCATGGGAGGGTCAAATAAACAATCAAGAAAAAAGTCAGGTTAGTGTACATAAAAGATAATAATACACAATAGTTAATAGTGTTAGTCCTAATAAGGACTGATAGGCGTTCACGCCGGTCAGCGGGTAAGACACTTGCACACTCCTACATCAGGGACGTGATTGACCGAAAGAAAAAAAAATCAGGAAACCAATTTTTGAAGGGGGCCCAGCATAAACAACCATAACACTACATTAGCAGTAAAACCATTAGTTTGGGACATTCACATATTTCCTGGTGTAATTCGATTATAAGCAAGAAATGGAGTGATACAAAATGAAAAGAAAAGTAACGCGCTTGTATGCAGCCCATACAGTCTACCAGGGTGTCCGCGCAAATTTGAATGAAAATTTCCAGGTGTTTTCCAGGATTTCCAGGGCAAAATTCATTTTCCAGGGAAATATACCAAAAAAGGGGGTCACATTTGAATGAAAATTTCCAGACTTTCTGTAAGGAAATTTTGCTCAAATGCACGCGTCAAATTTAAAAGAAAAATTCCGGGAAAAATCTACCCAACGTTCTGTGGCTAAGGAGCTTACACACCATAGAATTAATATTATTGACGAAAAAAATTTGAAAAGTGGCGTGAAATTGGTTGAATTTTTAAGGCGCAGGTGATTCTAAATACAAAATACCAATATAAGAATCAAACGGCTACATTATGTTTATGAAAAATGAAAATATAATCGATCGTAACAAATTTAAAGCTTGCGGATTGAGGAGAACAAAATAGAAAAAGAGTATAACAAAAAATAACGAAAAATATAAGACTCAACAATGAAATATAACATTAACAGAATATCTGCAAAGTCACATTTCATTGTTAGGTCTTATATTTTTCGTCATTTATTGTTATACTCTTTCTCTATTTTGTTCTCCTATTTGTACTGAAGCATTGCAGCGTGAATCCGTGGAAGGTGGAAGACCAAGAGCCAGAAAGAGGAACATAATGGTTGATGTGCTGCATATGCATGAGAGTAATCACAATCAGTTTAAGAGAATGACACAGAGAAGAATTGACCGAGGAAAGCTCATTGGCACACGACGTGTCGGGAATAATATATCTACATATTGAAAACCTACTTGAAATGTATTTGAAAATATTCGATATTAGCCTAGGATCATTCGGAACAAGCCTGGTGCGTAAATAGTTTATATGTTCAGTACCATTTTGCGTCAGTAGATTCTGCCACATGGCAATCTAGTGTGTAATAGCATTAATCCTAGATTACGGCTCCTAGTTCCCCATACCACACGACGTTAATGAGGAAGTCTACAACTCTGAGTCCACCATTCCGCACGATTTTAATGAAGGAGTTTACAGCTCTTAGTTCCCCATACCACACGACGTTAATGAGGGAATTTACAACTTCTAGTTCAACATGCTGCGCAGCGTTTGTGAGGGAATTCAAAGCTACTAATTCACCATACTGTACAACGATTAAGAGTTCGACAACAGTTCATAGTTAACCATACCACGTAGTTCAGTCTCATTTATGTTGTATACGTTATGATAGGAGATTACAGTCACTGAAATATTCTAAAAATAAAAAATTGCATGCGAATGAAGGCTATAATTGTAACAAGTAAGTAGAGATATGAAGAATAAAATCTGGAAAAATAGAAAATACTTCAACCATGGAGTATGACTTCAACAACTTGCAATTGCTGTTTTAATTAGTCTCAAAATTTCTTGGACTTTTTTAGGATTTCCAGGTTTTCCAGGGTAAAATTTCATTTTCCAGGAGTTTTACCGGTTTACCATTTTCCAGGGGCGCTGACACCCTGGTCTACGTATATATATATTTAGGCGAAGCCAATGTGACAACAGATGTAATCAAAACCTTGAATCTTGTCTCAAAAATGACCGAAATCAGCCCAGAAAATCAGGAAAAATCACATCACTGCTACATATAAAGAATAAAACCGGCGCACAAAACAATAGAACGAAATATACAGGATGTGAACAGTCCAGAGATGCTAACAAAAATCGAAAAAGAAGGGATTCATCAGCAAGATGACCAGCTAGGTCGCGTTTCGAGTCCTTTAGCATCTTGTACGCTCAAAACCTAGCTGGCGTACCCCATACACACTAGCACTATCGATAACAAATACAACCTAAGTCACACAGGATAGACAACTCTCTGGTAGAATGTAAACCAAACTTGAATAAAACGAAAATATGCATATTTAACAATCTCTCCACAGCCTTGATCAGTTTGCAAGCTTTATAACCACGCTTCACGAAAATATCAAAAAAAACTTTTAACTTTAACAATGGCATGCTGTAGATGCGAGTAAATTCTTAGATACAGGGTGGCGGCCAAATTCCAAGATTCAAATTTCCGAGAGATTCCTGGGCTGTTTCATCGAATTTTCAAGCTATTTTATATATTGACCAGATATGTTATTCCAATTACACCGATCAAGAATTATCCAGACACTTCTTTAAACTATTTCATCATTAAATTTGAGACATTTCCATTTTGAATTTTGCCAAATTTATGTGTAGATAATGAACGATATTTGACTCTAACGCACTCATTTTTAAGATGTGTGAATTCTGTGGACGGTGGTTCTTCAGCTTATAAACATATGCCTTTCCTCAATGACCTGCAGTCAGTGGGATCTGATGATGATTTCACATCGGCAGAAAAGTTGATTTCTTGAACTTTCCAACGATCAAATAATACTTCATTATCATCATCTGATTCATCAAATTCTAGAATTTTCTAAAATTCGCCAATTTATCAGACTGAATTTTTCAAGCATGGTAAGTTGAAGCAACAACCATGATAGAAACCATGGTATCAAAATACACATGTTCATGCAATAGCACGATGACACCAAGTTATCAACAAGAGAAACCAGAAAAACTGCCACAGTAGACGAGGACCGTGAGGTCAGAAGAATTCCTTCTAATCACCATTTTTTTATTATTATGTTTGCATAGAAACAGTCAGCTATAAAGTTTGTGTCTGAAGTTTCCAGCAAAGTCAGGTATAATACTGCAGAATCAAGGTCTCGATATTTCTTGATTCAAGGGATAGCAATGACATTCCAACACAGTAATGCTACCTCTGCATTGAAGACAAATAACATCGTACTAAACCATGGCCTAAGTTCCTTTATCTGGTTTTATTTGACTCAATGTGACTTTGCATTCCTCGTCATCAAATTATTCAACTTGCTTCTTCTTCACATTGTATAATTAATCCCGTCAGATTCTTATAATTAGTGTGTATTGAAATAATATTCAAAACTGTACCGATAACAAATTTTGAAAATTGAGAATGCAGTTTTTGAATATCACGTCTGAAAAGACAATTAACTACTTCAGCCTTGCATGTTTGAAAGTTGAAGTCTGAAAAATTGACTAAAAGCAAAAATTATATGGAACAAGTTAAAAAATTACATGAATCAGTTGATGAAATTATAATATCATGCAAATTTTGTGATCATTAGAAAGTACGAGTGCGAATAATGAACTCTTCAATCGTTGGAAAAAACTCAGATCTCTCAAGCAGTTCACGGGCTACAAGCCACTGAATAAAGGCCTGATCATCTGTGTTCGCTTTAAAAAAGTTGACCGGCTAAATGCGTATTGCATATGCCTGATTAAGTTCATTCTTCAATGGTTCTGATTATTTTTAAAATCAAGACTCAATAATGAAAGTGTCATAATTTTTTTTAATAGGCCATCAGTCAGTAATCAGCCGCGCTCTTGAAATATTTCCTTTGGCCGTCGATTGGTAATGCGGTGCACTTTGTGAGACATACATACGTGTATGTGACGGCTAACCGGCAGAACAGGTATGAGATAGCTGGGCCTTTTTTCTAGGCACATGGAAGGCTAGCAAAATTTGCCCGATACGTTAGCTAGAATGTTATTTGACATATTTTTCGCGTTTCTGGTATAGTCGGGACCGGAGAGCAAAATCTTATCCTCTCGCGGAAGCTCCAGATGGCTTCATATACTAGCGACCCAGATATTAGGAAGCGTTGGTCTATACATAAGTCCCTTTGGCTTGGGTGGCCTTCCTGTCATGATTTACTGTGAGGTAGCCATTGACTTTCATTCGAAACATCAACGAAAACTCTGATGCCCTTTTCTCTCAGTAGCAGCGTTGGTAGAATTTTGTTGCACGATTTTGGACTGATATCATCCTCAACTTGGTGTGGATGAAGGTGTGTAAGTAACCTTCAGTGTAAAATTGATATATTCTTACTTAGATTGAATTGCTAACAAAGTTGTGCTTTTGTAAAAATCTTTCAACTGATGAAATTTATTGCGCAGGATAAGCGATTATTTATATACAGTAGAACCCACTTATAACGTACTCCTTTTGCAGGCACAGACAAAAATTCCTATTATGTCTATATAAAATGCCTCGGTTATAACGTACTCGGATATAGCGAACTCTTTACAACGATCCACAGAGCAATTTTTGATTTTTACAACGTACTTAGGGATGAAAGTACTTAAGTATTCTGAATCATCGAAACGAAGCTGACACGATTCTACAAAAACTTGCTGCGTTTGATGATGGCAGCAACAGCTCTTGTCATTGGCTCGGAGGAGGACAACTTTTTAGTGTCGAATCCGTTCAATGAGCAATCGATAGAAGTGAACTGGAATTAAGACATTGTCTGTGATGGTGTCTTCTTAACGCGTCACTGCGCTTACATTGTTTGTTTTAGTCATTCAGATTTTTAGATTCATGTTCAGAATATTGCATATTTTTTCTTACACAATAGAGAATTGTTAAGACACTATGCTGTTTTCTCGAGTAGGCATAATCATACATGTAGGGCCAGGCAGTGGTCTGATTTCGCGTATTAGCGCTGATTTCGTTTACTTTTGTTTTATGTACCCTACGAGCAAGTATATATTTATGTGGTAACACAAGTTTACGTACTGTAAGTTTACAGGAACAAGTCCACTTACAGCGAACAAAAAATAGATGATAGAGAGAATTTCGCCTTCTATCAGATGACATACATCTTATGAAGGAAGGCAGATAGGCATTTCAGTGATTTTCATGCTTTGTCAATACATCACACACAGAACAATTTTATATAAATTTTGTAATCTCACTTAGCTAATTTGTATATGCAGTCTTTTTATCGTGTAAACAAACTTCTTTCATTCAAACAGGAAAATCAAGAAAGTTAATTCCTTTTGTTCATTTCAAAGGACATGCCGCATGTCATAGGTGTGTAGATCTGAAGATTGATATCAACAATAATATTAACGATAAAGAAAAATTAACGTAGTCTCAAAATGAATCAGTTTATTGAAAAATTTTCGTCACAGACTTCATCAGGTGCACGATGCTAATGTTCATTTGCATCGTGCACCTGATGAAGTCTGTGACGAAAATTTGTCAATAAACTGATGCATTTTGAGACTACGTTAATTTTTCTTTATCATTTCCTAAGTCTCATGGCGATTACTTTTGAATAATAATAACATGTATAAATGGACAGTGACAGTGAAATACAGGATTTGATATGTAGTTACGTATATGTAAAATTACTGATTACGTTTTAACTGGAGATTTTATTAGCTTAATTTGTAATCGCAATATTCACGTGTCATTTGTTTGGCGTGTTCTGTTCATTCTTATGGAAAGGAAATTTTTCAAGGAAATAGAAACACCCAACTTAACTTGATACAATAAAATAGCATACAAAACCATATAATAAGAACATATAAGATATTGTAGAATATAGAACATGTTTTTCCCACCATACTTAATTGTGATCATGGATCTTCCATAATTAGTATATTATTGTTTACATGCACGATCTAGGTAACAAAACTTACGACTTCAACTTATGCGCCATCTACTTTATAACTTTATACAAATAGTAACACACACAGAAGTTTGCTTTATACGCCTATGGAACTCATAATGGCAAGCAATCCATTGAATTACACAGATTAGTCTTTTTTGTCGAAGCGCGAATATTTGTTACTCGGAATAGAAGAATCTGAGAATTGGTGTACATGTCTTTTTAGAATCACATCGAGTGCTCTACTGCGCGCGGCTTCTTTTTCCATTTCTAATGCATTCTTTTCTTGTCGAAGATCCATCAGCAGTGTTCGTACTGGCCGATTTCGCATTTTTCGCGCCCCGCCCTGCGATTCGCGCCCCCAACTAATTGGTCTAAGATACATGTATGCACGAGCGTAAGGTCAATACATACATTTTTCAAACATTTATGGAATTCATATAGGCATATTTACGGGTCAATTTCATAGGTCTATGACGATTTACAGCATTTATTAGATACCTTTGATGGAGTAGATGAAAACATAATTGATTAATGGATGGCCCTGCATGGAGCAGACAACCATATGATATTAATGAGATCATATACGAACATATAAGTACGTTATAATGTATTCATTCTAATTCGGTACTATAATATTTCCGCAACGTTGAATCAAATGAGCCTAAGGAACCCCGAAAATGCCTTTTCCAGTTCCAATTGGCTAGGATTTGGTTGTGGGGCCTTAGAAAAATGCCCGAAATCACTACAACCAAATCTGGGCCAAATGGAATCGAACCAAAGACTAAAATCGGGGTGTTAGGGCCTGTCATACCTGACATTTTCTCGGTGTAGTCAACGTCTTCGTTAAAATAACGTCGCTACACTTTCCATCTGGTACTGAAATGTAACATAATAAGTTTCATTAATACACCGTAAGAGTTTATGCCCTATTTTCCTTGTGATCTAAATGAAGAAAAGATCAGAAATGAAAGTACACATGTAAGTAGTTTCATTCAATCAGGTACATGATGATCGAGCTGTGTTGAATCAAAATGCTGTCTAAAAGCGCTAGGCACTGATAAAGAAAATATCACTTCAATTTCTTGGGAGAAATAACTTTCAGTTCTTCATGTGCTTTTCGCTTCAAAGTACTAGTCATGAGCTTCTCAGCTACTGCTCGTTTCTTTTCTTCCATCTTCTCCTTCTCATCAAGCAGAGCTTTAAGGTGGTCCTCCTCTTCCTTTAATGACCGTAATGCCTCCTCCTGCATTTTCACGAGGCTTTCTTTCCGTTTCATGATATCGCTGATTCGCTTTTCGTTGTTTTTGAGACCGGACTCTAACTCATTCAGCTTTGAATCATTTTTCTTCTGATTTTCGAAAGTTTTTAATATATCCTTCTCTACTGCCTTCTTCTTCCTTGCTGCCTCTTCCTCCATTTCGCTCTTCAAACGCAGCTCATATGCTTGTTTGGCTTTGGCAACTTTCTCCAAAAGTGCCTGTGTCACTTCGAAGTTTCGCGATGAGATATTATTCGATGCCATGGCGCTCTTAATAACGACGATCGCATTTATTGTAGTCGCGGACAGGTTACTCCGTTTCTTTGTCACTAGATCAGGCAGCAAACTGAACACCCTCTCCACTTCTGCGTTTCCGTGGGGTAATGTCATCGTGACTCGAGCCAGACGACTCAGAGTTGGCATCTTTGAGGACATTTTCTGCCAGTATTCTCCAATGTCCATTGGCTTCTCTGTTGTACCTTGGAGGAGTCGAGCTTCAACTTCAAGAGTAGAAATCTCGTTTTAAGGAACAATTTGGGGAAAGCACTTGGCAAGAGTCTTCGCCCAGTTCTCCAGATCAGCATCGTTCGAATGATGTGGGGAAAGAAATTGGCACGATTGAAGCACATCATTTTCAAACGGTAAGTACTTGAGGAGCTTTTCAGTTCCCCTCCTGAAGAATCGCTTCACCCTTTCAAAAATGTAATACGCAGTGATGATAAATAGTCCCTTAATAAAATGTAGAATACGCAGTGATGATTACGGTATGTCGTAGTAGGTTTACACACTATTCCTATTTGTTAGTGTTATGTCAGGAAGGCATTTTCTGGAATAAGAAGGAAAATATTCAATTCTATTACTGTCATCAATCTGATACATAGTCGTAGACACATCTAACAGTTCCCAGTGATATATTATAGTCAAATATTTTTTGGGGAGCGAAAATATATGGGACAATATTGGGGCGCGAAAATATTTTCGGAATTTTCGCGCCCGCCTTCATTTTTCGCGCATTCGCGCCCCAGTACGAACACTGCATCAGGTCTTTCTCGGCTTTTCTGGCCTGCTGCAGTGCATTCTCTGCAAGAGATGTTCGTCGCCGTTGCTCATCTTCCTTTTTCTTAAGAGAAGTTGCGATGTCTTCCATCTCAGTCGCAGTGTTGCGATTCTTGGCGTAGGGTAAAAAAAACGCGCACATGTATTTCCTTACAAATAAGCCAAAATGGCAACTATGATCGCTAATATTTGATGAAACGAATTTTTACAAAGCTTAAATTTGCAGATCAGATAGTAAGAGCTTTGGTATTTTTCAGGACAAGTCAAATACACACGTGCCTTAAGTGGTAGATGCATACGAGCAGTGGGCCTATAGGCTATCCATTGAGTGAGATGTTAATGAACCTAAATGATCTTTGATAGGCTATACAAGTGGCTTATCTAGAAACTGCATGTAATTTGAAATTTTGATATCTTGATTTTGATATTTTAGAACCAAAGTTTTCTATTATCAAAAATTAAAAATAGAAGTCGAAAACTTAAAAAACGCGCAAAATGGATAAAAATGGAAAAAAACACGCTTACACGCGCAAATTGTCAAAAAAACGCGCGCGCGTGTAAACACGCGCGAATCGCAACACTGCTCAGTCGCGTGCTTTCGAATACTTTCGTTTCTGTTCATTTCCTCGTTCAATTCTTTTCGTAGACGTTCTTCTAATTTCTGTTTTCTTTTTCTTCCCGTTCTTTTCGTTGCTCCTGCTTCCATGCTTCATATTTTTGGAGTGCGATGCCGTGTATGAATCTCTGAGTTGACGATCTATTTTCAATGTAGAGCTGTCCAATTTTTTGCTGTTGAGAACAGACTTACTGACGGACAACGCCTTTATGGTTTCAGAACCCAGCGATCGACGTTTCTTAGTTATTACATCGGATAGACCCGAAAAAATTCGTTCGACCTCCGCGTTTCCAGTGGTAAAATAAAAATCGCTTTGGCGACTTTTACGAGGGTTGGTGTCTTTCCCACCTTGCCGACTTTCGACCAAAATTCTCCTACATCGTTTTCATAGGCGCTTTTTACCAGACTTTGATGAAGCCTAATCTCGACTTGCAATGTCGATTGGTCGCTATCTCCTAAAATGTTTGGGATGGGTTTGACGAATTTAAAAACCCATTTCTCATAATGGTCACTCTGTTGGTACAGAGGACTTAAAAATCGTGAAGCCCTCAGTAGCTCGTTCCCGAAAGGCAAATAGTCGCTCAATCTTTTTGTAATTTCCATGAAAAAGGCTTTCATGATCTTGAAGGCGATTGCTTGGTTGGTGCCTGATAAATCTGAGAAGATTTTTCGAGCTTTTTCACCAATGATGATATTGTAGGCGTTGTGCCAATGATCAAAGTTGGATACATCAATTTTCCAGCATCGGGAAGGGATCTGATCAATTGATATATTTCTGAAAATCATATTCTCAGAATGAAGTACTAATATAATTCTTATGTTAACCTCAGCATATTCACAAGCAACATACATTCGTGTGTAAAATGGATCTGGAAAAGGTAAAAATATTAATAAATCCATCGCATATCATATGGAACATCCCAGTTCAAACTTAATTCAGATGGAGTTACAAATTTAATGATAAAATGTTAAATAATGCCTAGTTACTATCAAACAAATATCAACAAACTATCAAACACATAAAGCAGTTCATAAACTCTATCGAAGATTGATATTATGAATGAGAATTAGAATATCAATATCAAGTTATCTAGTGACGAGAGCATTAGCTCGCGGTATATATTATAATATATCTAAGTGCATAATTTCGTTCGCGTATAAATCCTCAATTTCGCGTATTTCCAGTCAAATTCGCGTAATACGCGAAATTCGCTTCAGAATCCGACCACTGGGGCCAGGGCATACAAATAAAAGTACATTACATGTACATGTGTTTATGGTGATGCATAGTGAGAATTAGCTGGTCATGATGGATAGGACCTTACTATTCCAATTGACAACTTAATTTGGTGCCGAAGTAGGCTTCAATACTTCTTATACAGCTTGTTCTTGCACACCTCGGATACAACATACCTCGGATATAACGTACCAATTTTTTAGGTCCCTTGGTTTTACTGTATTACTTTTCTAGTTTGTATTTAGAGACTGCATATTTTTCCATATTACGAGTTTGTTACGAAATTGCATGCAAGCACATTATAAAACACCAAATTCAAAACGATTTTTTGCGACCCCTATCCATTGATTGCGACTTTATACTTGTATGTACGAACTATAGTCAACCCAATTGCCTACACGACTTCAATGTAGTGTGAACAGCCGCAGATTGCTTTTAAAGAATGCAACCATTATATACTTATTTGGAAAACTTTCAGCGATTTCACTATCAGCGACGCGTCAACAACACAACCATCGCCTCACAGATATCATTGACAATCATGTGAAAAGTAACATATTTATTAAGTCTTGAATATTCCATCCAGATGTTGCTTGATTTACTTGATTATATCAATCAGGATTCGAAGACATTTAACAGAAATAGTGGCTTAATAATAGTCATATTACTAGTTGGTTGAAATTAAGAAATTATGTTCATTGAGCTTAGAGATAAAAATCACGAAATGACATTCCCGGGCTATTTAAGGACTAATTGGCTATTTCGCTAAAATTTAAGGGCGATTCCCGGGCCCCAACAAAATTCCGGGGCGATTCCCGGGATCGGCCGCCACTCTGTAGATACCTTAAAACTTGACTGGCAAATACATTCGCACCCTTATGAAGAGGAAGAAGACTTTCCGAAAAAGTAAATATTGTAACATTGAGAAAATTGTTCCACTTTATGAAAAATGGAAGTGTGCAAACTATCATGATTAATAGTCCGGGAGCTAGCGCGAAGTTGTGCAGGGAACGAGGTAGTACATAAAACTTTCCCGTCTGCCGGATCAGATCATTTGCTTTTAAGAAATAGACAGGATAACAAAATCCTATGTATGATACAAATTGGCATTTTGTTGAACTGGTTATTATAGAAATCATCTACAGATCATGATCTTTCAAATGAGCTGTCATTCTGTGACAGAGGATGAAGTAAAGTGTACAAACAGACACTTTTCGTTGGTGTAACTGCAAATTTTAACATAGAAATTTCAGGAAAATTGTTGATATACTTTAACGAAAAGTGTCTGTTTGTACACTTTACTTCATCCTCTTTCACTGAATGATAACTCATTTGAAAGATCATAATCTGTAGATGATTTCTACAATAACCAGTTCAACAAAATACCAATTTGTGTAACTTTTATGAGCAATAATTCGAAAAAATGGAGTTAACACCTCAAATGTCACAATTTTACCACTGGAAATACATAGGATTGTGTTATCCTCTCTATTTCTGAAAAGAAAATGATCTGATCCGGCAGACGCGAAGTTTTGCAGTAGGCTAGAGGTGTACTATGCTATGTGAAAGTTTTATGTACTACCTCGTTCCCTGCACAACTTCGCGCTAGCTCCCGGACAAATATGTTGGCAATTTGTTTTTGCTAAGTTTCCGATAGCGGATAGCAATTTCTTTTTTGACGGAATATGGTCGCCATCCCTGAAAACGTAAGTTCCGTGATAAGGTAATCTGGGCGCAGAGGGTCGATTTGATGGCTTTCCCGATTGTATACAAGTTCCTCAGGGAAACATGAGGCGTCGCTGTGTTGTTGTATTATGTTAAGCTGCTGTCCATACTGAATGGATCAATTGTGATGTTGGCCTCTGTGTTCAGTGTTTCCCAAGTTATCAAACTTCATAGTTACATTTTAAAGGCTAATGTCTAGTGTGACAATATGGTCACATCGATGTAATAAAAGCAGACATATTGAAACACTGTTTTGGATGTCTCACGTGCTTCATATAACTAGTGTTCGCATAAATAATTGCATATTTGAGAAAAACAAATTATCGGCACTAATGGGTTGAATTTGACTGAAACTGATGTCTTACTTAAAAAAATTTGAGAATCGTGGTTGAGACAGACGAAACTTCCGCTCTAAATTATGATTTCATTTCTTACTTGGGTGAAAATATCATTCCCGGGCAAAATTGAAAAATGACCTTAATTCCCGGGCCCCCAGACTATTTCCGAAATTCCCGGGCGATTCCAGGGCTGCCAAGGATTCCTAGGCTCAGCCGCCACCCTGTACTTACTATTTAATTGCGGTTCACTTCATCGACACGTAGATATCGAGGATCTGAGTTATTCTATTCACAGGTCTTTTCGTCCACATGGTCATTTCATCAATGTCTATGTGTAGAGTCGGAAGACGTTAGAGTCCCTGATAACCCTGTCGATGAAGTGAACCACCACCTATTATTTATTTAATTCCATGTGAGTGGTCTCCGTGCCACAGTGGTCAAGTGCTTAACCTAGTGAGGCCGGGCAAACGGACTAAAGGATCACAAATCTCCAGAATCTGTCAGCACCGTCCAAGCCCGCAGTATGGCGAGTAGCAACGTTGAGCCGTTATTCAATTTACATAGAAGGTGCACAGCATTAATAACCCTTTGGGTAAGATCGGGACACATTTAACTTAGTTGAAAAAGAAGAAAAGTGCACTCCAGCCTTCTAGTCTTATTAAATTGATTCGTTATATGGCCTAGAAATCATTTATGATTAATTGCTGATGGCAATATGATTGAATAATAAACACGTGATCGGAATGTTTCACAAGGTGAATTCACAAACCACACTGTCACAGGTAACAGGAAAACTTCGGTGAATACACGCCACCTAGTTTTATGGTGATTGCTATTACTTTTAGAGTTGTATTCAGATCGGTGGCAAAAATATGCGTGCATTATTAATTATCTGGACATGACTATCAAAAAACATACGGCCAAATACGTTGCATGTTGCAATTGCGCCATCACATATCACGTCGATGAAAACTTTGAAAATTCGGAGAAATAAAAGCTCGATTTGCCTGGTACAGACCATCCAGCCGATTCGAATTTAAAAAAAGCGAAAAGAACAAATCCATAACTTAGAAAAGCGAAAAAAAGCGAACCGATAATTTTTACATCAAGCAATGTAGAATAGCGATATAACGACAATGTGCCATCGAACCATACACTACCACGAATACTACGAACCTGTGTAGACTGCGAATATTACTTTCTGGTACAAAAATGATACCTTGTCGGAATACCTCTAAGGAGGCATTTTTCTTGCATCTTGTTGAACGATTCGTAAATGCCAGAGACCATATTCCTACATAAACTGGCTTTTGTATTCGATCAATGATCACACATATAACCAGCAGTCAATTTAGATTGTTTCAATTTTAAACAAATAATGCAGATTCCAAGATCATTGCATACGATAGTTAAAACATAGTGCTGAAAAAATCAATGAAAATACTGTTCGAAAATTCAGCAGAATGAAGATCTTATAATTTCTAATTTGGCAAAGGAAATTTCTCTAGCTGCCATGCTTCCAACTGATAAATTAGCCTAAAATTTTGAACATCTGTTTCATCTGAATATTCCAAAGCATATTGATATTTTCAAGTTTTTGTTAGATGAGTATCTGTCAACTAAAGTCATGCCAGATGGATCACATGACGAAAAAAGGATCCTTATTAAGGTTTTACATCAATCTGGCAACTATTGAACAGTGATAGAATATACACTAGGTTTCATCTGAAAATCATTGTAGTTTTCTGTGGAACTTGTAAGCCTAATATTATGCTAATAAAATTGCTTAATAGGATGCATTTTTATAAAGGAAGATAATGATCATTTATAAGCTATATTATTGAAGCAAAATTGATATTCTATTAGATGGGCATCGTTACAAATGGTAATTTAGATGTAAAAGTGCCAACCTGTTCATTTACAATCAATGAAATTGATATTGCTCAATTGTACAGCCCTATGGTGATCAGATGACAAATATGTCAAAAATTGAATTTTTCCGACAATGGACGGCTGCCAAAGAGAGAAAATTATGTAGTGAAAAATGATTTACATTCGAATGGCTTCTTTATAGACCCCTTCCGTCAAGCTTTTGACTGTTAGTGGGCCTCTCCAGAGAAGTGCAAAACTTAAATAAATATACTTCAATATTATCTATCTAAATTGATGAAAACCGACGATATCTTTGAAAATATTCCATAAAAGCCATCATTATGCAGCCTAATTCAAAGGTATATTATCAAGATCATGCTCCATGCACTTCTACTAAAATATGCAACCAAGTCCAAGCTTTGAATTGAATTGGAGATAGCCAATATTGAAAAATATTGACTTTATTTTTGTCTTCGTTATTTTGTAATAACTAACGAAAGCGAAAATACAATCAATGTCTTTCAATATTGGCTCCTTCCAAATCGATTCAAAACATGATAAATGACCAAGACAATTTACCTAAAAACCAAGTCCAAGCTTTAGAATGCAAGGCTCTCATTGTCTTGGATCGTTGACAACACCGCTCGTTGAATTTTATGTGGGCATTCCTATTTACTGACGTATTTGCAGAGAAGTCACGAGTTGTTGAAGCACACGAGATAAGTCGATATCATATAGCTCAGCACAGAGGCTATGAAAATACATGTGTATAGCGGGTGGAGTATGACGCAATCAGTATGACTGCAGTAATTGAAACGATAGTCAAATTATTAAAAATAGTACATTAGGCCTACTGGTACATCTATTCTTCAATCTATAACTCCGAGTTTCAGATGGTAATAAGAAAATAGGCTACACATATCCGATCATATCATCATCATATTAATGTCTTTATCAGTAGATGAGTAGATCAGGGCTGCCCCTCTTGTCAAAAATAAAAACCGGAAAGTCAAATCGGAATGGGCTCCCTAATAGTAAGAAACTTACGATCATTCGATATCACACAACCCGGTAAGTTTTGAAAGCGTTCAAGAGGCAGTTGGGACTGTTCTATTAAAGATGCTTCCGAATCCTCACACCTAGCAAGTAAATGCATAAAATGATTACTGATGCTTATTCAATCATCAGTTTCAACAAGGTGCACTGGAATACATGACTCGAACAGCTACAATATTCAGGAGTTCCGTTTTCGAAGGTTAGACAGTGTACTACAAAGACCTGCCCCTATTGCAAAATCAGCATGAAGTTACTGGACGATTGACGATTTCAGCTCGATATAAAGACTGCATATCATCGAATAATCTACATGTAGGTCTATGGACGACTTCACTTAACTGTTTCTAAGACAACTTTCTTCATTTCGTTCAAAAATTTGTTCTTGTCACAGCAAATATCTTCATGCAAAATCCATGGTCAGAGCGGTCTAAATGCTTGGGCAGGCATTTCTGCCAGCCATTTTCTTTGGGAGAGCCATTATTCTTTCGAGAAATCGAGATTGTGTGGTAAAATCTTCCTTTCTATGATGTATAAAATATGTCGAATGTCATGAAGGATTGGAATGTCTTCATGCAGGATGGAATGCCAGCGCACTACTACAGACCCATCGTAAATTATTTAAACAGCAATTTTCCTAAATCTTGGATTAAGCGTCATAGGAGCCTTTGGAATGGCTTCCGATAGCACCAGATTCAATGCCCTGTGACTTTTTCTTTCAAGCACGTTTAAGAAATGGTGCAAGAGTCATCCTATGCATTTGAATTAACTGGAAAACAAAGCTTTGCACCGTTTTCTGCAGATCGACGAGCGATTACGAGACATGCCCTTACGCTGTTGACCGTATAATTAGATTGCGTTCGGGCAAATGTTGAGCAAGTAGAAAATGTCATGGTTGTATCCGATAAAAAGACATCTACAATTAATGAAATACATGTAGTTCAAATCTCATTCCGTAGAATTCGTTTCCAAAATTTGAAATTTGCAAGCACCAATGCAAACTGCTAATTCGTGTTTGCACTTCATGCACGAAGGTGAGCTGCCGGATTTCCAAGCACATCCACCTACCGATGATCTGTGGAGTGAGTTGCTGATTTACTGCACTGATGGCGGCTAAAAAAGTCAAAAACGCTTGCAGTTCAGCCTGAAGAAACTTCATCAGTACTTAGTAGCTCCGGCAATGATTCAAATCAAACATTGCTCTCATCTCTTGTACTTCAAACATGATAAAAAACAATTACATCTAAGAACAACTTTTGGATTTCAAACAAGATTATGACAGCTATTTGATAAAGGTTGAGCCGCCATGGCATAAGTTAACGCCGAAATTTAGCCGCTTTTGCAACAAGTGATCGCACAAAATATTCTTTCGCTACTCCCGTGTTCCCGAAACTTTTTCGCAGACTTTTCTTTCATATCTTTCTGGCAGACGCTTCTTGAAAGATGGGTTTTGGAGAGCATCCAAAGCAATCAGAACTCAATTCATAACAGACTCCATAATAACGCATTACAACTTTTTCATTGTACGCTGTACGACCAAAAATTAAAAGATTGCAAAACACTTGATTCATTGTCGATCGATTTCGTATCGTTTATTGATACATCATCAGGGCATCAAGTCAAATCAGCAAAATGAGGTTAATATACAAATTAAAATGACAAGTAAACACAGTTAAGAGCAGCCATTATAATTTACATTATAATGGAATGGAGAGCTATTTGCGCATTTACAATTTCCTCTCTGTAGTACAATTAAAATGTATGCAACGGAACAGAAGAATCGCATTCGTTCAATAAATTATCAGTTTCATGCATTTTAATCAATATAGATTCAGCTATGCGAGTGTTTAGTACGGCAGACAATGGAAAATTCATTGGCTGTCGCTTTATGAATGTGCTTTGTAATTTCAGAATCTTGCGGTCTGCCTTTGATATGCTCATCAATACGAGTAATCAGGTGCCTACGAGTCTCACCAAGGTAGCAACTGTCCAATTGCCCACATTTGAATTTGTAAACTAAATTAGAGGTTGGAACTCGTAGGCACTGCTTATTTTGTAGCAAGTTGTCAAATAAATCGCAGTTGTAGCGCTGTGTTCAAAGACTATGAATCATATAATGACTGGAAACTTCCCTATCTCTGCATGTTATGGAATCAACTTCATTTCACTGAATGAAGATATCCGACAGTTATTATACATTGAAAGATGGGAGTTACCATACATAGATAGTTAACGACAGATCATAGATATTTCAGGATTCGCTCGAAGTTGCAGTCCATTATATTATCTTCATTGTCTTTGACTGCATTCGCCAAGATAAAAGTACTTTTGTGACAGCACAAATGCAATTACAAGGTGTCAACAGTAGCAAAACTCAAACCCTATTCGAAAGGTTATTATTTCACTCGGTTGATACAATCGGTGACTATGTGTCACATTTCTTTGTTGGGAAAGCTGTAATTGGCTGATGATAGAACAAATTCACCATTCACTCTGTTTTCAGGTATATCTTCTCTCACAGCAAAGCGCATGGTAATATTCACATCAAGGCGCAGAGAATTCGCAGGGTAACAGCGGAAGCTGCTTTTCAACAACTCATGACAATGAATGAAAGCGGAGCTGATGACACCAGTGACGAAGAAACGGCTGGCACCGATTCAGAGCCAGATCATATCTGAAATCCTCAGACGGAAGATATAGAATCTGAATCAAGCTCTGAGGAAGATACGATTGCGCAGGTGGACGAAAATGAAGCTGAAATGATATCAAAGAATGGATTGGTTCGTTGGCGGAAAACACCATACAACACGCTAGGTCTTCAAAGAGCTGCTAATATTTTTAGGCAGCATCCAGGACCATCAAGACAGATTCGACAGTCATCTGCATCGGCGAATGAGATATTTGAGAACCTAATCATACCTCACATGATTCGTATCAAGCAACATACCAATGCAGAAGGACGTCGTCGAAATTCAGCCTGGAAAGATGCAGACGAAGAAGAAATACGAAAATTTATTGGTCTCATCCTTCTATCAGGAGTTTATTGTTCGAAGAATGAGGCAATCAGTCAATTATGGAGTTTGGAAGATGGACGACCTATATTCAGGCAATCGATGCTCCGAGATAGGTTCACAGATATATGCTCTCGGCTCAAATTTGACGACGCTCACACACAAATAGAAAGGAGAGCAGATGACGAATTAGCGCCATTTCGAGAAATATGGAATTATTTCATTTCCAAATGCAAGTCCAATTATGTCCCAGGATATGATATGACTTAATGAGCAACTTGTAACCTTCAGAGGCCGATGCGGATTTCGCATGTACATCCCATCCAAACCCGGTCGTTATGGGATAAAGATTTGGATCCTGACGGACAGTCGCACGTCATATTGCTACAATGCTGACATATATCCAGGACGGCGAGGAAATAGTCGAGAAGTTGGGCAAGCTTCTCGGGTGGTACTGGAACTAACTGACTCCATTTCTAATTCCGGGCGGAATATAATTGCAGATAACTTCTTCTCAAGCTTGCATTTGGTACAGGCTTCGCTTGGGCGCCAGTTGACATACTTGGGCACTATTCGAAAAAACAAACCGGAACTGCCTCCACCGACTTTACAGCGTGCAAGTAGGCCTGTCGAAAGCTGTCTTTGGTTTTCTACCAAATTGCTCAATTGTTTCTTACGTCCCCAAACGAAGCAAGGCTGTTACCCTCATTTCATCAAATCATCGAACTGCAGAAATAAGTGATACATTGCAGAAGTCAGCTATGATACTTGATTATAACGACTCAAAATCTGGAGTCGATACGTTGGATCAGGTGGTACGTTCGTATAGCTGCAAAAGAAGAATCAGAAGATGGCCGATGTCTGTTTTACAATATGTTGGACATTGCTGCATACAACTCGTATGTTAGGGTAGGGTGGGGTGGAATGGGAATATGGGGTGAAATGGGTATAAAGTACCTAAAGTTATCTGTAGACCAAACGACTTCATATTTTCAAAAACCGCTTAGAATGTAATGACAGCATGATATAAGCAGGCTATTCCAATAGAATAGTTTCCATTTAATGCATTCATTGTTACCATAGCAACTGAGATGCAAATCAACTGAGATTCACTAACTTTCGGGTCACGGTGTTGAAAATGGCGCTATGATTCATCCCTCTAGATGACACATGGTTGCGCTAATCGATATTGATCGTATTTTTTTTATTAATTTTGAAAATCAAAAATGGGGGTGAAATGGGTATACCACAAAAAAAGTGTGGGGTGAAATGGGTATATTCATATGGCAGAAAATTTAATTGCGGAACATAAGCCTAATTCATTTAGCTAACAAAGTTTGTGATTATATGCTGTATAATAGCATCCTATCTGTCAGAATACATGCGCTGCCTCAACAGCAGCTCAGAATTTATAAGTAGCAAGGTAATCAGTGTGATTATACCCCGCCCATAAACGCAAAAATCAAATCTTCGAAGCCGGTAAGCATCCTCCTACCGCTATCCAATTATTATTCATCCACCTGTCGTTGTCCAATAGCATACGATACATGAACCTATTACGTACAAATAATTGAGCCAGTGTCACACTATTTACGTAGGATCAAGAAATGACAACACTTATGAGCTTTGTTAACGGCGTCATACGGGAGTTGATTTTTCACTTTCAAGATTGGAAATAGGCTCTCCCTGCTTGCCCATGATTAAGTCCGTGACGGACGAAACGTTGGGTTTTTAACGATCATATTTATTAATTTCAATAAAGTGTCTAAAAAAAGCAGGGAGAGCCTATTTCCAATCATGAAAGTTATGAGCTTAGGCCTATTAACTTATGCCTACTGTACTAATGTTGCAAAAATGAACAAAAAATTATCGTAGCATTAAATACCCTAGGCCCTGTCATGCATGATTACGTAAACTTGGGCACAAGCATGCGCACTGAGTGCAAAAGCATCACTAAAAAATTCATCCATCTGGCAGTGTCATGGAATAGGCCTATTCATAGACGAAGCTTACTCAGCCAACTGCAGATCAACTTGACCAGCACAATTATAATTATTACGTGGAAATGGGTCTACTTTGCTACAGATGATACAACAATTAGTACTAATCAAAACATTTCATGCATCCATTGTTATTTATAGCCAGATATTTTGTTACTTCGTAGAAACTTGTCAGATTGTAGGCTAAGTAGGCCCACTCAAAAAGTAAAATTGAAACCTGTGCCCAACACTAACCAGTAGACTATTCATACAGTACTTAGCTCCTACAGTATGCCTACCTACAGAAAATGCAAATAGGGTCTATCATCTTTTTACCCCATCAAATGTACAGTTCATGAATGACACATGTAAACGCTGAAAAACTGATGTCAGGAGAGGGGCTCGAACCGTCGACAGTCGCTATCGAGTTAGTTTATTTCCACAAGAATTTTTTTTACATGACTTAGTTTATTTTCGGAACTTATTTTACTACCCGATTAAGAAGTCATCACTGATCGGCATCCTTTCCTTTGATGGTGGTTGTTGCACAGGCCTACATATACTTTGCATAGGCCTAGCAATTGTTGTCATGATAGGGTATATGCTTCTACGTATTATACAGGACTATGCCACGTGAGTTCGGTGTGGTACATGAAAAATTACCTGCTGATAAGCCTATTTAATGATTTGTATGGCAATGAACAAAATCCACCTAGTTTTTCAAATGAAACACAAATATATTCCCTTTCAGGTTTGGAGCAGGCCCCCATCAAAATGCCGCGACGATACATTCGCAAGAAGACCCCAAAGTACACCACGGAGAAATTGGAAGCAGCTTTAGTCAGGGTTCGATCAGGAGAAACAGCTTATCGTGTATCTTAAGATATGAAGATTCCTATTGAGACTCTGAGGAGGAACATGAAGGGACTTCCAAAAAGAAGAGGATCAGGAGGTACGACCAGACTAACAATAGAAGAAGAGCAATCTATCGTCGAAGCACTTCAATTCGTTGCAAAATGTGGCTTTCCAATGGATCGCGACGACTTGATGGTATTGGTCAGAACATATCTTGACTCGAAGAATGTGTTGCGATTCAAGGACAATACCCCTGGTATAGAATGGATTCGTTCTTTTGAAGCGCGATGGACTAGCCACTTGTCAAAAAGAAAACCTGAGCTCCTGACGAAGGCACGCGTTGACGGGTTGAGCAGAGAAGTCCGTGCAAAGTTCTTCAACATGCTTGAAGAAATCGTGCGTGAAAACAACTTGGAAGGATCTCCAGAAAGAATATACAATCTCGACGAAACTGGCATGAACACCGACCCCAGACACAAACAGGTCTTCGTTGATAGAAAATCGAGATCAGCCTTTGTCAATTCGTCAACATCAGGAAAAATGTATTCAGTCATGTTCTGCTGTTCAGCATCGGGAGAGTATCTACCTCCACTGGTGGTCTACAAAGCCACCCATTTGTACGACACGTGGACGAAAGGAGGACCTGACGGTACATTATTCTCGGTGTCTCCAAGTGGATGGATTGAAGACTTTTTCTTCGAGGCGTGATCTTTCAATTCGTGAAGCATGTCGAACATCAGGAGAAGCCAGTGCTGCTCATTGTTGACGGACATGGGAGCCATTTGACCTTTCGAACGGCTGAGGCATGCCAGAAAAATGGCATAGCTCTGTGTCTCCCGCCCAACACGTCACACGCACTTCAACCTTTGGATGTAGGCGTGTTCGGGCCGATGAAACACGCTTGGGAAGTGTTGAAGAAATGGTATCGGGAAACGCGCCTGCAGTCTGTTGCGAAGCCTGTTTTCCCGATACTCCTTCGCAAGGTGTTTGAACAATTGAGGCCAGAATGGGCGATCAACGGATTTCGTGGCAGTGGAATACATCCGACCTCTCGAACAGCTATCGACAAACGGGTGGTCGAGCCTCAAGTTGACAAATCGAGGACAAGTGAAGTTGTCGCTATCCAACAAGCAGTGGCATCAGTTCTTACGCCCATCATGTCTCCGGAAAATCAAAGTGCACAGAAGTCTACCAAGATCAGAAGAAGGCGAGTGCAACGCAAGGTCGGTGAGGTACTGACATCTGCATTGAAGCGACTTGAAGATGAAGAAACGAGAAGAAAAGTCAGTCTCAGGAGGAAGGAACCAAACGCGCTTCAGATGATGAAACAGATATAGAAACACTGGCAAAGCGATTGAAGAAGAAAGTCTTGGTGAGCGATAATGAAGATGCAGAAGAGCCAGAAACTAGTGAAAATAAAGATCCCCGAATGAAAGGCTTCCTACCCGCGGGAAACGTGGCAAAAGATGACTTGGTCGCGGTCAAATTTGGAGAAAACAAGTGATACATCGGACAAATAGAAGAGTTTGACGTCGATAAGTCTGTTGATGTCTTTCTCCGTCACAAGCGAAGTGAAAGCAGTTGTGGATTATTCGTGACGCCTTCTTTCGACGATCGTTCTGCCTTCGCTTCAAACGACATCGTTGCGAAATTGAAATCACCCGTGCCGACAAGAAGGTGCGAACTGGTCTTCGATGTAAATGCTGATTTGTGGTAGTGACATTCTTACCTAACTGATTTCTTATCTGACACAAAATGAGATTTTTTCATGACATGAAATTTTATTGCATGAATCTGTAATTTAACCCTTCCAATATTGCCAATTGTTAGTTTTTCTTTCAGTAATGCTGGGGACATGACATCTAGAACTCATAATAGTGAATGACGTAGAAATTAGATTGAAAATATGCCGGTGGTTCCGTCCTAGAAAATTAGTAGACGTAATAAGTATGAAATTAACTGCCTCATTGGGCTATCGGGACATGCACATGAATATTTTCAAGATAGCAATTGTAGTACCAAATACTTGCACAAAGGCAAATTCTGAATACGAATAATCATGTTCTACTATTAGCTGATTTAATCAAGTCGCTTTGAACAAGTTATGATCATACCCATTTCACTCCAGGGGTGGGGTGAAAAGGGTATTGTCCTTTTTTTAAAAAAACATGTAAATTCCACCCATGTCCAAAATGAAATTTCCATTATTCAATGTTAATTTACAAAGTAGAAACACAGAATGCGATAGTCAGCTAATAAAAATGTGGTTCTTATATGTACAACCAAGAAAAAAAATTAACCTTTTCTCAAAAACCTACCCATTCCACCCCACCCTACCCTATCTTCATTTCTATGCATCCTGGATGGAATGAAGGCAAATCACATCGAAGACGCCTCTTCCTCATACATCTATCACTACTTCCTATTCAGAGCAATGATCAAGATATTTCAGGTCAACAACCAACTTCACAGCAGTCACATGAAAGTTCAACAAAATTCTGAACCTCAATATCTCACAAATCGCCGGAGATGCCGACTTAGTGGATCAAAGAAAGATAGAAAAACCTGATTGATTTGCCTGAGATATCGCAATCCTGTCTGTAGTGATCATTCATCTCCAGTCTGTAGAAACTGCATGAAGTTGAGACATCTTGTAGTTTTGCTTTCTTCAGTCAGGGTGTGACCTTTTCGTGGATTATAATTGCTCTTAACAAATTGTCTTTTGCTTTGCCGTCACTTCGTTTCATCGAATATCTTCTAAACCAATATCCCACTACCACATCAATGCACCATATTCAATAGATCTTTTAGCTTTGTAGGTTGAGGCATATATTATGCCTAGGCACACACATGAAAATAAATAATTTTAAAACGAACTTTAATATTGCTTCCACAATTCATTATATTCCCTATATCATCTTCAACTTCGAAAGAAAAAATAGCAGGTCGCTACACTCGTAAGGGTTTGTGGGTCAAATTGACCCAGCTCGTATTTAACGTGCAGTAAATGTCATCGTAGTTAGAGGGTTAAAGGGCCCCCTTCGCGGTCTCAAAAGGATCCCTTCATAATCTCAAAAGGGCCCCCCTCGCGATCTTAAAGTGCTACTGCACAATCTCATAAGGGCCCCTCTCGATCTTAGAAGGCCCTTTCACAATCTTAAAGGGCCAACTCGCAATATCAATAGGGGACCTTCAAAATCTAAAATAGTTCAAAACCCAACTTATTTGTTCCTTGGCCAAACATTTTCTCACTTAATTTATTCTAATTAAAACCGGAAATCCGGTTAAAACCGTAAGAGTGGCAGCCCTGGTAGATGCAAATTTATTATTGTACACATCAACTTTTTGCCTAGTTACACGTACTTCACGAAAATCAGTGAAGTGACAGTGCAATAAAAAATTCGACAGAAATATTCCATTGTGTATATTATCACCATAATTTCATAGGCATGTATATCAACATTATACAATGCACCCCACTCATTCGCATAAGCTGAACCGCTTGTTTCACTAATACATCAATATTTTAAGAAAACTCGATAGCAGGCTTCCCGTGTCTCTGGAAAGCCAACAAGGACTGATAAATTCGATGACATTCATTTTTAGCATGTGACCCGCATGTACCTTCAGCATGCATCAATTCAAAATCGTACAAAAGCTGTAGCACCATGGCCTCCAAGTTACTGTTAAAAAGTTGTGCATTTACCGGAACGCACTACGACAAGACTTTGCCTTCAAGAAATGATACATGACTTTTTTGCTAATAAGGGCAGATATTCCAATTCATATATAATACATTTATTACATAAGATTATACAATCGTCATGATGCGCATTCAGTTGTCAACACATGGATGATAGCATAAGTAAAGGGCAACGTGACTAAAAGCTACGTTGCGATGTCAACATGTAAAGAATGCCTGTAATACGAAACAATATTTTCCTTCTCTACCCAAAACAGTGAAAAAAAGAATGCCACTCGAAAAAAGCGAAAATTCAGGCATATTTAAAAGCGAATGTTCGGGTGGTATGCTGGTACAGTACAAGTCGCCATTTGAAGCAAAAGGAGAACACATCAACAAATCATCATCGAAGAATAAAGGAACATAATAATTACCAACTGGAAAACATTAGTTCATTACTACATTCAAGCGGAGTTAATACTCCCCTGTGACTTCGTATTTAATCATTAGATACTTTCCGTGAATTTGTCAAGCCAACAAAAACGAATTTTGTCACTTTTATTTTAGGATGAAAAATTGTCACACACCGTCAAGTTGTCACATCAGCCCACCCCTGTTTTCCACAAGCTGAATCGTCTACACTTAATCAATTCCTACAAGGCAGTGGGGAATGGGTCTATTTCGGACAAAAATTAAATCTTGAATGTAGTCGGCGGTGGAATTTCAAGCTTTGCATGATATGCAACATAGGAATGCACCACGGAGCATGCACCATTTAGCCATGATTTTCTTCTGAAATATGCTTTTACATTGAATTTACTTTCTTGACCCATTTAGTCCAAATGTGGATGCCGGCTTGTATACTTCTCACTCGGAATCCTATCGAAGGGACTCCGCATATCTGCACAGAGCAAAATGCAGGATATCAAAGGCTTTGCACCTATTTGCATGAAGAAAATAACGTGTCTCACAAGAAAACTTCATTTTGTCTGAAAAAGATCACTGCTATGCGAATTCCTCACCTTCCATCTTCACTGCCAATCCCACGTGAAATCTTTCAATTTAAATGGAAAAATTTCAAATAAAGGAAATCAGAAATGCATCAGCTTTATTGTTTCAACAATTAAAATAAAATAAATTTTCGCAGTCACCGAGTGCCTCCGATGTTGCTCATGCATGCTCATGAATCATCCGTACCAAAGAAATTCCATGCAGATGCTTTTTTGAGTCGACACTCTACCTACATATACTTACTCCATTTTATCATCTCGGCGTCATCTTGGCAAAATCGTGCACACATTTCGATTCTTAAGCATGGCAAGATTACTTGTGATTGGTTGAGATTCAGTTTGGATCAAGACGGTGCACTACTCTACCCATATATCCCTACTCTCTGCGGTGCACATATTGAGGCTGCATAATACGGTAGTTCATCATTAGGTAGTACATCACGCGTTGAACTTTTCGTATGCATCCTGGAGACCGGCATTTGGACTATGCCGTCGTTTTGAGCCTCAACGTGTTCGAGGGCTTTAATGAACCATTTATAAGGCGTCATTACGGTTAGAGGTCTATGGGTGAGGCCTCCGATGCCTATGGGTGAGGCTTATAACAGCTGACAGTGCATCAAGTAGCTTACCTGCGCAGAAGTCTTTGAATAGACATTTCAGTTGCTGTTTCATGGTGTAGTTCACTGCCATCAGAGACAAGAGGTTGGAGCTGGATCTCGAACGTGAAGTGAGCAAGAGTGATCAGCCAATCAATGCAATTTTCTTTGATCACTTTCTTATCTTCAGATACTCACTATCCTCTTCAAAAATAGCTCTGTGTGTGAGCCACTACAACAGACTGTGGCAAACTATACACGAAGCTAGCTACCGCGCGAAATGACCAGATTGACAAATCCTCGAAACATAATACCCGTGAGAACCAGGTGAAAACAATTGCCTTTAAGTAATCTAATTTCTATGCATAACACAGTGATTGTTTATATCCTTTAATTTAACACTAATTTGACATATCGAAAATTCCTGGAATTGCGAAATGTATTTCTTGATGTCAATAATATTATATAGAAATTAAAAATCAAGTCAGATGAGATGATACAGTCAGTTACATTCATCAAATGCAAGAGAAATATTGGAGTTATTCCGCAACGTCGACTTCAGCAAGGCTTTCAATTATGCATTTGATGATTATTTCCTATTCTAAGGTAGACAGCTATGATATTCCTTGTATCAAATTTTATTTTTGATTCTGGTGATGCTAGACCAGCAAGACGTCTGAGCATGCAGACATTTTTATCTCACCAATCTGGTGCACTTTGCTGCTGGGGCGCTGGCAGGATTTCCGATGCCGGAAAATGGACCTAACCAGTGCTCCGAGTGATTCCCAAATACAGGAATTTCCAAAATTCTGGATGCCAGTCCCGAATTCCCAAAACTTTGGACTGAATTTTCTCGATGTTTTTGCAAGAAACAATTTCAGAAAAATTATTCGGCTTTTGCGATAATTGATCATGGCTTCACAATAGCTTCATCTCGTAACTGATTTTTGGATCATGATGAGGTTTTCGTTTTGTAGCAGGTCTATCTGAAGCGATCTGATACTTAATCAAGAGATTTCACTGTTTGTGTTGTACAACTCGTTCAGTCAACTGCTGTGGTTCATGATTTAAGTACTGTAGTTTCAGTACTATGCCTATTTTTCTTTATCAAATAACATAAATTCGGCTGTTCATGGGAAGGGGGTTTGTTTCTTTACTTTCGACATTGACTGTCGTGATATCTCGTCGTATAGTCAACCATGCAAACATGCTTGATTTTTCAGTGAATCCCTTCGTTGAGATGATGTGCCTGTAATGTAGCGGGCTATCATTAAAACAAGGTTGTCGTTATGCTTAGGTAGCGAACTGATACGAGAGTTAGGTTCATTTAATGTGAAAGTGAAAAGAAATTCATTACGCATTGATGTCTGTATAGAGTGATAAAGCTTTTTTATGGTTCAGCTATATGACAACTTTGAGCTGACTGACATCGAACAATTGAAACAATTAATACTTTCACTGCACTAGGCCTATTGGTAATTTGTAATCCAGCACTAGTTGTTTCAATTGTTCTATGTCATTCAGATCAAAGCTATCAAATTGCTTTAGCTACTGGTACAAGGTAACTCAGTGGCATCTGTCGTCTCTGCCTTTCAGTGCTATGTTTGTACATTACTATAGATAGATTAGATTCACTTTCCTGAAAATGATCGGCAGGTGCTGATCGAAAGATATCGCAAATATAAAGCAAATCAAAAGATTTTGGATATCAAACAGAACTTTTTTTCCCAACTCAACATAAATATAGGCTGCAGTTGTCACCGAAGATAGCGTGCAGTTTGAGACATCGAGAACATTTCACCCGTGGTCATTGGGAGAATTTCAGAGGCACGTCATCCCTCAAGTTCAAGTTGTGCATGAATCGATATTTGCAAGTTCTTAGTCCACTCTTCTGTCAGACAAGGTTGCTCTGACGTTGCAGTCGGATATTACTGGAAAAGGTGGTTTACCTTGACCTGCATTTCCTGGAAATTCCTCTTTGCGATCTTTTTTTAGGTAGAAGTCATGGTTCTACACCAATAATAGCAAGAAGCATGGTAGGTGTGATCACACATTTTTTCACAAATGTATGGTTTCTGTTCACCCTTTACATGCTCTTCTTCCACGTTGCCTGCCGAACTACGGTCATTTCCGCATGCCTCTGTATTTAATAGTTAAACGATCCCATTCTTTCCTGCGCTATGCATGCCCTCTCTTTAATTTGAAAGTTTGATTCTGTACAACATATTGTGTAACTTTATTTGCTTCTGCATACTGTTACATATCTGTGATTTACTCTGCCACTTGTGATGATCATTCATTGAAATAAACACATTATTACTATTTCTATTATTATCTACGAATGTCCTAAATAACCGAAAATCATCAAAGAAAAATGATATAATAACCGTCCGGCTTTCATGTCATGGTCAGCCGGTCAAGAATTTGAGCTTTGCAGTGAGGGAGATACCCTTCCGCTTCGATTTTGTGTCGTAATGAGAAGTGAATTTTCCCAATGATGTCTAAGGATGTTTGGTTGTTCAAGAAAGAATTGAAGCGTCCAATTCCAGAATTTTGATGGCCGTCATTCGACTGCATGTGTGAAAATGCATACTCGATTGCACCCCGCTATATGCTCATGCTGTCTGGGACGCTACATCGTGTTCGATCAAGCCTTTTGAATCGTGAAATTTTTGAACCAAAAATTTGAGCCATGAAGATTTGATGCGTGGACTTTATTGAAAATGTGCTGACATCAGATGTGATGTATGAATAGATATCCACGGTTTTCATTCTTCACTTTTCACCAAGTTACTTCAACGACACAATTCTCAGTTGATTACAGTCTCATACTTTATGCATTTGAAGGCTTCGACCATCCGTAATAGATTGTGCCAGTTGTACATATTGCCCCCGCAGATTCATTCCCTATCAAATGTGTCCGCGATATACGGTTATTTGCAGCAACCATTTTTCTTAAATTGCTCATATGAATATGAAATTTAAGCATTTTAAATTTGGAAAGCATATCCTGGTTCTGGCTTCCAAACCAAATCATATGCCTTCATTGTCACCGTCACTTGTCTACACTACATGTATCATCCACAGTACCCGTATGCGATTTGTCCTCATATTCTCCTCCCATTCTATGCCTTTTAATAGCAATGGGTCAATCAGAGAAATCACCGACGCATTTGTTCTCATCTGAACTGACGCTTCTCAAAGTCTGCGATGAGTTTTCTCCGCATGCGTTTTCAGATGCCAGTACATGATGTTCCGAGTCAGCTGACTTGAACGTGTCATCCAGCCGCAACAAATTCATTTGAACATATTCTGCAAAATTAGAGTTGAAATTTACCTCTGAAAGAAAGCAAGTAGGCTTAGACAAACAAAGGCTTTTGGATATTTTGTACGGGGCAATTATTCGCATACACGGTGATGCTTCTTATCCATCTACTCCACGAATATTCAGCGCTCACAACATTTCTTCATTCTCGCCCTGCGGAATCTTCTTTCACTCCCACAGTAGCATTGTCCGCATAATCCCTTAGTTTCCATCACATGACTTGCTGTTCTAATTTTGTGAATGTAAGATGAAGTGAAAGCAGCCTTCGTATAAACAAGCAGCGTAATTTCACGTGTGTGAAGTTAGCCGTACCAATATCCGTACCACATCGAAAATTGCGTGTGCCACTCTCGAAAACAGCATTTACACATAATTTTAGAGTGTGCCAGCTTGTGCCACTAGCAATTTTTCAAAATAATGCAGCAGTTTGCGAGAAATCGTCCATCAAAACTTCGAGGTGGTACGGATGTGAAGTTAGCCGTACCAATTTACAGAAAGAGTCTTAAATCGCATCTTCATGAATTTTCAACCACATGGACGTCTAAAATAACACGTCTAAAGCATGTGCCACCCACTACTTCGCCAAAATTCACAATAGTTACTGAGGAAATGGACAAAATGACCTCAAAATGGTACGGATGTGAAGTTAGCCGTACCACTTGTGAAAATCGCGTGTGCAACTCGCATCAACCCATCGAATACACTTATTGGGAGTGTGCCAGCTTGTGCCACCCCTCAGACAGCCCCAACTGTGTGTAGAATCCGCACAAATGCGGATTTTCCTCCGCATCCACGCCCACAGCCCATCCGTACCACTTGTGGAAATCGCGTGTGCAACTCGAATCAACCCACCGAATACACTTATTGGGAGTGTGCCAGCTTGTGCCAGCTTGTGCCACCCCTCAGACAGCCCCAACTGTGCGTAGAATCCGCACAAATGCAGATTTTCCTTCGCAGCCAAGTACCACAACCCATCCGTACCACTTGTGAAAATCGCGTGTGCCACTCCAATCAACCCACCGAATACACTTATTGGGAGTGTGACAGCTTGTGCCATCCCTCAGACAGCCCCAACTGTGCGTAGAATCCGCACAAATGCGGATTTTCCTCCGCATCCACGCCCACAGCCCACGTACATGTAGCTACGCGTGAATTGAGCAGGAATGGATTGAGGAAGGAATTCAAGTTGTCATATGCATGAAATGATCTCGAGATGAAAGAAGTTCCTGCTGTATTCACACGCCCCCTCTTACCTGCTGCAATCGGCACATGTATCTACATGTGGGTGTAGGCCTGCATAACAATTGCATGTACATGAAATTTGCATAACTTAGTTCCGTGACTGTCACAGTTTTTAAGGACATATTTAGACCTCTTCAGTGTCTTCCCTCCATGAAGTCCTAGCGCTTATCCATCACTTACAATACAACTCATTACTAAAATTTATGTTCAACTGCAATTACGGCCTATAAACAGAGGCGTCGCTAAGGAAACATCATTGAGGGTGGGTGTTTGCTAAATTTTACCTGATTTACAACTCGTAAGAACCAAAATTTACCTGATTATTGCACACACGCATACTCACACACATTCTAACATGTTTCAGCGCGCTATGTTTGACCGCTTTCGCGTGACAAATCAATATCATCAACCATATACTTTCTGGTGTCTAGAAAGGGTGAGAATTTCCCGACATTACGATGTGTTTTTGTGACAAGACGTGTTTTTGTGGCTAAGAACAACGTCAGTGAATATTGGAGCTGAATCGCCGGCAAACCGGCGGTTTACCTGAAATTTCTCATTTTACCTGAATCTTTTAATAATTTCATATTGGGGGGGGGGGTGTTACGGTCCCCCACACCCCCCAGTCGCGACGCCTCTGCCTATAACCATGCCTTCGTAGCATATTTCTACTGTCCTAATCTGTTGTCAAACATTACTAACAATGCCTGTGGGTAATATGAGCATGCTCTATCACCTATGCAAACTTATCTGACACATGATGACATGAAGGCCTATGCGCATGAAATATGGAAGTCATCATTGTGAAACTTTAACTCTTTCTTAAGACACGACCCAACACCAAACCCTAGGCAAACTTATACTCGTCTTGATCCTCTATTCACCTACAATCCAGATCCGAAGCCCTCATCCCTGGAAGCTAGCCCGTTCGCCAAACCTTACCGTAACCCTAACACTAGCCGACTGCATATTCAAACACAAATTTAACTGTTATTGGATTTCCGCTTCCCATGCCTTGCCCATTCGCCTACTACCTTCCATACACATAACAAATTATAACAACAGGTCATTAACTTCACATTTTATTCATATAGAAATTCACAATGACAAATTTCAAAAACAGACTGGTTTTCACATGAAAGATACAATTTGTCCAACTTTACCAAAACATATGTCAACAAAGTCGTGACACTGTCCCAGTCTACATACCACTATCATACACAGGAATATCACAATTCACCAAAAAAGCCACATCATGCTGAAACTCGTTCTTCGCAACGAGTTACACTAATTTCCACTATATTGAAGACTTCAGGACACTGAAGTGAAACAGAAGAGAAGTGCATTTCATTTTCCAGCTCACCAATCCACAATCTTCTGCTCATTGAACAGCTTTGAAAATTGATTCATTGCACTGACCAACACCAAGACACATCATTGACGGTTTCTGAAAATCCTTTGGGTTAGCGTAGACGACCTGTTGAAGAAAAAAGGAATAATATCTACAAGATGTTAACTGTTTACTTTCAACAGTAGAATTAGGGACTGACTGTCACAGTCAGATCCACAAATCACAATCGACATTGACTATGATATTCACGAGCAGAAGCAAGTAAACACGTCTAGCTAGATCACGTATTTTCTGCGAAATAAAATTGGGTCATTGTTGACTGTATCTTACATAGAAAATGAAAATGATCACGTTCCTGATCCATTGGCGCATTCATGGGTTGTAAATAGTTTTGTCTCAGATTCCTGCTCCTTACCAGGCCACTGTGGCGCGGTTATTCCGACGCAAAAATTCGTCTGAATAGTAATTTTATTGCTAATCCGTTATTCGCAAGAATTTATGCGTGCGAATAACCATTTCCTTGGTTTCTCACCATCGGTATGCTGATATTTGATCAAGAATTTATACATTCTCATACGATGATGAAAATCATCCCAGCAGCCATCTATAATACACATCCAGATACTTAAACAAATCAATCAAACTACCCTGAATGAATTATAGAGCAAGGTTTCGATGTCTCCTTAGTCAATGAATACATGCAATCATGGAAACACGAAAAATAAATAAATATTATAATCAATTTATCATTCAATCCAATTAATCTTTTATATTTCAGAGATGAAGCAAAAAATGTTGCGCACGAATCTTCAACAGCGTCAATCGTCGTCATGCAGTGATCAAACTAGATAATAAAAGGAATAGCCTTCTAGACGTTTTATCTTTCGTTTTCAGCACGATGTACATTATGGCACATTGTCATGCGTTGGCATTCTGAGTTCATTGTGGAGTTGTGCTTTAACCATGCACTTTAACGAGAAGGTTATGAACCATGAAGGACATATTGCAGACCAAAATACATTTGACTTGGAGTGGAACAGGATGAAGACAGCCTGGATACACAGCAAGTGTGAGGCAACTAAAGCTCTCTATAAAAATGTAAAGAGATAAAATATCATTTCCAAATGAGACCGATGAACTGCACTAAAATTATTATTGATGAAGTTGAAGATAGTTGATGCAAAAAACGTCAAATTGACATAGGGCCTATGCATCAAGCACTCAAATATGACATATGCATATCAATCATGCTCACTTATGTCCAATCTTTAATTGAGCATGTAAGTTTATAGCAACGATCACAATTGGCATAAGGCATCTGCACTTACATGTAATTATGCCATGCTTCTCTGGAATTTATTTTGTAATATGTGAGTATTAAGGTCATTATCATTGTATATCATGTCATTTGCCTGAAATTGAAGGCGTTTTGCAATTAACTACTCAGCTACTAATACTGTCATTCATTATTTTTGTGGCTGTAACAATTTGCAATGCATATCACGAGCAACGCAGTTCGTTCAGGGGAAGTGAAATTAATTTGAACATGTCCCGCACAAACTATATTACAAATCAGGTCACATCGAACCAAAATCCTCTGACAGTGCCCCATCGAAAAAATGGGACCACATGCTACTAAAAACTACTAAATATTGGAAAATCATTCCCTTAATAATTACTTATTTCCTGAAGAATTATCAGTGAATTTACATCATAGCCTCATGGCGCCTCTTTCAGAGCTGTGTCGGCTAGTGATGATCCAAGCGACTTGCACTGAATCCTTACTTGTCTTTCGCCATTGAACAATGACTAATTGCATTTCCAGTCACCTAGCGATAGACTTAGTATAGACCAACGGATTATTCACTTCGACCACAATTGAGCTACAAGCTTGCTCTATGACTAAAAAAGCATAAGAACCCAAAAAGAACCCGAGTCATTGAGTGGGTCACCGAATGGTGCCTTTGAACCAGTTTCATCACTGATATACACACTATCATGCTATAACTTTTTACTTTATAACCGATTTCCCTAGACATTCCAAATGTAAAGAATGATTTTAGAAATGTTTAATATAATCGCAGCTCCATCGCTGAAATTCATCCCAGGAGATATTATTTCAAAAGAGAACCGAAGCCTCTTGTATTGACGAACTTGGCTTCAAGGATTGCTACAATCATCATGCCTGATTGTTCGAATCTCTGTCTCAGTAGCCATGTATCTGAGGGTTGTTTCGAGGCACAAGTCGAATTTCTCTGATCGAGCCGGCTTGCGAAGTTGTCGTGGAGATGCTCTTAGAATCTAATTGTCATGGTGGTAGAAATCGATCACAATATCTGATGCATGCAAAAAGAGTCTGACATGTGGATTGGATTTCCTAAAATTGATGGAATCATGACAATTTGAACACTCTAAAGGTATTCATGACTTAGATAAGTGCAAGCGATAGTTGCATTGACATCCACTGCCAACTTATCTATATGTAGTTCTATATCATTCATGTGCAATCAAAAGTCCGAGATCAATGTGTCTGGCTGAAGATTAGGCGGCCTGAGCCTTCCTAGTCCCCTGTTCACGCGTGCCTGTAGGATGCAAAGCAGGGCCAAGAAAGGTGAAGCAAGACAAATAAACAAATCAAGACACACATTTATTTCATTAAGGGATTTGGAGTCAGAAATTTCTGAGCAGCTAGACACGGCAACAAAAATGGAAGATTGCTGCACCAGATAGCCGGTGTAATAGATGCGAGACCAAATATTTGCCGACTCAACCTATGCAGTAGCCATAGCCATTCCACCAACATCTGCTTATTCATTGCTCATTATTCATCTGCTGTATATACACAGTGCCCTACACATAGCACTCCCTTCTATTCTTTAGTTATCTATATAGGGTTGTTCCTAACTAAGCCAAGCAATCATAAGCTCCGTCCATCAGTCTGCAAGCCGATTTCACTGATCTAACTTCCTGCAATAAGACTGAACATTCAATGAAATAAAAGCTACCTACTTTCCCTGCTGCCTTGAAACGTCGTGTGCGTAGATATAGGCTGACAGCTTCGTTAATAGCGGCGGACCACAAAACTTCACGTCCAGCTGGTACGTTTAGAAATGCGTGCAGTGTTTAAACAAAATCTAACATACATTTAGAAGGAATTTGTGACAGAAACATCCTTGCACAAAGTACATCGATCTGTAGTTTCCGACATTGTCTCAGCATTTTCTGTAAAAGCGTTGATATTTCCTGACAGAGTGAACAATTCTCTATCCAATGAAACCAAGTTCGTTGTATGTTTTTGCAGGATAAAACCAACATAATGATCACATGAATGAAATATGACCAATTTTGAATTATCGCTATTTAAATACAACTACTACAATTTCTTGTAAAACCATTGACATTTCTGGTGGATTCAGAATTTCTGGTATTCAATGGGTTGAATCGAGTGGCACACGCGGTTTTCATAAGTGGTACGGATGGGTTGTGGGCGTGGATGCGGAGGAAAATCCGCATTTGTACGGATTCTACGCACTGTTGGGGCTGTCTGAGGGGTGGCACAAGCTGGCACACTCACAATAAGTGTATTCGGTGTGTTGATTGGAGTGGCACACGCGATTTCCACAAGTGGTACGGATTGGCTGTGGGCGTGGATGCGGAGGAAAAACCGCATTTGTGGGGATTCTACGCACAGTTGGGGCTGTATGAGGGGTGGCACAAGCTGCACACTCACAATAAGTGTATTCGGTGGGTTGATTGGAGTGGCACACGCGATTTTCACAAGTGGTACGGATTGGCTGTGGGCGTGGATGCGGAGGAAAATCTGCATTTGTGGGGATTCTACGCACAGTTGGGGCTGTCTGAGGGGTGGCACAAGCTGTCACACTCCCAATAAGTGTATTCGGTGGGTTGATTGGAGTGGCACACGCGATTTTCACAAGTGGTACGGATGGGCTGTGGGCGTGGATGCGGAGGAAAATCTGCATTTGTGGGGCATGGAATTCTAGATAATAACACCTGGAATGGACACTCTCTTTTCCCTAATACGATGAGAGGCTATTCATTCTCGACGCCTAGCGTCGCTGATTTCATCCTATGGGTAGCACATTAATAAGACAACTGCGCTGTGCGTTGACGGTGGATTTATAATTCACAAGTGATATCATTTAACCGTTTTTTATACACCTGATTTACGTGGTTTGCCTTTTTTGAAGCAATAACAGAACACATGTTTTTAATCCATCATGTATTTCTCTAGCGCCCAGAAAACTTTGAGGCCTTGGCTTTTGTCTTTGCCTTCTCGTTTCTTTCGGAGAGGCGCTTCGTGTAATTTTTTAAAAAACAGTTATACAGAAGATGTGTCATTTCATGAACATGGTCATGTCCTGCGGTACACATTGTGCGACCAAAAGCGTCAGGGTCATAGTCAAAATAGAAATTTTCGACAATCAACTGAAACAATTGTCGCGTCTGCTTAGACTGAAACAGCTTCAGCGACAAAGTTTAAGAAGAACTTATCTCTCTAAAAATTTTCCAACTACATACACCAAGTGAGATCACATGATTCAGAGGAAAAAATAAACCACCTCTATTTATTGAGTCAAGGAACTCATCTGACGATGTGTCTTCGTCAACGGATAAATGTCTATCATTATCATATTCGCTCACAGATGATGTAATTTAAGGGAAACATGTGGTGAATCATCTATTCAGCTTCCCATCCTAACGCCTTTTACTTAATGTGCTGACCAGCGAGCAATTATCATCAAGCGAGCCAAAACCTCTCCTCTGTTCAGCCATGGAATCCATGGTTCAGCCAGCCTCTCATCGTCCAGCGAGAGGAAGAAATTTAGGGAGTGTCCATTCCAGGTGTTATTATCTAGAATTCCATGTGTGGGGATTCTACGCACAGTTGGGGTTGTCTGAGGGGTGGCACAAGCTGTCACACTCCCAATAAGTGTATTCGGTGGGTTGATTGGAGTGGCACACGCGATTTTCACAAGTGGTACGGATGGGCTGTGGTACTTGGCTGCGAAGGAAAATCTGCATTTGTGGGGATTCTACGCACAGTTGGGGCTGTCTGAGGGGTGGCACAAGCTGGCACACTCCCAATAAGTGTATTCGGTGGGTTGATTGGAGTGGCACACGCGATTTTCACAAGTGGTACGGATGGGCTGTGGGCGTGGATGCGGAGGAAAAACCGCATTTGTGGGGATTCTACGCACAGTTGGGGCTGTATGAGGGGTGGCACAAGCTGGAACACTCCCAATAAGTGTACTCGGTGAGTCGGTGGGTTGATTGGAGTGGCACACGCAATTTTCACAAGTGGTACGGCTAACTTCACATCCGTACCTTTTTGAGGTCATTTTGTCTATTTTCTCAGTAACTATTGTGAATTTTGGCGAAGTAGTGGGTGGCACATGCTTTAGACGTGTTATTTTAGACGTCCATGTGGTAGAAAATTCATAAAGATGCGATTTAAGATTTTTTCTTTAAATTGGTACGGCTAACTTCACATCCGTACCACCTCGACGTTTTGATCGACGATTTCTCGCAAACTGCTGCATTATTTTGAAAAATTGCTAGTGGCATTCTGGCACACTCTAAAATTATGTGTAAATGCTGTTTTCGAGAGTGGCACACGCAATTTTCGATGTGGTACGGATATTGGTACGGCTAACTTCACACACGTCTTAATTTTCACTATTTGTATACAAAGCACTTTCATCACAAGCTCTAGTTTAGGCCCGTATTCATAGTGGCAGCTTCAGCTATGTCTTAGACGCAGCTAAGCTACGACTTGGCTAAGACACGAATTTCATTGCTATCTAACTGGGATTCATAAAGATTTCTTAGAATAGCCGTGACTAAGCTGCCGCTAAGCATCGAAGAACCAATCAGCTTCAAACCTTGATTTCTCGCATGCACGCATTGTGTGAACACAGCTGTGAGGGAGACTGGCTGCATTGTACTCGGCCGTCTGACGTTTGACAATGTCCCGGTCTGAAGAGCGCAAGCGGAAAGCACCTTTTCACGATGATGAAATTGCTGTTCTGGCATAAGAGTACGCCAAGGATAAACGCATTTTTGAACCGTTGCCTGGTGACAAGTCCAGTACATAAATGCGAAAAGAGTGCTGGCAGAAAATTACGTCGGTTTTGAACAGCCGCTTCGGACACGGGTGAACGTGGGAGCGAGCCTCAAAGAAGTGGAGCAACTGCAAGCAGATGACAAAAGAAAAGCTGGCACAACAGAGAAGACATGCCCAAGAACAGGCGTGGCTCTCCTATCTCTGCACTTCCGACCTGCATGACTGCAGTGGCTACTGTGTATGATGGCAGTGCCTCTTTTCATGGCATCACAGGTGGCCTTGAGAGCGGAGCACCTGCCATTGATCGTAGACAGTTTGATTTGGGTAAAACTGAAGCCCACACTCACTCTGCTATTGAGACGCCTGACAGAGAGGAAGAGAGGATTCATGCGAGTAGCAGCTTCCAGTCTACGGTGGAGAACGTCACAATGCACGAGTTGGAGCCAGTTCAGGTACGACCAGACGGTCCTCAGGCGTGGACACGGGAAGCAGGGGACACAGGGTTCCCTCGAACGAAAGGAAGCGTGCCTACCGATACTGAGATACGCAAGATGCAGGCTACTGTGCTGAAGAAGCACTATTATGTGCTTCAGGTACAGCATGACTGTTACACCATGTAGAGAGAACAGCTCTCACAGAACTTGGGATATGAAAATAATATTTAGTACAAAAAAAAACAGTATAGTCATTTTCTTCATGCTCTCTTATACGAGTGGTATTTGATAAATAAGATAAAACTGTTATTGTAATCAATCGTTGTTTTCTTTCCGGACATTATCACAGTTAATTTTTATCACAAAATTTATCAAAATTTCATTGCAAAAACGAAGCTGCTATATTGTCACGAATAATCCTCCACCTTCATTTACTTGTTCATCTTCAGCTTGGTTGTCTTAGACATGTGTTCCTTCATCAACATTTTCCATTCTACCCATCTCTGGCAAAGGCATATTGCGAGTGATAGCAATGTTATGTAAAATCACACATGCCGTGGCGAGCCTGCAAGCCTTTTCGGGAGTTACTTGTAGCTCCTTGTGTAGTAATCCAAATCGTCGCTTCAAAATGCCAAAAGATTGCTCAATGCGCATCCGAGTGCCACTATGAGCAAAATTGTATCGCTCTTGACCTTGTGCATTTGGCACTGCATACGGAACTAGCATAAAAGCACTACCAGGATAGCCGGCGTCTCCCAGCAGATAACCAACCCTGTGAAAAAAACGTTCCCGGCCAGCAGTTATGGTTCCTGATTGGTCGATGTCGGGCCAATGACGTTGCATCGACATAGCGCCATCAAACTGTCGCCCTAAATCCCATTAATATGCCAACGACAAATCCTGCATGAAAACCTGCCCTTGCAGCATTGAGACAACTCAATAATATCCATGTTATAATAATTGTATTTATTATATATAATAGTTAATAAATACATAATATATAAATAGTAGCATCAGGTATAATACTTATTACGGATGCATTCAAGTAGCATTCTTTTAAATTCCACCAGAGGACGAGAGAGTCATGGTCTCGAACTTTCAATGCACTCAGACGAGCACTAATTTTCATGATACTTTACAACCAATGAGAAATAATGGAAATGCCGATCGAACCTCAAGCAAGTGTAATTTTGAGTCCGGTGGATGTATAAAAGCATCCATCAGGATTCAAAGCTACCGAATTTAAGGTTTTGAACAGTACTAAAAAATGAAAGAATCAATGAAACTCATATTATACATGTAAAGTGAATTGCTTTCATTAAAAAATGCTGTACTTAAGGGTCTGTTCACTGTTCAACTACGTCATACTACAGTTGTATGCATATAATTTTAACAATCAAACAATAGCAATTTATGATATTCACTTCTCATACATGTAACGTGTAATTCGTGTATTCTACTGTAATTTTTATTAAAAGATTTTTAGAAACACAGATTTTCCGCTATATCCTAATGCTCTATTCAATGTAGGTAATTTTTCATTTATTTTGATAGCTTCAATGATTCTAATAGAATTCTGAGTTATTTCTACCTTGATATTCAACTTCAAAGCAGTTGTGTATTCTATTGCTACATGCAGTACATCTACTTAAGTGAGTGCTTACTGCCGTGTTACCTTTTATGTATTCACTTATTCGTTGGTGAAATCGTCTTTTTGCCTATTGGGTATCAGGATCAACCTGACATGTGAATTGATACAAAAGGCATGATTTCAACAACTTTGGTGTTTTATCTTTCAGATTTAAGTATACTGACTTTTGGAGTTTGAAAGACGACATTTACGTTCAAATCCAACATTCGAAAAAGTTTTTTATATTTTACGTCTATACTTTTTCGATATAGTTTGCAAATGCAGAAATCGGAAAAAAACATTTCTGTCCATCTATTGTACCTATCTTCCGAAGTATTTTTACATTTATCGCTAAAATTTATTATTTAAGAGATTTCTTAACATACTGTACACAAATTCTAGTAATTCAATTACATACTCTGTTACATAATTCCGGTATGTATAACCTAGATGCATAGGTATGTATAGATGGACAGAAATGTTTTTTCCGATTACCACATTTGCGAGCTATAGCGAATACACGAATTACACGTTACATGTATGAAAATGAATATCATAAATTGTAGTTGTCTGATTTTTAAAATTACGCAGATCTAATTGTAGTATGACGCAATTGACCAGTGAACAGTCCTTAAAAAACTCACATTATAATGTCCATGTTTTCCAATCCTCCTTCGGAAATTCACCTTGCTTTATTCGATTATTCGACTGCACGGTATGTAATTCTAATATTTGATCACATTTTGAAATCACTTCAAATGACTTTTCGGCAATAATATCAATCACATCAACTTAATGGTTTTCAGCGAAGATGGAGAGACTATAGGTCGATGAGTCGGAAAGATGTGAATCAAAACGTGTAGCAATGAAGATGGAGAACTATTTCCAAAATGAAAAAAAGCGCCGGTATAATACGAAAATTGGTTGTGAACGTCGAAATACGACAGAATCCTCTAAATCTCCAAAACACGAATGAATAACTGGAGGTGTCGTTAAAAGCTTTGAAAATTCATGCCTAAGACCGCAGAACGATGTAGCTACATGTATTAACGCTGGTGCTGAGCTGACTGATGAAAGTGAAAACACGCACGATAGACCGGGAGCAAATGAATGACGCCTGGATGCAGTATACAGTTTCTCTCCGCTCCCATCCTCTGTTATGTGACTCATTGAATGAAGGCCGGTTGTATCATTAGTTTGGCAGGCGATTGATGAAGTTATTTACTCTAGTGGAGAGGTGTGTGAACACAGATGGAAGAGGATTCTTACGTCATTGTGACTGATGTACAGACCCATGGAATTCTAGATAATAACACCTGGAATGGACACTCCCTAAATTTCTTCCTCTCGCTGGACGATGAGAGGCTGGCTGAACCATGGATTCCGATGGCTGAACAGAGGAGAGGTTTTGGCTCGCTTGATGATAATTGCTCGCTGGTCAGCACATTAAGTAAAAGGCGTTTAGGATGGAAGCTGAATAGATGATTCACCACATGTTTCCCTTAAATTACATCATCTGTGAGCGAATATGATAATGATAGACATTTATCCGTTGACGAAGACACATCGTAGATGAGTTCCTTGACTCAATAAATAGAGGTGGTTTATTTTTTCCTCTGAATCATGTGATCTCACTTGGTGTATGTAGTTGGAAAATTTTTAGAGAGATAAGTTCTTCTTAAACTTTGTCGCTGAAGCTGTTTCGTCTAAGCAGACGCGACAATTGTTTCAGTTGATTGTCGAAAATTTCTATTTTGACTATGACCCTGACGCTTTTGGTCGCACAATGTGTACCGCAGGACATGACCATGTTCATGAAATGACACATCTTCTGTATAACTGTTTTTTAAAAAATTACACGAAGCGCCTCTCCGAAAGAAACGAGAAGGCAAAGACAAAAGCCAAGGCCTCAAAGTTTTCTGGGCGCTAGAGAAATACATGATGGATTAAAAAATGTGTTCTGTTATTGCTTCAAAAAAGGCAAACCACGTTAATCAGGTGTATAAAAAACGGTTAAATGATATCACTTGTGAATTATAAATCCACCGTCAACGCACAGCGCAGTTGTCTTATTAATGTGCTACCATAGGATGAAATCAGCGACGCTAGGGCGTCGAGAATGAATAGCCTCTCATCGTATTAGGAAAAGAGAGTGTCCATTCCAGGTGTTATTATCTAGAATTCCATGACAGACCATATAAAGTCTTTCAATTAGGAGAGGGAGAAAGAGAGAAAATTTTACCATCACCTTGCCATCTGGCAGCCGGCAGTGACGTCCACCATCGACACTCACCCAATGCGACGGCAATCGGCCATTAATGGACCGATGCGTTTTTTTACACAGGGAAGATGTGGTCCCTGTTGCAATGTGTTGTACAATTGGCTTTGGCGAAAAATAAATGAATCATGACAACTTCCTGGCCAAGCGGCATAAAAATTTGTAAATCGTCTTTCAGCATCGCACACTGCTTGGCAATTCACAGAATAATAGTTTTTTCTATTTATGGAGGCGTATGAGTCCGAGAACTTGGTGCTTTGATGCGTATATGTGTGCAGTCGATGCAACCGATCACAGAAGGTATTCCATGCAAGTCGTAGAATAAAGATTTCTGTCTATTCAATTCTTCACCATTCGGAAATTTGATAAAATTGTTCATTTCAGTTAATAGACAGTCTGTAATTTGTGTTTTATGCATCTACTGGCGCTAGGTTGCGAGATGTTTACGAGGTCACCACATACAATTTGAAAAGAGCCTTGTCGCGTAGTATCTCAAGGCAGTAGCCAGCTGAACAGAAGGTGAGATTGACGACCACGGTTGCTGTTGATATTTGGCATGTGTTGCTCTACTATTTCGGAAAGATATGCAAGTCCAGCACTGTCAAAGCGGCAGCGCTCAACAAATTCCGTGTCGCAGAAATTCTCAAAAGGATTTTCAACGCAGTGATATCTCTTCCGTCGGTTGTTTCTGGCAATGAAGTAAGCCATAACTGTAGAAATGCAATTCATGACCAAACCAAGTCTTTAATATAGAGTTTAGACATCTAAAAAGCTATCTAACTATTATAATGGAACCTGAAAGACGCCATCTAAGCTCTAAAAAATAGCTGTGAACTATGAATACCAATATCGTTTAGTTAGCTACAGCTAAGCTGTAGCTAAGATATAGCAGTGACTATGAATACGGCCCTTAGTCACACTTAAGTTACATTAGATTCACCCACGCCATCTTCAAAAACTGCATCGAAAAACATTCCACCAGCCAAGCACATCCCGCGTCTGGATAGTAAATGCAATGAATTTCTTGAAGAATTTGCTCAAGAGACTAGGAAAATGCAGAGCGTCTAGCCGAAGCCTTAACAACTCACGATTAAGTCAGATGGGGTGAAGCTACATGCAAAATGGAGTCGAAAACCTAAATTAACAAAACATGAAATTTGATGAGGAAGTTAAATACTTGCCAATGCCCCATTTCCACTGCAAGATAGAAAGTGAACGAGAACGGCGTCGCCCACCACTTTATACACGTAGGGAAAGCATTAACCAACCAGGCGAGTCAAAAATGCGAGGCAAATATGAAATGGCGACAGTTTCTACGAAGAGACTCGAGACAAACTGACGTGGTCCCTCCTGTAACACCTCCGAAGTAACCTCTCCCGTGAAGGACCTTAAACATGGTAAAGTCACCAGATACGATGAAGTATTTCCGGAGTAATTGAAAAACATCGGTCCCTCTGCCTTGATATGGCTCTCACAATTTTTCCCATGCGTTTTTTGGAGCGGGAAATCCTTGATAGTGGCATCGCGAAACCAAAAAAGGACAGCACGAAAACTGCGAATCATCACCCGATGTCACTCCTTTCTGTTGCATTCAAGTGACTGGGAAGATGAATTTTACGACGAGTATCCGATATTACTGCCTAACTCCTGAAAATTACACAGACTGGCTTTCGCAAAAGACGTGGCACCCAATGCCAGGTTCTGACACTAAGAACACATTGAAAATGCATTCCAGCATAAATTGAAAACTTGAGCTGTCTTCCCAGACCTCATAGCAGATTGTAATACGAACTGGCATAAAGGCTTACAAGTCAAAGCTGCTAGGATTCTTCCGAGATAGACCGTTGGTATGGTGGCATACTTCCTCCAGGACATTTGTTTTCTGTGATTCAGAGAGAAGTACCACGGTACCTGTAGAACCATCTCAAGGTCATACAGTTAATGTGCCTTTGTCGTCAGACACAACATCTTGATTAAAATTTAGCTGAAACTTTCTGTCTCTAGATACGTTTTGGTATACATTACCGATAGGAGCATTATTGATATACATGGTATACATTACCGATGCAGGATAGCAAATGACCTGAAGACTTAGCTGGTACTTCCCTCTTAAGACTTTTTTTATGAGGCATGAGTCGCAGAGGGAGACAAGACAATTTTCTCTATTTTTAGAGGACTGACTGAAGTCTCTGATTTAGTCCCTACCGCAACCGCTCTAATCTTTTAATCAGAAGCGAGCACAAATGCTTCATTTTTCTAGAGTGAGGCATCATTAACTAAAAATAAATGTTTTAGCCAGACACATCGGCCATATTGAAAGAGTTTTAAAAAAACTTCAATCCGTATCGATTTGGATCTACATGTATTTTTTTATCCTGTCTGATGAGAGCAGGAACCGGGTGGAGCTCGGCAGACGCGCAGATTCGCAGCAGCCATGTGTAGACTGTACTGCATTCTCCGAAAATCGTATTTTCATCCTTGTTCCCTGCAGATTCAACCACTTAGCTGTCAAGCCTCAAATGTTCATCAATCAAGTGGAAGAATTGGATGCTTCCAAATTGAACCAAGGTTCTTTAGTATCAAAAGCACTTCTTCAGAAGTGTTTTAAAGGCAGGGTTCACTCAAAAATTATTTTTCGCATGCCAGCTCATATTCACACAACAATGGTCACTGTGTATGTCATTGATTTGCTCTATTGCCTGCCACTTTAAGGTGTGGAACATTCCCCTTTTATCGTGATGACATCATCTATTTCTATCAGCCGGTTGATCAACACTGTCGCTGTCATCGAATCGGAGAAAGCTACACGACTTCGAATCCAGTTTCGTCTATTTTTATTACAAAAGGATGATGAAACAAAATGATGTTGACATTTTAGTCCTTGGAAGACATCATAGTCCCTAGACAATAAATGCGGTATAAACAGAATAAGCAACTTCCCAGTAATCATTAGGCTAAAAGGTTTTGGTCGAGTTCGGTTTCCTCTTGGATATTTTTTCGGGTCGGATTGAATTATTCATTTTGACAGCCACAAACCTCTGGTTTCCACTACTGCAACCATTGACGCTCCAAGATATCACGCTTAACGAAAGAATTCTTAACCTCGTCTTTTCCTTTTTCAGGTTGCATCGAAAGCGCGATCGTGATCCCACGCAAGTATGACAGTTATTTTATGAAATACATTAAGAAGCAAAACTGGGCGACAATGAGCCGGTTGGTTGCCGGCGATACCCCCACCCTTGAGTGGTTAATACTGACTATTGTTCAGGGGGACCCAGGACCATGTTGTGAGTTGTGGTGGCGATATTCAGCAGCACTCCTCTATCCATATCAAGCAGATTATATTTTCAGATGTAGCTCTATGATTGACTAACATTAAATGTGCTTCCCCTCAAGTCAAACTTTTTTGTCAGCTAAATTGACCGTATATTTCGGATCTCGACGAGAAGTGCGTTTGACTTTGCTCTTAATAGATTAACTTCGAAAGGTATCTTATAATAAGCGAGTGTGTGCATTTCAATATGTCTGATACCATCTGTCCCGAGATATGTGGTCAATCAAGGATAGGGCCTACTATCCAGCCACCAATGCGGTTTGCAAGGAACAAGGCCGAAAATGAGACTTTTACATAATGTTCTGGAGCATGAGTGCATTATATGACTACTACGAATCTGCACGTCTGCCAAGTTCTATTCGTTTCATTTTCTTGTCAGACTGGATCAAAGGGAATAAAGGTAGCCTAAATTAAATTTGGAAGCTGACTGAGGTTTCCGAAAAAAGACATATGTCTGTGGTTCTCTGATTAAGTGAGGAAAGCATGGTGTCTACAGAACATGTAGAGTTTTTTTGGCTTGGAAGTTCTGAAGGTCATACAATCATGTGTTAATGTTGTTAGAGTTAGCAAAGAGTTAGATTTATTTAGAGTTAGAAAATATCCTAATATTGCAAGCGCAGCTTTTTGGTTAAAGTTTAGCTGAAACTTTATGCTTTTAACCACATTCTTGCATACATTGAAGCATGATAAATACATGAAAGAATATGACTTGAAGACATTGTCTAAGTCTTCATTGACCAGAGAAACAAACAAGAATCTCATTTCTGCGAAAGCCTGAAGTCTGCTTCATATGGGATGTGCGCACATACATGTGTTTCCTCTGATCCTGTCTTGCAAGAATGGGAACCTGGTAAAACTCTTCCGACGCGCAGATTCGTAGTGGCCATGGGGTGTATAATGTAGATACCACAACATTCTGTGATAGCTCATTTTGGGTCTTGTTCCCTGCAGAAGCTAGTATTGGCGACCGTACTAATAGTGGAATACCGATGCATGAAAAAAGTTAACTCTTTCAAATCTTTTTTGCAATCGGAGATAATATCTACTTACATAATTTTCTGAAGTATTCTGCTCGTTAACAATAGTAGGACACTTTTTCATGAAAGTTAGATCAATTTAATTGAAGAAAATATGTTGTATTGATTAGTAAAAAATGGGTGTACTGGTACTCGTGCAGTGTGAGTGCATTTTTGGCGGAATTTGTAGAACTATCGCGGACGGCTTGCGTGACTTTGAGTATTTTAGTAAAACCTTCCATCTGTATGTAATAGAAGGAAGTGTGCACAATCGCTGCTTTGGTTTAGTAGAGCGTTTAATAGTTGAAATGCCTTGCTGCTAAAAAGTTTATTTAAATTTTCGCCGGTATGACGGCCTGGTTACAGAAAAAATGATAATACAAAATATTCCAAAAGCCAAAGATAGCTCAAAATATCAATGTTTGTGGCTCACAGTTTTCATCTCTATTATTTAGAGCAGGTCTTAATCATGGACATCTATTGTCTTAATGATTTTCTTGATGAAACTCAAATTTGATGGTATTGGAGTCAGAAGCTACTACGGTCATTTACAAAGAGTTATTTGATAAGCACGTTTATAGATGGTTTTGAATGTTTGACTACTTGTGTGTAAGATGTTCTATGTAAATGGCGCACACTGCACAGTACTGCCGACGTAAAATTTAGAACATGTACATATTATTTTATAAACCATCTATCGTTACCATGTTTCTTTCTCATTTATTTTTGCAATCTGAAAGTCCAGAATCCCTTATGCTTGAATGTGACTTTTGTAGTGCATTTCTCTAAGCGCAAGAATGGTGAGATATACGAGCAGGTAAGTCGACACTGGAAGATTCCTATCAGTTTGTTGTTGACGGAGTCAGAAATGAAGGGAATGATCAGGTGATGTAATGAAAGTCCTGGATTTTTCCTTTCCAACACAGGTTATTATCAAGCTTGACACTCAAAAATTGAGTGGTTTGTCATTTAGTTAAAGGACCATGGTTCCTACGCTTCTTAAATCTTAAAACTCCTTAAATCTCCTTAATTTTAATTTCCTCCTTAAATCTCCTTAAATGTCCTTAATTTTTTGAAAATCTTCTTAAATTTCTGGACTTTGGATTGATTCCGTAACGGTGCGTGGTGGGTGATGAATCAATAACATAGTAAACTGTACCGTCTCTCATTCTCAGCGTCGATTTTTTGCGCAAATCTTCGGAAAATCCTATTTTCATATTCCTATTATATTTATTAAGACCTATTTCAATAATACTTCTGCATGAAAACGTTTTCATTGTATTTCTTTTACTGGATAATGAAATGAATGAAATAAAACGTATCCGTGTAGTTATAGCTTACCATAGTACGCATGTATTTTGAATGTATAATAATTTTATTCCAGAATAACTTCAAATTCTTCGTGTTGATAAGGTGGGGCAAACATTGTTTCATGTATAAAGCCAATAGCTGTGACTAGGACAACCACGATTTTCAACTTCGAATCCAAATCATGTTTTATGGATTTTTTTATGTATTCAGAGGTAGTTTGTGATGAACAAATAGAAAAATCATGAGAGTGAAAGCAATCCAGCCTTGTTTCTTTCAGCTGACTTTACTTTATACTCGTATTTTCTCTTGGATTGCGGAAATCAATATTCTTCATCAATTGTAATCATTTTTCTAATGATATTTTTTATGATATACATGTACATTTAACAAACAAAACTTGGCTTTATATTTTGCTCCTTGTTGATATGCTCTTGTTTCCATTGTTACGAATTGCTTAATCAGGTCAGCAACTTTCAACATTGATGAGCCTGCACCTGCCCTGTGTATTCGACAAAGTGTAAAGGTAAAGAATTGTTATCATTACGAAAATTCAAATTCACAGGATCATGATTGCTTTTGAGCGTACTTTTCCAAATGTAAAGATTATACAGAAAGAAATATTTTTTGATTGATGACACTAATGGAGTTCCAAAACGAAACAAATTTTTTCCATGAACATTGGATATACATGGCTCAATGGAATTTCATATCACAATTTACAAAATGACTTCTCAAATTTGGGACTACTTTTGAGACGGCATACTTCGGATTTGGAATCGTTCTTCTTAGCAGAATGTGACTATCAGAGAGTCGAGAATTCACCTTTTCTATACTTCCCTAGGTGGAGGATCGAACCCTGGACCTTCTGTACATTATGTTATCGGTGCGGTCACTTAACCAACTGAGCCGTCATACCTCCTTAAATTAAGTGATTAATGTTCTTAAAATCTCCTTAAATCTCCTTAATTTTTGAATCAGAAAAAGCGTAGGAACCCTGAAGGACGCTACTGATTTCAGTGAGGCGTTCTCTTTTACCTTGATCATCTGAGCATGTTTTAGTCTTCTTTGTTTTTCGTTTTTGATTATGTTGATCCTTTGTTCTGTCATAGCTTCTGACTCAAATGCCATAAAAAAGCGTTTCAGAGAAGCTTTCTAAATATAATCATAAAAACATACTCTGAATAATAGAGATGAAAACTGTGATCTGCAAACATCTTTTTCTGTGGCGAGGACGTCATACCGACGAACATGTAGACAAACATATTATTCAGCAGGAAGACATTAAGTCAAACTAGACGTATAAGGACGTTGGCTAACAGAATTATATATACAAGGACATATCATTGTCGAAGAATATGTACAAAATGTACGTGCTTGGCAAGGTAAGATGAAATTAGAAATTAGTCTTTCTGTATACACAGATTAGGCCTTCATCTATGAATGTACAAAGCTTCCAAGACTCCCAGATGTCCTTACTTCGTCCACGCTTCAACACCGATATCGACGTCACTTTTGTACTGCATGAGACACTTTGTAATGTTACTTGTTGATCTCCTTTAGTTGGTATCGCCCATGAGCATCGATTAGGTGACACGCTCCGCAACTCGTTGAAAACTTGAGACAGTCTTCTTTCTGTGCGGCCGATGTATCTAGTACCGTACACACATAACTAAAGTGGTAAATCACACCAGATAAGGCCGACGTGGCCAAACGGACTAAGTGACGGAGCACTTTCAAGTTGACGGTAAAGAATACTAAGCAGGTTTCTGTACAGAGCTTCTTCTTCAACATATCATGGCTGCTATCACCTTTGTTTGGGATGCATATTTTCACCATCTGTGTGTTTAAACAAAATATCGGTGGCTTCGTCTTCATAAATCATAGGAGCACTGTGCTTGTCTATAAGATAATTGGAGCACATTTCTCAAAATGTCAAGATCAAGCGGCTAAGATTCTCCGGCGAGCAGATCTCTCGGGCTCTTTGTCATGGAGTCTTTGCCAAACCAATCTTGTAGGTAAGAGGAACGAAGCTTCAATAGTTGACATATAATCCTGGTCGTGTGTTCTTGTGGTGAAATAACATTAAAGGATGACCGAAGCCGCTGCGAATAACCACTGCGTCTAGGAAAGATAGGCGATTTACCTCTTCACTTTCCATCATAAATGATAAACTGCCATGAATTTCTGACACTTTGTTGAGGATAACATTTGCCCCGGCTTTTCTGTTTGCAACCATGAATATATCATCAGCATATCGAATAAACAAACTTGAGGGACGATATATAGATGAAGTCAATTTGCTCTCCGGAAATCCAAGGAAAATATCCCCCAGCGTCGGTTCCAGTGGATTGCCCATCGTTGCAGCATAGATTTGTGTTTAAAAGTTCCAGTTGAATAGAAAATTGACATACTTCACTTTGAGAAGTAAAAGCTGATTTAGAAAACGAATGAGATATTAAGTGAGATGTGGTGGTTGACCAATATTTCCTCAAAAAAGTCAATAGTTTCACAGATAGGAGTTTTGGAAAACAAAGATACAACATCAAAAGAGATCATGACTTCATCCTTCAAATTGACTTGGGATAAACGATCGACAAATTGAAGCGAGTCTTTTACAGAAAATTTGTTTACTACTGCTTAAACTGGTTTCAAAATATTGTAGGCTCATTTCGCAAGAGAATGCTTTGCAGATAAGTCTTGCTCAAGATCGGGCGAAGAGGAACACCGCTCTTGTGCACCTTCGGAGAAACTCACAGACAGGGAACCTTTGAACCTCACGCTTACTGCTGATATGTGATGTTCATGCACACACTTCTTAAGATAGGATATTCATCTTCTCAAACTTGTGAACTTCGTCAACTTACTTGGATTTGAGCTTGAATTTAGAGGTCTCACTCAAAAGCTCCTCCATCTTTTGAACTCATTGGGACTTGTCCATGACCACAACGCTTGAACCCTTATTAGATTTTGTTACGACAATATTGTTGTTGGATCGCAGCTTCTTGATAGCTTCTAGGTGAGCACTGGACAAAACTGTATTTTGGCTTTACAGCGACTGCCACTGGCTTCATGGAGACAATCTTGGAGGCAGGATGCACCAGTGCAGTTGTAAGAGCATGTAGCTAGCAGGTGCGAAGGCGCCTATGACCTGCGGTTGGCGCATTGTCATCTCTATTTCTGCATCTATGTCTTCCTTGGACCATTAATTCGGACAGATAAAAAAGACCAAATCACAGTGCTTACTTTACAACAGCAGTCAATTGATGAGTAAAAATATTCTCAATGAGCCTTTCAACATGTTTGAAATTGAGCATATCATCAATCAACTTTTAATTTAAGTTTTTAAAGTTTTAATTTGATTTTTAACTTTTTAATTCAAGTTTCGTGTTACACTTCTTCTCAGTAGCAAGGCGGTTCTTTTTACCACCTCTGCTGTTAATTTTCGGCAATGAAGAAATAACAACAATGGCAGATCCATCTCCAAATCAAGAACATACACGCTGTATGGCATTAATTAAGAATGTTAGTCAATTTTGATTCTTGCTTTGCATTCTTTGTGTAAAGGAAATGATCACAAGCCGCATCAGATAGCCTCACATAGCCCGTGAGAACAATGAAGATAGCTAAATTGGATTTAATTCTTCGCCAGTTTGCAATGAAATTCTAAGTTTAAACCACAGAATTAGACCGGTGTTACGATATTCAGCTTCCCTCAGTTTTATATTCCTATCAGGAAAAAGAGTTCTTGGTCTCATTTTCCTAGTAGGAAACTTAAAACCGTAACCGAGCTTAGATTTTCCGGTAGGAAGCTGAGGCAGAGAGAGAGAGCGAGTACTGTAACACCGGTCGTCTCTTCCTCTGTTTGACTTGAAGGGAAGCATTGGAACATGTAATGCCTATGAAATGGCACAATCTGCTGACATAATACCATAGAAATAGAACAATAAGCAACCAGTTCAACATTAAACATTCCAAATTGTGCAAAGTTTCAGTGACTGTTATAATAGCAATTATCTAGTCATGTGTCGATATCGGTGTTCGAAGTAAGGACATCTGGAAGTCTTGGAAGCTTTGCACATTCATAGATGGAGGCCTAATCGGTGTATACAGAAAGACACTCTTTACAATCTCATCTTGCCTCGGCAGTATTCCAAGCATGTACAGTTTGTACATATTCTTTAACAATTGGAAAATCATTAACATGAGACAGTCGGAATTTATCAACATCGCTGCTAGTCCATCTAAGTCAATAATTAGTTCTAATTATGGGCTGGCAGTTGGCTATTAGTAACGCTATAGTGAACTATAAAAGACATACAATAACGTTCTTTAATAACATTGACTTCAGTAGCGCTGAGCGAGCTTCAGCCACCTCGTGAGTTGAAAATGTAGGCCTTCGTTTTCTTCTCACGCTGACAAGCATCATACAAAGAACATCGCGGTACAATTTCCTAATCAATATCATTATGCTTGGTATTTTTCTCTCTGAAGATCATATCTTGATGACGTTTCCTGGACACGGTCATCTTTTTTTTCTTTGTAGCACTCTACAACAATTATACTACATCTTTGGCTACTCTCTCTAAGGACCACTTGCTAAAGTTTCGTATTACCGGTGATTTCAAATATTAACCAGTTCTTGACCAGTTGAAAATGATAAAATGGCAACATCACTTATTCCTAATACAGTCCGTTTCATAAAAAGTGGATCATCCTAAAATTTGACTAAATAAAACATAAGTATGATACAGAAAGCATTTTTCATGTTATTTCATGTCCCTAATATATTTAAATGTCCTTATATAATCTGATAAGCTATGATACAGTAACGGTTCTTAAGAAGCCAATATTTTGTGGCCCTACCCTTATTGTCAATGACATTACCAATTCGTCTAGGCATTGATTCGATGACATCGTTGACTTTTGACTGATCTAACTTTCTCCACTCTCTTTTTAACAGTGACGTAAGTTGTGATACGCCATCTGTAGGTAGCAGTGAACGACGAACGCTACGTTATAGAATACTCCATACATTTTGTATGGGATTCAGATCAGGAGAACGAGCTGGCCAAGATAATGTCCTAAGCCCTAATTGAGACTTGCATAAGTTGACTCTACTACTCCTGTGACACGTAGCATTATCATCCATAAATAACCAAGTCGATGGATCACCAAGTTGATCTGTCATTTGGCCAATGTTCATTCGTAAAACATTCACATAGCGTTCAGAATTCATGGTTCCTTGCTGTATGTGAAGTTCAGAGCGGCCATTGGTCCAAATGCCAGCCCAAATCAATAGAGTCGCACCACCTTGTACCCGGGGACGATGTAAATGTCTCGGAATTTCCTGATCAGATTTTATCCATAATCTCAATCGACCATCACTATCCTTCAGACGGACTGATGCCTAATCAGACAAGACAACCCGATCCCATTGATTTCGCCAGTGACAATGACTCATTGCCCATCTGAGACGTCTTTTTGTATGCTGATCTGATAATTCGATCTAAGAGGGCCTCTTACAGCTCTTGAAATTCGACTCAATAAGTCTTCTACGAATAGTGGACTTAGAAATAGACGAGTCTAGTGCAGCCATCTCAGTTAACGAGAGACTTGGATCAACTTTAACAAATTTCAAAATTAGGCGGTCTCTACGTTTGGATGTTTTGCATGGACGGCCAGAGCCCTCTTTACGACAGAGTCGAAAATCATCATTATGCCATCGATGCACATTTGTGTAAGGGACATTTAGTCGCTTGCTTGTAGCTCGCAAAGAATATTAGTTCTAGCAAGGCTGACACTTTGCCTTTTGTGAATGCGATCTCGTTATTGTTCATTTGTGCTTTGTATTGTTTTCAACCGGTAAGAGATAGATTTCTAGCTGAAAGCAATCAGGAGTGCTGCCAACACCACCGCAACGAAGTCAGGAAGCTATGGAACATGAAGTCCAGTTAATCACATGTAGCAGTTACATTGTTGTTGATGAATAATAGTGCTATACTGGCTCTGATTGACCAATTTTCTTTATTTTTGTTTTGCTTGATAGCTTTTGGCTTGTAGAACAACATATTACATAACAAAGGAAACAAATGTAATTTTATAAGAGTGAGGTATGATTTTGTGTAACATTGCTAAATGAAGATCAAATTATCTACTACTTTTTTATCTATAACAGGAAAACAACTCAATATTCATGCTTGAAATTTCCAACAATGATATTAGTAAGGACAACTGACATATCTTCCAAATTTCAGAAAAATTCGTTCAAGTTCGGCGGAGTTAGACAAAATTGAAGTTAAGGCGATGTTTAAGGGTGATCCATTTTTTATGAAACAATCTGTAGTCCGGCAGTGCGACTAGTACGAAGTTGTGCAGGAAATGAAATCGCACCTGAAACTTTCACATATTTGTGCTATGTTTTGTGGTCATCAATGTTATTTACCTCCGCCAATGGCAGATTACGCTCCAACATGTGAGAATTGTTTCCGAACTTCAAGGTGTAGGTCGGCAATTTCAAAAGCGATTTTATCTCTGAATATTGGAGTATTGAATCACTACGACGATTTCCTGTTGCTTTCCCACTCATCTGTTCGCTAGTTTGCTCGCAAATTCATGTCAAAGATTCATGATGACGTCACAGCTGCCAATTCACACTTGCTGAGAAGCAGAACACCGTACACTAGACAAGAAGTTTGCTGTAGTTGGATGATAGAGGAACACTGCAGTATGCAAGCAAACAAATCTCAAAATGGATCTAAGGCAACTAGATTATTCTTGAATATGATATATCGAAAATAGCAAAGTGAAATGCACGTGCCTGCTTATCACGATGCAACACATTCACGCGTACGAAAATTCGCTGTTTATGAGCTGCCAGATTCTAAAATGTACATTGTTGCATTGCTATTATGTGTGAAACTATCATGTAAAAGATTGGAACACCTGAAGGTGTCGATTTTAGCCGAGCTTACCCTACTTAATCATCAAAGTTTCACACAATGAAAAAGTCTGTATATCGACTGAATTATTGATAGTAGATTGAGAGGGAGTGCTTCAATTCCTTTGTCGTGCATGGTAAAGAAGGTAAAATTAGCAATCAATGAAGTAGCAGATCAATCTCGATAATTTTCCAATAGGCTTAGCACACCGAGTTTGTCAGACAATGGCTGATAGTCTTCCACCAGAGGTAGACAGATATTGTTGACAAGAAAATCTGCTCCATTTCATCTTGTTATATTAATACTTGGAAGAATAGTTTATTGTCCGCATTTTCATAGATTTCTTTTTACTTTCCTTAGCTTTTGTTTCCGAAAAATATATTTCATCTCAGTTGGTCGCACTGAATTCATAAAGCATAGATCCACTGAATGATAGTTCAGATCATTGATCGTTCTTCGGCTAGATGCACGTGTGTGTATTATGCTGAATGTACCACCAGTCCGAAGCTATTGATGAGATCCCCTGATCGCGTGTGTCATCACTTCGGCATTACTTACACTTAATTGTTTCCCTCCATTTCTTTTTCGGGAATGATTCTTCAATTTGCCAACAACTTCAGATAGATAGATTGCTTTAGTGGTGTTCCTTCTATTCTTAAGCGTCAGCAATTTAGCTCTAGAGACGAAGGAATTAAAAGAGTTTCTGAGCATCTTTGCTTTTGGATTCTCACAAGTCACCGAAGCATCTCATATCTTCCACTAAAAGCGCACACTCAGATTATGCTATAAGTAGGGATTGCAGTTCGAGGATCCCGTGGGTTTTGTGCAACCTTATGGCTTGTTGATTACGGCTTAGGGCTTCTTGTGTATTCCAGCTCTCATTGAAGCTTAGGTGTTTGAACTCTATTTGCGGCTTATGGCCTATCATGAGTGCCTCCGGCTTTTAGCTTTCCAGTTATTAGTGGGAATGCAATTCAACATTCTCCAATAACCAAAAATGGCAAATGCGTTGTGAATGTTAAGTAATAGGCTTGCTGTTATATAGGCAAAATAAGCCAGTAAACGACTCACCAAACTCAAATTACCCACCCTAATTGGTCAGTAGCGGTCATAGATTATATGAAGAAGTACAATCCACATAAAGAGGACCATCAAAGAGCAATTTTTTTCCTCTAAATAAAAATAAATGATTAGTTTCGAAATCCGGTGTTATCATTTATCGGGATCCCGACATCCCGGGATTGCAGTCCTTAGCTGTAAGTTATGTTGTCTTGACATCTGCAGTACTTAACTCGCATATGTTCGCATATCCTCAAAGTCGGGTCCTCCGCTCTCTGTTTCATCTATAGGTAAATACCTGAGTTGCAAGTTATAAAAAAGAAATGTCCGTGTCTGCGACACATAATCGACGACAATGTACACAAACTACCGCGATTCACTGCTTTCATTGCTGCCGGATTCATGGTATGAATAATATCAATTGGCTAATGTGTGTAGTAAGTAAAAATAGATGACCTTGAATCTTACGCTACTCAGGAGAAGCTCACTGAATACAAAGTGACGTCTATAACCTTATATGGTTGTGTCTCTAGGTGACCAATCGATGAATTGTCGTTCAACTTGAATGAGTTTCATTGAGTAAAACATATCTGTGACGTCGACAAAATGCTTCATGGACATTATTTTCAATAAAATGAAATGCAATGAATAAACGGCACTTTAGACGTCTGGTTAATAGTGCGGTTACCTAATAATCTAAACCTGGTATGACGTCGCATTGAATAACTTAAAATTCATTTCCTTTACAGTTTGGAACATACTTTCACAAAACACAGGAGCTGTGGAATACAAGTCATGGTGAGCAGACTTTCCGTGTGGGAAAATTGATCATTTATCTAAATTAACTACTCAAAAGAAAGAAACTGTTCTCTTGGAGACCTGTAACACGTCAGCTGCAAAAAATAACAGTTTCTGAAAATTACTTGACATCATATCAAACATATACATGGTAAATATCATCATAAAACTCTTCGGTGATGAACTTTATGCTGACAAATTCGTTGTTGTCAGGGTTAAAAATGGCAATTCAAAATAAAATGTCGACTTTTTGAAAAATTTTGAATATCTTTTTTATCAAACATCTTTACTACTTATGTATTTTTCAACACAACATGATACACAAGTTTTTTGTATTCGAAATTCAGTAATTCAGTAATACATATTCATGATGTTGCGTTGTTGATGATGTGATTACATGTTTTATGTCATCTACTAAATCATATTTACAAATGAAATTGAAGAAAAGTTGGTCTTACAAAAAATATACTTTGCCTGTCAAAATCACTTTAAATAGGTACAACAATCTTTGTAATTAATTTTGCTTGGTTACTGTACAAAATGGACATTAGGGAGCACGTGAATGGTGCTACGGCAGCGGTGAAGCGTCAGCAGTGGCGGAGCAGATTAAAAGTAAAGTAAAATTAGTACTGTACAAAAAACTCCCGACCGTTCCCTCGAGGTATAAGTGAATAGTGAAGTTGTAGACTGCTTTTGCAACTCACAATGTTGATTAAAATAATATGTGCCATAGTCACATGGCACTATTGTGATAATGCCACCTTACATTAATAGTAGTCGTTTTATTCCAGGCTGATGCGTACAAGCTGTATACTGTTTATAGTTCGTCATTCTTATAAAATAGTTAACCATAACTTCAATGAGAAATCCTGAGATGAGAAAAAGAGGAAGCTCGCCATTATTTCCACACCTGGAAAACATTTCCTTGTCCCCATCTTTTTCAAATAAATATTCGATAGGATGCGTTGGTGTGAACTTCACATTGTGTTATGTTTTCTGATGATGATCTGATTAGAAATAGAGGAGAAGAATAGCGGCTATAGTAAGGAGAAAAGTAGAACACCGTTAGCACAGAGTAGAGGAGGAAAATAGGGATAGTGCAGCATCAAACAGGTGCATGTAAATGCATCTGTTTTTATATTTAGATAAATGCATGTTTCTAATTAGTGAATGAATGCTAGAAAGAAGTACTCACCTTCTGCCTGCAGCAGAATAAAACAGAATTCAAGAAAACGAGCGAATGGCTCCAATAGCCATACTTGTAGTAGAAGTCAGTTCTGTCTTGGACTGACTCAATTTTTTCAACTGCGAAAATCCATGCATGTAAATGAATATTCAAATGCTCAGTTTGCATTATTTGAAAGTAATTAAAAACATAGCATTGAATTAAAAAAAATTGTCCATGAAATGCATCAAAATGACGTTTTGCAAAATGTTTCAAACGATGAATAATTAGTGGCCTAAATCAGTTCTAGGTTTTATTACACATCTATAGCTGACTTTTAAAATTTACTTTTAACATGACTTTTCAACTCTTTCTATAAACAATTGGTGCTTGATTTTCTGATTGATAGATTGTATTCATTATCTAAACGATAAAATAATTTTCGAAATAAGCTTTGTTCGTCTACTTTAAATGGTGTCTGCAATACATAGCAGAATAAGTATTCATTTTAAAGAACATAATTAAATCAAGTGAGCAGTGCCGTAAATGTAAATCGCTCATCCCGAAGAATCGCGGCCCCCCTACATATAACTCCTAGAGGCAAATATTTTATCGGCGGGATATTTATAAGCAGACTGGCCGTGTTTCATTTTAATGACAAGAAGCTGTCTGCTTTGATCGATATACTCTTTCAACCGGTGCGCGTAGTCGACACAGATCTGTGGTAGCCGAGCTTCGATACGCCATCACCTCACATTCGCGTGTCAAAGAATTGCTAGAGCAGACGCATGTGTGATGCATGTGTGCGTGTGCGTCTCAGGTGTGTATTAATCTATGCGTGTCCTTTTTTCTTAATGGCCTTTCAAGAATGATATTATCTGGAAGGACAACACTTCCGAGTTGTTTTATACTTAAGAGAGAGAGAGAAAGAAAGCAAAGCTAGGTTTAGAGTCGCGAGGCGAGGAAAGAAAAAGAAGAGGAATATAAAGATGGGAACTGAAGAGAAATCGAAAAATAAGAAAGAGAAGTAGAAAAAGAAGTACTGATGAGAAAAGAGAAGAATAAGAGGAAGATAAAGTAGAGAAATGAGGAGACAGAGTAGAGGAGGAAAAAGAGAAGTGAGGAGGTAAAAGAGATGGAAGAAGAAGAGAAATGATGAAATGGAACAAGAGAAAAATGAAGAGAAGTGTGGAGAAATAGAAGAGGAGGAAGAAAAGCAGAGAGAAATGTGGAGAGAGAAGATGAGAAGTGGGGAGAAAGATATGAAGAGAATAAAAGAAAAGAATTTAGGCTATGACCCCTGCCAAGGAATTTATGTGTTTAATTTGTAAGTCTGAGGATATCTTTCTATATAGATGGATAGATTTTTAGCTATGCTTCAGCTGTGGACTTCTACGTATCCGCTACATTGTGCTACGTTTAAGCTACCGACTGCTACGTACCCACGACGCATATTTGCTACGTAGCGGCAACCGAGCAGCAGCGCTCTGATAGGCAAAACTATTAACTAATGTCAAAAGCGCTGCAAACCTTCTGTAAGTAGTAGGACAAGTATCATAAGCAGGGCGTGCGGTGCAAACATTCGCAGGGCATGCACCAAACCATAAGTCATTATTATCTTTCAGAACTGTTATACGATTAGTGCAATGAATCAATAGATTATACGTGGTAGCTATGTATAAAAATATAACTGCTGAACAAAACCAATAAAGCAATTTATTCAATGTGATGGATACGCAAAGTCACTCGTTCGTTTGATATGATGTGGTGTGAAAAGATCTGACAAACACTTTGCCGTCTCCTCCCATATTCAGACTTTGTTAACGGAAGATCTGTGGTGTGCCGCTCGGTCTTTATGACAGTCTTTATTCTGTAAAAGACATTGAATTGAAAGATTTTCTTTAAAGATTAACGACACGATCAACTTTCGCCATTATGAAAGACCCGGCCTATTTCTGGTGGCGATGATGAGTCGCGAAGAAGAGATTCCCAACAATTCCCCTGTTCGCCAATGCAATACTTCACATTCTCATTCATCAGCGCATATTGTTCTTTGTTGCTACGTCGCACATTGGCTTCGTAGCTGAAAAGCGCACAGCCGCGGTGCATAACATCTAGGTTTCAACTTGCGCCGTCTGTGTAATCTGGATTCCCATTCAGATAGTCCTTCCTTCATCTCTGGGAACATGAATTTAGGCGTCAAGGGACAGTGCATCGCACCTTCTCTCAACAGCAGAGACCGCAAGAATACGCGGTCAGAACTGAAGTCGCGTTGGGAAGATTGACTCCTTGCAGGGAGGACTGCTAAGATGATATTCGAGTCATATTAACGAAACTTGAGGTAGTCTGAGAGATCTGAAAATGATGAGCTATTACATTGTACATTCAACTGTTTAAAGTGACACGCTAAGTTTTCTCTAAGAATTAACCTCATGCACCGCATGAGTTGCATTCATGGACGGCACACCACTGATCATTAGCTACGTAGCTGCTGCGTGCTGCCACCAACCAACTTGCTCCGCTACGCTTAGGAACGTTTGGCACCAATTGCTACGTATCAGCAACGTAGGATTGTTAGCCGGGATCACAGCATATTTTTTCAGAGCAGATTGTGGTGCTGAATGGTAGAGACTGACAGAATCTCTTCCTCCGACGAACATATTTTATTGGCTAAGTGTACTTGTACTTCTAAGGGCGGGCCTAACTAGATCGCATTTTAGCGTGGGCCTTCTCCGGACGGGGTGGGGCTTGGGGCTGAAGCTGCGGCTCTGCAAGTGAGTAAAAATACGCCAATATAATCTAAGTGCACTCAATGAAGCAAATTTATAAAATATGGAAAATAAATATTTTATTCTCTGTACTTGACATTTCGTAAATTAAAGGGACATTCTATGAAATTGCCATCAAATTCCGCATGCTTGTTGAATCTAAATGGAAAATGAAGTGCAATGAAGTATTGTAGCATCATGACACTGAATATGATGGATGAAAGCCAAAACTGCAATATGCGTATTATCTTCATTTTCTTTTAAAACTGTCCTTTAAGTAGCACAAGGAAAGGCTCATTTAAAGAGAAGACATTTACATCCTTACAATATGTCCTGACCCATGGAACCCTGTATATGTACCATGGAAAGAACCCTGTATATGAATCTCAGTGCAAAGACAAATGCTTTCATTGCAGCTCAGTCGGAAAACCAGCTGACTGATCCATACAGAATCAAAGAACATCTGCGACTAAGAAATGAGTCCCAAAATGCAGCACTCTTTGAGTACGAATAAATCAATACTCATTTTAGAACTGCTTGAGTTTCGAATTCGCAGTTCTCAATTCGTGCTGATTTTTAGTACTTATTTTCATACTCATTTCGGCAGCTGCATAGGCCTAGCACCTCTACCAGTTGATAATTGCCATTCGGCATATCTAAGCCGCTGTATACCCTAAATACCCATCCATCTAAGAACTGTTGTGGCAATGAAACAGAAATGCAGTTATATCTATAAAATTGCTTTCATTTTGAAAAAATGATTACAAACTTAATACATGATCAAACGTAGCATATATTTGTTCGCAATTGGTGAAACCCCAGTATGGCTGATGTTAGCCTTAAGACAGAAAACGTCACTTCTTTTCAAATTGCCGAGATCTTTCGACCAGCACTGCCGGCCATCATCAGAGATCTCTGAGATATGACGAGAGAACGTCGGAAGCTTGCAGTTCAACTAACTCTATTTGCACATCAGTGGGAGCGTCGTCGTAGGGAAAGTCGAAAGGAGTGCTGACGAGCTTAAGCTCTTGCAAATTAGAACGTACATTGTGAAGCGTGAAGCGAATTCATTCCGAATGTTAAGAGCACACTGGTGCATTCTTCGGAGTCACGAGGGTCGATTTCGGTCACAAACAGGCAGAATTCTCATACCCCTAGGAGTGGGACCCCTATTGACCACGTTTGTCGCTGGAATTGACATTTTCTTAGAATTGGACATTGATCTGACCTCAAACTTGATAATTCTTCCGTGGTCGAGTGAACAACTTCATGTGAAATGAGCGTCAGAAATAACAATCCGGTTACGCTTGAAAACGTCAGAAGATTATCTGCATCGAAATTAAGGCAGTTGAATGAAGACCAACTTACTTCTGCTCTTACGGATGCGATCAGCAACTTTGACTCCTTTTCTTCGGGCTCTCAAGCTGGCAAGAGTGATAGCTTTTTGTCTTCACTCTCTAAGCAAGATTTTGAAAATATTTTGGAGACAAAGTTCACATCACATCTCAGTTCTCTCCAAAAGACCATTTCGGCGTTGATGGAAAGTCAAGACTGCTTAGAAGCGGAATGCAGCTACTTGAGAAATGAAGTAAATATGATGAAGTATAATCCCATTACCAACCCAAAGTTAGGGAACGACATCATGGAAGAGATGGAGCAACGAATAAATCGTAGACAAAATCTCATCATTTATGGTTTAAGGGAAAATGAAACTGGAAATCTGGATTATCGAGAAAGTATGATGAAACCAAAGTACATGCTGTTCTTGATGAAGTCAATGTCTCGAAGGATGAACTTCTATCTTTTCGTCGCATCGGCAGACTTAACTCTACGAGACCCAGGCTTATCCAAATACACTTTAAAGATCATGAAATCAAAATGAAAGCTTTGAAAAATGCAAAGAACTTGAGACATTGTGATGAGTTCAGAGGAGTCTATCTAAATGATGACTTAACTAGTAATCAAAGGAAAGAAGAAAGAGCTCTACGGGATGAATTGAAACTGCGAAGAAGCAATGGTGAGGATGCCGTTATCTATAGGAAGCGAATTATGACACGCGAAGAATTAAAGAATTTTCAGTGAGCGCTTTTACCTCTCCCTCTGCTCCATATATACTTACAACAAATATACAATCCCTACGTCCTAAGTATGAAGAACTTTCCATTGTTATGACTTGCCTCAAACCTGAAATCGTTGCACTTTGTGAAACATGGCTAAACCCTAATGTTTCAGACAATGAAATCGTTATCCCTAACTATGGATTGTGCCGACAGGATCGAATGGATGGAAGACGTGGAGGTCGAGTATGCGCCTACATACGCTCTGATTTGAAATTCAGTGTACTGGATACAACAACCAAAGCTGACTTTTTTGATTGTTTAGCAATCTACCTCTCGCGGTATGATGTAACTTTCGTCGCTCTCTATATACCTCCAAATTTGAATGCCTCTCAACTGTACGAAGTCCACACTTTCATCGTCGACATATGCGACTCAGTGAATTGCTCACAATTTATGATTGTAGGAGATTTCAATAATTTCCGAACTCACACTCTCGAAACACAATTGAATTTGATTCAAATAGTGAACTCACCAACTCGCAAAGATTCTATTTTGGATAAAGTCATGATCAGTGAATCTTTATATCCATTTTACTTTGCTGACTCTGACAGTAATCCAGTAACTATTCGTGCGCCAATCGGAAATGCAGACCATAATGTAATAACAGTTGAACCCAGTCAACAAAATTGTATTCCCGAGAAACATAAATGCCAAGATGTTCTGATCTATGATTATCGTGAAAGTCACGTTTCTCATTTCGAAGAAAAGCTAGTCAGCTTTCCGTGGCATCAGTTTTATCGACTAAGAGAATCTATCGACTATAAGTGTGATTTATTGAATGACATTGTTCGCGGCGCCATGCTCAGTTCAATTCCTCATACTATTGTATCTATGAGTGAAAGAGAAAGAAAAAGTGAGTGAAAAAGAAAAACCGTGGTTTACCCCAAAATTGAAGCATCTGGTAAACCTTCGCTTTTCTGCATACCGCCAGGGAAATTTTCCTTTGTATGGATGCTATCGTCAAAAAGTAAACGAGGAAATTGAAAAAGCTAAGAAGAATTGGATTGCTAGGGAAAAAACGAAGTCTAATGGTCTGTGCAGTATTTGGAACAAAATGAACAATAAATCAGAGATATTTCAATTAACGATTTCCATTGACGTTGCTGAAAATTTAAATCAAAAGTTTGCATCAGTATTTAGTGAACCTCCTAATTGGGATTTATTCCAAAACATGATTACGAAAAATGCGGGCGAATGGGACATAACGGTCAATGTAGAAGACATTGAAAAGTTACTGAGCAAACTGAAGAAGACCAAGGCCGCCGGAAGCGATTGTATCCCACCTTATTTGGTCCGAGAAGCCTCTGCGGAATTGTCTGGGCCATTGTCCCATATAATTGCACTGTCAATCGGTTCGAAGAAAGTCCCTGTAACATGGAAGCTGGCAAACGTCTCCCCGGTGCAGAAATGCAGAAACCCTTCCTTTGACGACTTTAGACCAATATCAGTTCTACCAGTGTTTTCGAAAGTACTGGAAGGCTACATCCTTGAGAGCATGAAAGATCAGCTACTTGAGCACTACGGATCAAATCAATTCGGATTTCGACCGTTTTCGTCCACGACCCACGCTAATATCCGGATGCATGATTTCATTTCTTCAGCAATGGATAAAATCAATACAGCAGGAGTTATAATAATCACTCTCGACTTGTCTAAGTCATTCGATCGTCTTGAACACGGTAGCTTATGCAAATCACTAGCGAATACGACTTTGCCACGAGATTTTTTACTTTGGTGCTATGATTTACTGAAGGATCGACAATAACGAGTGAAGTTACCAAACAACTGCTTGAGTTCCATCATTCCTGTGACTTCGGGAGTTCCACAAGGTGGCAAATTATCTCCATTTTTATTTTGCGTTCATATGCGTTCATTGCAACCAAAGCGACTTGAAGTGCTGCTCTCAAAGTATGCGGATGATGTTGTATACGGAATTCCTTTTTCTAGTAGTTCCAACATTGAGATATTGATCAATGAAGAAATGGAGCACGTGCAAGCTTGGTGCAACTCTAATGGATTGCAATTAAATGAGCAAAAGACGAAAATGATGAAGATAGTAAAACCAAGTTATGCTATCACCACTCCTACAAATGTTAACTTTTGTCTTGGGACAGTCACATTCAAAATTTTTGCAAAATAGCTTGTCAACGCCTGTATGTCATTAAGCGCCTAAAACGATTTTTGAAAGCCGATGATCTTGTGCAATTATACAACGCCACAGTCTTGTCCATCTTTGAGTACAACTCCCCCCTCATCATCGGGATAAACAAGAAAGGTGCTGAAAAGTTAGAAAAAATTCGACGAAGATCACATCGAATTATTTGTGGGCCTCATTACAACTGTGCAAAATTTATCCCTCTCGAATCCCGCCGTCAAGCTTCAGCATTGAAACTGTTCCACGGAATATCAGACCATCGTAATCCACTGTACGACCTTCGACCAAAAGTCCTGTCTTATTCGAGCAAATACCAAGTACCTATTTCTCGGACTGGAACACGACAAGCATCCTTCTTGCCTTTCTGTGTGTCTTTGTGCAATCAACTGTGCAAACATGAGCGCAGCGTTGACTTTTGAACTGCTTTCAGTTTTTCTTTTTCTATCTTTTGTCATATCAGTAATAACGATTTTGTAAAGACTGCTCACTATTTCATCAATAAACATATTACTACTACTACTACTACCTGTGTAGACTAAATACTCACTTATTAGATCCACTTATTAGCGCTACAACTGCTATACAAGCAGGCATCCACTCGCATCGGTTAGTAGGAGAATTTCATGTTGGAACGGATGTGTAGTAGGCCAATCATGTTCATTTTAGGCTGGCTTTATGCATCGTTAGTGTTTTTAACTATTTAGACCTAACAAGTTGAGAACAGGTGCCCGTAAAATGGCATATAATGACTTCTGATAAGAAAGGCAGCTTTGGCATTCCAAATGAAAGTTATCTGCATCTAGAGTAGTCTGATGACATGGATTATACCTATTGGCATTTGTAGAGCCATTTGATTTAATCATCTAATAACGTACATGCTACCTAAAAGTTGTAGGTTCCATGGAGTTATTAAGACTTGATTTAGGCCTATCCTTCACGTACACGGTAGACTTGCTGTGGTATACAAATGTCCTCTAACCTAGCTGCTAACGGTTTCAGTCAACTAAGCTAATCAAAGAGATATTTGGCTTATGGAAATTATTATGGGAGATAATCGAAAATTTTAAAAAATCCTGTGGGAACGGGATTTCCATTGGGAATTCTTATTGGTATCCTATGTGAATGAAACGAAGAAATCTCGTTCCACGGCAAGCCTGATGATTGTCATTACCTCTCAACAAGCTTCTTTAAAAGCATCTGTTTCATGAAATTGCAGTTCAACAGTACTGATACTTTGATCAATTTCATCAGCTGATTTGAGTGTGGAAGAAAGCATACTTTATTAGCGAGCGTGAAACAGTTATTTAAATGCCACAACACTGCCGGTAAATCGTTGACATGATATACCAATACTGACGCAACTTTCGGCCTTCAGTTCTTATCTCTCAACGCACTCTGTCAAATGAATTTGAAATCAGCTGATAAAATAGTTTCACCGATTGAAATAGGAATTCTCATTACTTTGCAGCATGTAGAAAAATTGATTTTGCATACAAGTCTAGGCCTAGTGATTACAGTAGATCATCTGATCTACGTTTCCACGCGTTCTTCTGTATTTTGTATATTCAGTAATCAGTTTGCACACATGAGTCATTGTGAATGATAATTTCATATAACACGTATCCGGAATTTTTTGTGTTCGCCAAAAATAGAAATTCGATTTACATGCATACTATAAAAAGATATAATTGTTTGTCATTCACGCTTGCCAACCTATTTTGTTGAATTTGCCATTATAACTATAAATTCTCCCGAGGTATCAACAAATGATTACATTTTTGATTTAGAAATGTTGCATAATCTCCCTGTCTAGCTTTGTGCGCATGAATAAGTTAATGAGGCGAAGGGATTATAATAGAATAACCATCCATTAACATGCATTACTTCGATCAAAAATCGTGCTTTTAATCTACTACGCATGCCATCAAATTATGTGTGCCTTTTCATATTCAATTCAACTTGCTGAAGCTATAGATTGATGCAATAAATTGTTGCTAGGGCTAATGTATTATTCTAACCCTTAAGTTGTGTCATTAAATTTGAAATCTATCTTCTTCTTCCTAACCCGATGCCGATCGCTGGTGGATCAATTCAACTCATGGCGGCATGCAACGAGTCGCCTCTACTATGCACCATTTTGTGTCGACTTGATATTCTGACGCACATTTCTGCTTTGCTAACAAAGCTTAAAAAAGTGGTAGAGCTATCTGATTCATATTTGACATACCAAAGATGAGAAAGCATATTGATTACTACAAAAATGATTATTTTTTACAAAATCGCGTCTTTTTGAATCCCTCGTAATCCGCCGTAAAAACCAACTCCCGATCACGCAATCGCTTGTCTTCTTAACCATGTAATCTAGAGCTTTGATCATTGCCTAGCATGTGATTTTGATTATTATTAAATAATTATTTGGTCTCAGAGGCATATTTCCGCAATATTACATGGCAAAATTTCAAAATTTGATTGTCTTTCCCAACATTTTTCCTAAATAGACACTGCTTTTCGTGGATACCATCGAATCAACATTGAAAGGGTTGAATATCAACCATAGAATAGGGCGGCATGTAGCAATCTCCACTGCTTAAAGGCGTGTTTGAGTTATAGCTGTGACTTATCATAATAAATTGACGGGTAGACAATTTATTTTAGAGAGGCATTCATCTTCACCTGATTAATTCCTTACAGTCTATGATTATATATACATGCATTAGTCAATTCGATTTTCTTTGGTGTGGTCTTTGGTATCGCCGGCTTCTACATTAAATTCTGGATATTTTACATATCTTCATTTTTCTTGTGCATAAAAAGCATCAAATTGATGCTAAATTAGCATTAGCAGCGTTTTCAGATTTGCTTTTAGGTAGTAGTGAAAACATTAGTGCTCTGCTTTTATTGACGACACCCAAGTCGTTCGATTCGACCGAATCAATCAAAACAATGTGTCAATCACCCAAACACCTCTAATACCAATAATAGTTGGCTATATTCTTATCGATTTCTTGTTCACCTATGATTTCATTTTCTACCCTTGATGTTTCAGGATTTAATATTTAATTAAATAGCAGGCTGAATGCTCAAGACTGACAACTTCAATAATTTGCATGTCTTTATTTAATCAGTTTTTCGGTTTCACTTTTCCAATCACAATATTTCTGGATTTGCTTAAATTAATTATGTATTCATTACTTTTTTCACTTTTTGTTGTACTAGGGACATCGAATAGGTACATACGTTGTGCAAAGCAAAATAAATTGTGTTTTTATTCTTAAAATTTACGACGTGTGGCACGGAAACTGATCTTGCTCGATAGACTTAATTTCACTGATTTTCAAATAAATTTTCAACATGAAATACGTTGGAATTATAAAGGTTAATTTTTGATTAGATAGGGAATGCCAAGCAGAATACATGCAGATGCAAAGTGTTGTTTTTCATATAACTTCGATGTTTGTCGGTGATCTACGCGATCGCCATTGTCAAGATAGAATATAAAAAATTAAGATATTGAAACATGCTTGCATCATAAAGGGAATGGTGCTACAGACTTAAAGCTATGGATTACTAGATGCTAGGGGTACTGTTTCCGCATGCATGATCGGCTATTCGAATATCGGCTATACTGTCCTACTTCAGGTTGTGATTCAAGCACATTTCAATTTCTAAATCTTACAAATATTTTCTATTTTCTTGATAATGGGGATCGCGTAGATCACCGAAATATACCGACGTTATACAAGTATATAAAGAAATGAATGAAAAAAAGGGTCAGAAGCATAATAAGTTGGGTTAGAGGATGACCCCATCACCGATTGCTGTTTCGATCAGAAGAAAAAACACAAAATTCTCTAAGCGCTTTCAGTGCGCACAGCGCATCATCTTCAGAGAGAGTGGTCTAACCTGCAGACCAAGTTGATGTAACTTGGTCTGCAAGTCAGACCACTCTCTCTGAAGATGATTAGCGGTGATTCATTTCACGCTGCTTATGATTGTAATGAGCAGGTTAGAGGTGTCAAGATCCAAGGTGTTTTTTGGGATCACGATTTAACTTGGAACACACATTTCAACAAGATTTTGAAGATTGCCTCTGAGCGATTGTACCTGATCAGAACATTGAAACCTATCATTCCTGTAAAACAGCTTGTCACTGTGCAACATTCTATAATTACTGGCTTATTACTTTATTGTGTCCCTTTATATATTTTTCTTCCAAGTTGCATTGAAACTAGACTGATAAGATTTCAAAATCGGGCCCACAGAACCATCTGCGGTAAATCATGTAATTGTGACGATTTTCCTTTGCTTGCATATGGTCGAAAGAAACGTGCCCAAAGAATTTTTCAACAACTGTGAAATTCATACTGACCATCCACTTCATCCGTTAATCCCTTCTCGTTTATCAAGAAGTGGTCATTTGTACACCCAAACGTGAGAACATCTCGAAGACTTCGCTCATCCATTCCTTAGATGTGTGTACTATTAAGTGATTATTCTTTTGATGTGTAGGACAATGCATAAAGCAAGTCATGTGTTTATACGTACCTTTCAAGCATCTTTGATTTGGTCCAATGTTGCAGCTTTTCGTTATTATCTCTCATTTCATGTCACTTTCATGTATTTTACAATTTTCACTGACTGAATAAATGCTTACTTACTTACTTACTTACTTAAGACAAGTTTTTCAAAGCTAGGCTAAGTAATGAGTTAAATTTCTTAATTGCTTTGCGACATGATAGTTAAGATTTGATTGTGTGTTTATTACAGTGCGACACTAAGAAACTAAATTCATTTTTGTCACTATAAATTAGCGCAAGTTTTCACTTTGATTTCGGTAGTAAACGGTAAGTTGCCGCTCACAGAATGTTAATGCAATTTATGCATCTTTAGTTTAAGTTTCAAGCCTTGTTATTATTGTGAATGATGTTAGATATTTACAATTAAGAGGAAGGATGTGTTCAGAAGTATCGGTTGTGTATATGTTGACTTACACAATAATTCTTACATCGACATGTGTTTGGATTTCTGAACTGCGCTCCGCGCTAGATAAATGAAATGTGAAATGCTTGTATACAAGAAAATGTGACAAAAGTAAATAGATAATAAAGGCATCGGCTTTTGTGCGACTCACGTTGAAGTAGACGATATCGAAAAAGATCTTGGCTACCAAATGTAGACTTTATGATTATGAACGTTAGAATAATGCTACCAAAAAAATTTCACTGATATGAAGCACTATCATATAAAGATAGGTGGCTCCACAACACACCCGTTTTCTTATTCTCCAGATAGTGTTTTTCTCTGTAGTTTTGGAAACTATTTCTGCTCAATTCTGAGTTTATTGTTTTGGTGATGAAAACTATATATAACATACGCCTACGCGCTCATTCATACATTGCTATGTGCTACGTAAACCAATAACTGTGAGGAGCACACAATGCGGAACTTTATACCAAAGAGTGTGCGTGGGTGGATCTGAGGAAGTAATTTACAGACAGCAAACAGACACGTGAAATGTTTGACAGGTTGTGCGAAATTAACAGAACGATTTCTATATTTAGTGAAAATGATGAGATGAAGCAAATCATTGGATTTTTCTGAGCAACAACGCTGTCATATGCTCACCACAGGTTTTAATTTCAGACATTGCGCAGTGCGCGCCATTCGATATCGATTACATAAGTCATGCGTTTTAGTAATTTTCTCCGTTGATAAACAAAATTGCTAGTACACGTGGTTTCAACGTAGCGTCTCATGATCGTTCCATTCATAAATATGATTCATTCATGATGATTCATTCGTTGTTCGATCACAGACTAAAATATACTCTTTCCAACAGAGATTTCCCTCTTTAAATGTAGCCCAACGGGAACCTTTTTGTTGAAGCTTTGCTTCTGTAATCTGATAGTTGAATATGCAGGTAAACATACGTGTGTAGCATATGTCAATTTAGGTCAATCATTCAAAATCAAGATTTTTGTACACAATTTATTTTATTTTATTTTAATTATAGATAATTTGTAAAAATTTGTTATAATTCTGTAATTCAATCTTTAGTCTTATCCGGTCCGACTGCCGGCTTAAGTAGCCTTTAGGTTCCTTAGGTCCAACTTGAGGCCGCTTCTAGGACCCATGATCTTGTGAAAGTTTTGATTTCCATCCAAAATGTTGTTGATTGACTGATTGCAATTTGATTTATAATTGTACTCAGACTTCTAAACTGTTTTCTTCTGCCTGAATTCAGTGATATAAGTATTGCAGTTCATACTATTGTTGATGGAATGTTTTGTAATAGCATGGTATACTAGGTTCTTCACATAGATTTTCAAGGACTATTATCCTTGCGCCCTTTCTCAAGGAGTAGCGTACGCTGTGATTAGCATCGCTCTCGTGAATGAATGGCTTAACGTCACTACTCCCCCTTACTGGGGGCTTAGACGATGCGGACATAGACAGACTTTAATCTGGAGCTTTGTGATATTTTATTTCGAATGCCCTTCCTGACGACTTCCAATGACACTTTCGGGGTTCGACCTCTGGACCGAAAGATCACCAGGCCAAGCACTTAACCAGCGTACCAAGAAGACTACAGAAGCATCGCTCTCGCAATTTTATTATTTACAATATGCATGTGACTTTTTTGTTGAAAACGGTAAACGGTATAGCTGGAATTGTCGTAACTTAACTGGTGGGTATATTGATATGCTAAAATTGCATCCATACAACCTGGACAAGAAGACTGTAATGCTACTACTACATCAAGACTATAGCGGGAATTATGAATTAATGCTTCCTCAACCACACATCTATGATGCGTTTATTTCTACATGAAGAAATTGTTCTATAGCCTATCATTTGCAAACATATTATATGAAGGCCGGTCTATGGCAGACCTAAACGGTTAAAGTTTTTTAGCCATATCTGACCACAAGATTTTTACAGGGTATCTACACGGTCCTAAAACTCGAAAAACCGGCATAAAAGTCCAAAAAAGTGCTAATTTTCATCAAAAGTCTTAAACTGGCTCTTATATTTTGAGATCCTAGCGTTGCATTTCATAAATTTTAACAACAAGGAATCTGCAAGTGCAAGGTTTTGTATGACGGCAATTTATTCCATGAGTGACGATAATCTCTAGCACCTGTCTGACTGTTTTTGCTAACCAAGTAACCAATTAACGAAAGAGTAGACCTGAACAATTTTGCTTGACCTTCACATATTCTCTCTGTATTCAACTATGACATAGATAAGACATGAATGTTTAGTCAAATTTTTCAGTTGACCACCTGTACTTGCCTTCGATACTTGCATTTCATTTTTTACATGTTATTAAGCTTCTGATATTATGCGCAATTTTATTTTTCCCTTACTAGGCTGTTTCAAGTTTGCAATGGCACTGGACCACTTTACTGTTAAGACTACATATATTGTATTTTATTCATTTGCATCCACACTCTCTATCTGCAGATTTTTAGTTTTAGCTGCGAAACCAAGGCGCGGCCCTACTATATTCTTAAAATTGACTTTACAAAATCGATTTAAGAGAATTTGCATTTCAACAGAACTGTTGACTTAACCCTTTATTTTTGATTTCTTATGTTTTTACGACGCAATGAATGTCATCATTGGTTTATTGCAAAATCTACACAAGCGAAACTTCTGATGGAGAGCGTAATTGACAAGGCTGAGCCGCTTTCAGAGCTAGTTTCGTCGCTGTGTTTGCCGCAGCCCGCAGGATCTGCATATTGTAGCATCAAGAATACAATATCTTCATCCATGGATTGTATCTGTGTCTCATTCTGGCATGGTACAAGAAGGAATGCACCTGCAAGGAATGTACCTACCAATGGATTAATGTTTGCCGGTATAAAGAATCTCAAGAAAGCATCCTTGTCATTATAGATTTTAGGCCTATATTGTTCTACCACTTGCAGTATTTTCAGACTTAGATAGCATGTAGAGAATTTAGCCCTGATGTGTCGCATTGCCGCAGCAGTGGCGGCTCGTCCATTTGGGCAGGTGGGGCACTGCCCCACCTATTGAAATGTTGTCTAACTTGAATAACCAGCAGCATCAGTAGTAGACTCCATTTCTTGATCATAAATTTCAACTATACTTCATGTACATCTATTCCATTTGCGCGACAGTGACTCTAGCAGAATCCATCAATCGTTTTCAAGACTGATGGGCGCGCCCAAGCATCGAGATTGAGATGACGTGAGAGTGGTTCATTTCACGATCTGAGCGAATAGACAGAATTAACACGCGATGAATGCGTCACAGAATGGGCACTCGAGAGGGAGCCCTAACGCTTCTGATTGGTTAACCGTCAATGCAAAGACAATGCATTGTGATTCCCTTTTTACTGAGTGAGGTGATGTGAGGTTAGCACCAGCGATCAGCCCATGAATCAGCCTGAATGATAGACAAAATGTTGCTTCAACCGTGTAACTAAATGCAGTGACATAGACTTACACATGTATAGCATGTTGCTAACATATTCTTTGCTTTTCATTTACAAAATAAGATCCTTTTAGACTAGATTTTTGATTATGTAAAAATTTCATGCTTGTGCCCCACCTGAACCAAATGTCACGAGCCGCCAATGTGCCGCAGTATATTTATTGTTTGTGTCATTTCTACGTTATGACAATGTTGTGACCACAGAATTAGATTGTTTAATCGTATCACTTTGCTAGAAGTGCAAACTGATTCAAACAGATGGCACATGCAGGAATTTAATAAGTGTGCAAAAAGAAATTTTTAATACCTTGCAGAGATAGGAAAAATAGTCGTGCGTCCCTTGCGGATTGCTCTGAATTCCTTCAAAATGCTCCGATCGCCATGATTCCGTCAGACTCGAAGAATTCATATCATTGCGCAAAAGTTTTCTCGATGATGTTGGGCCCTCCGATCATTTTAAAAAAAGTTAGCCGGCGCATGAAAAAACGTTCACAAACTTCTGTGTAGATTGTAGAACTTGACATCGTCTGTGTCTCCTGGCTGAGTGATCCAGTTGATAACAGTCACTGAAACTTTGTACCATTTTGCTCATTGTTCGATTGCTATGGTATTATGTCAGCAGATTGTGGCATTTCATTTACGTTACATGTTCCAATGCTTCCCTTCTAGTCAAACGGAAGAAGAGACAACCTGTCAAATTCTGTGGTTGTGACAGTGTCAAGCACATACCCGCCTCTGAACTTTACTAATAATCATCTACTTTCTAAGCGGAACACACTACGCCACATAAATAGACAGGTTGTCTCTTCTTCTGCTTGACTAGAAGGAAAGCATTGGAACATGTAACGTAAATGAAATGGCACTATCTCCTGACTAAATACCATAGCAATCGAACAATAAGCAGCCAGTTCAACATTAAACACGCCAAATTGTTTTAAGTTTCAGTCACTGTTATCAACCGGATCACACAGCCAGGAGACACAGACGATGTCAAGTTCTACAATCTACACAGAAGTTTGTGAACGTTTTTTCATGCGCCGGCTAACTTTTTTAAAATGATCGGAGGGCCCAACATCATGAGAAAACTTTTGCGCAATGATCTGAATTCTTCGAGTCTGACGGAATCATGGCGATCGGAGCATTTTGAAGGAATTCAGAGCAATCCGCAAGCGACGCACGACTATTTTTCCTATCTCTGCAAGGTATTAAAAATTTCTTTTTGCCCACTTATCAAGTTCCTGCATGTGCCATCTGTTTGAATCAGTTTGCACTTCTAGTAAAGTGATGCGATTAAACAATCTAATTCTGTGACTACGGCACTTCAATGTTCTTGCATTTCTCTGGAAATTTCATTTGTTCCAGCATTTAATCAAGTTTCTTGAATGACATCGAACTGATTCAGTGTGCAAGTCGATTTTGATTACCCTTAAAATACTTAATTCATCAGACGAAACTCCTAAATATTGATCACAAAAAGTCCTAAAATTGAGTCTAAGATGTTTTGTAGACACCCTGTTTTTACGGCTCGTCGGCTCGGTTCGGTTCGGTTAGGCAGGGCTACAGCAACGCATGGCTCAGTTCGGATCTGGATGAGCCTTATACATCTCTATTTAGGACGAATGTTACTTAGATCGACAAATAATTGCCAGTTTTCAAAGCACATACTGTACACATGTAGTACCTGCTTGAAATTTCAGAAGACACAATTTTGACAGTCGGATGACCTGCCAATTGACCTTCCTCGACCAGTGCTTGCTTGGATTCTAAGACATGGATTGGAACTCGAGTATTCACACTGGGTTATCATTGAAACTGATCGCTGTCTCAACGTTCATGGATGCTAAGAAGAATTCCTTGTGCGTTGTCTCAGTGATAATGTTTCGGAGATGAAGCAACTCTCAAAAATCAACTTTCAGGTAAGTTACACTTCATATCTTTCTCACTTGAATTGAGTTATTGAAGATATGTGTTGTGACCGATTCTTTCTCGAACAGCTTGAGAGATTGCAACTCACTCAAAAATGTTTTGAAGAGATTAATCGAATTTTCCTAATTTAGCATAGTCATATCAAATGGAGATTAGAATTGGTATCTAAATTTGAACATCATTGTGGTGTGGTGCATCGAAAATTTTCTAAAAGTTGTGCAAACCAAGCTGCACAAGATTAAGATTTGATTCGTTCACAAATTTTCACTGCAAAGCGACCGTCACAAGCGAGAGAGACTTTACAGAAAGGGTACCCTAGGACATCACATTCAATGTCTGAAGTTCTTCATACATGCAATTTTCCGTCAAGATGTCATTATTAAAGTACACAGTAGAATATAACCACCTCAGAAAAATAAAAGCAAACTAATACCGCATGCTTAATGAAGAGAAAATGGTTTTTCAACAGCCATCTATGAAAAATCATGATTTGTGTTAGTGAGTTTGTTTAGTTAAAACTAGGCTATGCGCGGTGCACCGGTTCCTTAATGAGAACCGGTTTTTGGTCCGGTGCACCGAACGTTCGAATTTTGATCAAATTGACATTTTACTGTACATTTTGTGCATTGTGTGACATTTTGTACATTACGTGCCTTTTGTGCAGTTTTCCTTAAAGTTGATTAATTCTTTCTGCAAATCTTAATGCAACAGATATAGAAGAATAATCTTTAAGCACACAAGGTAATGAATCCAACTAAGAGGAGATCATTCAATTTTATTTATCAATTCAATTCATCTCAAACTTCAAATTTCTAAACAATGAAATTGAGACATTTTGAAAAGCAGAGCTGTATCATTAAATTGCTGATGCATTTCCTGATAATGAGAAAAACGTGAAAAATGACGAAAAGAGATTATTCAAGTTCATGAGAAATCAGTTCAGGAACATCTCAGTATTGAGACTTAAGATTAGCTGAATTTCATAGTGAATATGTCAGTCTCATAGTAATCTTATAGTCCAGGATCTCAAGATATATCCAGCGTTCTGTCCAAAAGATTTTTTTCGTGTGATCTTGGCATCTATATGTTGACCCTCCTGCATAGCAATTTGTTGATTGCGGTGACATTGCTTCGATTGATTCCATTTTTCCTCTTTTCAGATATTGTACTTTTCATTATTTTGAAAAAAGTATCAATGAAAATCTCTTCCTTTGCTACATACAACACGTGTACATGATTTTTTAAAAGAAACAATTAAAGCGCAGAAGTTTCGTCCGCCACTGACTCAGTAACTTATTCTATGCATCTTTTTGCCATTTTCTAGTTGCGGCTACGCATGATGAGAGTCACTTGCAAGTACTGGCAAAACAAAATCAAAAGAAGCCTAATGAGAATGTTGAATTTTCCTATCACCGGTACTTCATGAAATTCCCATTGAATTCTGAACATCAATAATAGAAGATCAAGACCTTTCAGGAACCATCAGCTACTTAAGGACCTTGAGGCCTTTTTTTCACTATCAGTCTAGAACAAAAAAGGAATTGTATTTCGGCTACTCTTCATTGCTTCAGTGTAACGCAAAAGTATTTCGGCGTACCAGTTATGAGGCCCAGTACAACCAGGTGCAGCTGGCGCACGTAGCCCTACTTAATTCACGCCAGCAGGGTTTCTGAGGGGGGGGGAATGACGGAGACGTGTGCTACACTTCCAAGACTTTTAGCATCAATTGCCGGGTTTTGCGATGATGCATTTCAAAGAGATGTTGTAACATTGAATCGAATCCCACCTCAGTTCTGCTTTACAGAGTTTAAAATAAAACAATTATTCTGAAACTGACCTAATTGAGAGACATACTAGAGAAAAACAAAGGAAAAAGCAAGGCAATGTAACCTCTTCCTCGATTTTATAAATGATAGCTCGCTAAGAAAATTAATAATAATAATAATAATATCTTTATTTGAGGTCAACAAAACACAAGGTTAATCGGTTGACGCACTCACAAATCACAGTTAGCACATTTGATTCGCAACATTGAAAAAAGCGACACTGCGAAACTTTTCAAACAAATCTCAATTACAGTCTGCACATTCGCACTCATAGTCATAACATACGCGAGAAAAAGGAAAGTTCACTACTTGGAGGAGGGAGAACTTGAGCCAGAGATAACATGTTTCTGCGTGTGTCGCAATGGGAGTCCGGACAGGGAAGAGAAGTAGGTCGGTCGGCAGCAGATGACATTGAAAGCGGCGGACAAAGAGATCCGACGTAATACCCAAGCGATAAGTCAAATAGTCAAGCCAACGTAGCGCCATACTGTTTTCGGATACACATGCATGTCAATAATGCAATTCAAATAAAGCGTAGAGATCAGTGATCGCGTGGAGACTGTTGCGTGATACCAGTGATGAAATGTAGAAAGCAGGAGATATAAGTCCGCGAGAAAGAAAAAGAAAAATAGACGAAGTAAGCTCAAAGCAAGCGAAACATAATGAGTTAACGCCAAAACAGGACGAGAGGGAAAACCGACCGCTCTCGCTGCCTGCAGTCGGCAGAATGCCGAAAATTGAGAAAACTTGCTGATAAATAGGCTACAGACTGTCAGTGAAAATTGTTCCTACTGGTAATGTAAACCACCGAATACTCATCTAGGTTTCTTCAGTAAAAATAAAAAGGACTATACTTGTAGCGTACCAACGCAGTGGAAACTGAGAAAAGCCGACAGTCTGTCAACAAGATATTTGTATTCCAGGATTACATTCAAATTCATATGCAGTCATCAGTTTGGATTTAATTATTATTTTGATTCAGACAAGCAATGATGAGACTCCATCACACTCCCGCCTTAACAATAAAAGTCAATTCAAACATATTTACAAAATATACATTGTTCACTTCTTTCACACCACAAATAAATTCACATGCATAATTTTTTACTTCTTCCTCTTCTTCGAATACAACCTTGTTCGATCACTGAAAGACTAGGAATAAAATGATCCACACTGAATATCATATTTCGTCTTCTCCATAATGCATAATAGTACTGTAGACGAAAGCACCAATTGTCGTTTTACCAGTCACTCATTTCACCAATGTCGCACAAGATTGATGAATTACGTACAATTTGAGGGATATACCAGTAACTACATTTTACCAAAATGGTAAAAGATTGTTGAATTATGTACTGGTTGAGGGCAATATAAGGAATAGTGCAACAAGATAAATCTAATTCTTTTGTTGACTTATTTTGAGAACTGTGTGAGACAAAAATTAAAGATCAGAAATTGAAGGTTTAGCGCTTAAAACAAATATTAAGCAAACAAGGTGAAAATTGAAGATGTAATTTTCAGTAGGCCTAACTCGACAAAAAAAATGACTTTCTGGTGAATCGTCTTCAATGTCTTTGTCGGCTTGAAATAGTTCCATCAGTTTACGATTTGCATCGTCTTTTGATTGTTGACTCTCTCGCATGCGGTTTCGAGATAGATTTCTCGTTTGATCGTCGATAATTAATCAATTCTTTCTTCTGTGGTTGTGGTGCAGTTTCGATTGGATATAAGCATTTGATGGATCGGGGTATCTTGTTCTTGTTTGGCATTTTTACTATAGCAACTCTTATTTCACCATCTTTGCTGTGGACGAGTTCAACGATGCGACCTAATTTCCACTGGTCTCTTCTTTCTCTATCTTCTTGTATTAATACCAGTGTGCCAACTTCTGGTGCACATTCTGCGATTCCTATTGGTGCTTTGATTGAGTGCTGATGTCGCTTTCGTAAACTCGTCAAGTATTCCGCATGCCACAGTCTCCAATACATCTCAAGAGATTCGTGTCCGACTTTCCAGTATTATTCTTAGTCTGACTTTTTTCATTGCTGTAATTGAATTCTGGCTCATCTGGATTTGAACTCGGATATGGCATGCCGTTGCTTGGGTAAAGTGAAAGGGCGAATCTTTTGGACATATTACTTTGCCGTCCGCTCTGTCTGTGTCAATGTAAACAAGAGTTCGTGCGTTGACCATCGCCTCGATTTCTGCTACGATCGCTTGTTACTCAATAAGAGATGGGAAACCTTTTCCTACAACCTTCCTTAACGGTTTGTTAACAACAGCTATTAGTCTCTCGTAAGAAGCATCCGAACCATGGAGCTTTTTCCGGAATAAAATTCCGAGTGACATTTTGCGCATCATGTAACTCGTGATTTCACTATTGAATTCTGGGCCGGTCAGTTGATTGAGTATGCATTTTGCAAGCTCAAACTGTTTGGCATTGTCAGAATAAATAGTGGTGGGAGTTCCGATTCTCGCAATAAATCGTCTAAATGCTTGAATGAAAGATTCTGTGATCATGTCACAAACTACTTCGAGATGAATTTCTCTTGTGGACATGCAAGTAAACAAACAAATCCATGACTTTTGCTTCGTTCCATTGGCATTGATGAGGATAAGATCTAATTAGTCAATTCCAGTATGAGCAAATGGCATAGTGCTCCTTTTTACTCTTTCCTTTGGGTAAAGGTGCCATTGAAGATATTTTATACTGTTCGCCATCATGCTTGCGACACACTCTGCATCTACTGATTACGTTCTTCACTGTGCTTCTGCATTTATGGATCCAATAGGTTTTTCTCAGCGTTGAAAAGACTTGATTCGTACTTGTGTGCATGTAATCCTCTATATTCGTGTACTTCTTTAATCACTAAATTGGTGAAGGGGTGATTTCTCGGAAGGAGAATTGGCATTTTTACTGATGGGCATAAACCTGCATTTTCAAGTTTGCCTTAACTTATAATCAGAACGTCATCACTCATCTTTAGATTTAGTTGTTTGATGAGCTCATTCTTTTGTCCATCACACAGTAATTTAATAACTTCTGAGAATTCCTCTGCTTGAACAAACTTGATCCATCGCGAGAGGGTAGTGTCAATGTCTGAAGGATGGATGGTTAGTGGTGTGTTACTGTTCTTCATATGCAGAACAGCTTCATCAAGTAATGCACAAGCTCTGAGCACTTTCATTAAATTCGAGAATTTCTCGAGTTGAAATCCGTCACTGTAAGGGGATAATTGGCGTGTCTCCTCGATAGTTTGAAATTGTATCAATGGGATTACAACGAATTCTTTGACGAACTGTTCCCTCGCTTATTCGCTGAAGGGCTTAGTATGTTTTAAGGTTCATTCAACCAAGCTGGTCCATGTAATAGCATTCATTGAGGGAAAGATTAAGTCAAAAATTAAGCTAATTCTGTTCGTAGCATACTGTCTTCCTTTAAAGCGATGGGGAATGTACTAGTCCGTTCACATTTTCATTTGAGTTGACTATTTCGATTGTTCTTTTTGCTTCTTGTTCATTTATTATTTCGACTACTTTCTGTAGTGATTCTTTGTATCGGCAATTTTTTGCACATCGATCTCATTCTTCCAAGAGAGAGATATTGGTTTGAAGGAAGATTGAGTTTCTCATCTTTCCAAGGAAAGAGCACGCAATATCTGTGATTCACATATTGAACGGTTTTTGTTGAAGCTTTCACAAGCTAAATCGTCGTCAGATTTTTCAGGACAATCGGTGATTCCAATCGATTCAATATCCATGAATCTGTAAAATCATGATTTTGTATGGGATTAGAATTTGTCAATTCGTCGACCTTATTGTTAATAGGGAGTTCTCTCTCGAAGTTATGATTTGCATTTGCATAAAGAGCGATTTCCTGTCTCAACTGTGAAATGATGAGCTTCATGGGAGCAAGAATCTCTTCCGGTTAAAATCCAGCCTAGTAAGGACTCTTTCATTCAAAACTTTCCAAGAATAATTTCGTGTTTCACTGTTTGAATGATATATAATCGTAATAATCGTTGCCGAATAGGATATCAACTATATTGGTTTCAGGAGAATGAGGCCTTGTGTCAGCGAGACTGAACTGTTTAAATTTTGACTTTGCTTTATTTGATTCAAAAGGCATTCTAGTGACTTGAGCTTCTAATGAATTCACAATGTTGACCCCAATTGTGATGTCGCTACCGTCAATCGGTTCAATGTCAATCTCAGAGCTGCATGAAGATTATGCTTTTCGGCGTTGGATTAGCAAAAGTGCGAACTGACAGTTCTACGTTCGTCTGCTTTAAACCGATCCTCTGAGCGACCGATTTTGTAGTGTATGAACAACTGCAGATTGTACGTGTATCAAAAGCGATTCTGCATTTGATGATGGGTTTGGATTTTTCTACAGGCTTTACTGAGACAGGAGCTGTCGGAAATCTGACGTAATTGGAGTTCGGACTTGCTATATTACTGTATTTGTTCGTCTAACCCTCCTATTATGAATTGCAACAGCAAACATGTGTATAAATTCACGTACAGTATTTGCAATGAATTTGCATCGGCTCTACTATATGGGCCCCCAATGTAGTAGATTCTGTGAGCATTAATATGGCAGGGTTGGTAAAAAGACATGCTTTTTCGAATTAAACAAGCAAACATGTTTTCTTTTTAAAATGTGTTTTCAACTTGGATGAATTCATTAGTAATTTTGCGGTTAAAACGTTAAAACGCGTTAAAACGTCGGCGATATACTGATGACCATTGATCTGATATCAACAATCTCCAATAGAGAATCATGTTTCATGCCTCTGTCTTTTTAGATATCTATTAAATCAATAATTACTCATTTAAAGACTTTCATTATAGCCTAATTAACATGGTGTAGGAGGATTGCTTTTTGTAATTTTTAATACAATTGTATATAAATATTGCAAATTTATTGTTCTTTCTCTCATTTGTACACTGATGAAGGGTGGTGAATCCACCTGAAACATGTATGGTTGTTTCCACAAGAGTCGCTCTTCCTTATAAATCAAAATCGCACTTTATTTCGTTGTAGTGTCTTATATTCTTAAAATTGACTTTACAAAATCGATTTAAGAGAATTTGCATTTCAACAGAACTGCTGACTTAACGCTTTATTTTCGATTTCTTATGTTTTTACGACGCAATGAATGTCATCATTGGTTTATTGCAAAATCTACACAAGCGAAAACCTCTGATGGAGAGCGCAATTGACAAGGCTGAGCCGCTTTCAGAGCTAGTTTCGTCGCTGTGTTTGCCGCAGCCCGCAGGATCTGCATATTGTAGCATCAAGAATACAATATCTTCATCCATGGATTGTATCTGTGTCTCATTCTGGCATGGTACAAGAAGGAATGCACCTGCAAGGAATGTACCTACCAATGGATTAATGTTTGCCGGTATAAAGAATCTCAAGAAAGCATCCTTGTCATTATAGATTTTAGGCCTATATTGTTCTACCACTTGCAGTATTTTCAGACTTAGATAGCATGTAGAGAATTTAGCCCTGATGTGTCGCATTGCCGCAGCATATTTATTGTTTGTTTCATTTCTACGCTATGACAATGCTGTGGCAGTGTCAAGCACATACCCGCCTCTGAACTTTATTAATAATCATCTACTTTCTAAGCGGAACACACTACGGCACTTCAATGTTCTTGCATTTCTCTGGAAATTTCATTTGTTCCAGCATTTAATCAAGTTTCTTGAATGACATCGAACTGATTCAGTGTGCAAGTCGATTTTGATTACCCTTAAAATACTTAATTCATCAGACGAAACTCCTAAATATTGATCACAAAAAGTCCTAAAATTGAGTCTAAGATGTTTTGTAGACACCCTGTTTTTACGGCTCGTCGGCTCGGTTCGGTTCGGTTCGGTTAGGCAGGGCTACAGCAACGCATGGCTCAGTTCGGATCTGGATGAGCCTTATACATCTCTATTTAGGACGAATGTTACTTAGATCGACAAATAATTGCCAGTTTTCAAAGCACATACTGTACACATGTAGTACCTGCTTGAAATTTCAGAAGACACAATTTTGACAGTCGGATGACCTGCCAATTGACCTTCCTCGACCAGTGCTTGCTTGGATTCTAAGACATGGATTGGAACTCGAGTATTCACACTGGGTTATCATTGAAACTGATCGCTGTCTCAACGTTCATGGATGCTAAGAAGAATTCCTTGTGCGTTGTCTCAGTGATAATGTTTCGGAGATGAAGCAACTCTCAAAAATCAACTTTCAGGTAAGTTACACTTCATATCTTTCTCACTTGAATTGAGTTATTGAAGATATATGTTGTGACCGATTCTTTCTCGAACAGCTTGAGAGATTGCAACTCACTCAAAAATGTTTTGAAGAGATTAATCGAATTTTCCTAATTTAGCATAGTCATATCAAATGGAGATTAGAATTGGTATCTAAATTTGAACATCATTGTGGTGTGGTGCATCGAAAATTTTCTAAAAGTTGTGCAAACCAAGCTGCACAAGATTAAGATTTGATTCGTTCACAAATTTTCACTGCAAAGCGACCGTCACAAGCGAGAGAGACTTTACAGAAAGGGTACCCTAGGACATCACATTCAATGTCTGAAGTTCTTCATACATGCAATTTTCCGTCAAGATGTCATTATTAAAGTACACAGTAGAATATAACCACCTCAGAAAAATAAAAGCAAACTAATACCGCATGCTTAATGAAGAGAAAATGGTTTTTCAACAGCCATCTATGAAAAATCATGATTTGTGTTAGTGAGTTTGTTTAGTTAAAACTAGGGCTATGCGCGGTGCACCGGTTCCTTAATGAGAACCGGTTTTTGGTCCGGTGCACCGAACGTTCGAATTTTGATCAAATTGACATTTTACTGTACATTTTGTGCATTGTGTGACATTTTGTACATTACGTGCCTTTTGTGCAGTTTTCCTTAAAGTTGATTAATTCTTTCTGCAAATCTTAATGCAACAGATATAGAAGAATAATCTTTAAGCACACAAGGTAATGAATCCAACTAAGAGGAGATCATTCAATTTTATTTATCAATTCAATTCATCTCAAACTTCAAATTTCTAAACAATGAAATTGAGACATTTTGAAAAGCAGAGCTGTATCATTAAATTGCTGATGCATTTCCTGATAATGAGAAAAACGTGAAAAATGACGAAAAGAGATTATTCAAGTTCATGAGAAATCAGTTCAGGAACATCTCAGTATTGAGACTTAAGATTAGCTGAATTTCATAGTGAATATGTCAGTCTCATAGTAATCTTATAGTCCAGGATCTCAAGATATATCCAGCGTTCTGTCCAAAAGATTTTTTTCGTGTGATCTTGGCATCTATATGTTGACCCTCCTGCATAGCAATTTGTTGATTGCGGTGACATTGCTTCGATTGATTCCATTTTTCCTCTTTTCAGATATTGTACTTTTCATTATTTTGAAAAAAGTATCAATGAAAATCTCTTCCTTTGCTACATACAACACGTGTACATGATTTTTTAAAAGAAACAATTAAAGCGCAGAAGTTTCGTCCGCCACTGACTCAGTAACTTATTCTATGCATCTTTTTGCCATTTTCTAGTTGCGGCTACGCATGATGAGAGTCACTTGCAAGTACTGGCAAAACAAAATCAAAAGAAGCCTAATGAGAATGTTGAATTTTCCTATCACCGGTACTTCATGAAATTCCCATTGAATTCTGAACATCAATAATAGAAGATCAAGACCTTTCAGGAACCATCAGCTACTTAAGGACCTTGAGGCCTTTTTTTCACTATCAGTCTAGAACAAAAAAGGAATTGTATTTCGGCTACTCTTCATTGCTTCAGTGTAACGCAAAAGTATTTCGGCGTACCAGTTATGAGGCCCAGTACAAGCAGGTGCAGCTGGCGCACGTAGCCCTACTTAATTCACGCCAGCAGGGTTTCTGAGAGGGGGGGAATGACGGAGACGTGTGCTACACTTCCAAGACTTTTAGCATCAATTGCCGGGTTTTGCGATGATGCATTTCAAAGAGATGTTGTAACATTGAATCGAATCCCACCTCAGTTCTGCTTTACAGAGTTTAAAATGACAACAAAGGTCTGTCGTGGTTCATTGAATATCGAAAGATAATGACAGCTATTAAGTCAATACAAGACACCAACACCCTTGATTCCCCGACCGCACTCGCCTGACCAGAGTTGCATGCGGGCCAGAATTGAGCGGCCCGACCCGGCCCGCGGCCCGTTTTGTTCGGCCCAGCCCGTGGCCCGTTTTGTTCGGCCCGGCCTGACCCGTGGCCCGCAGTATTCGCTTTAGTCCGGCCCGGCCCAGCCCGCAGCCCGCAAATATATTACCCAAATCATAAGCTCTTTTGGTTTTGAATTGAAGGATCGAAAAACTCGTTCATGTGTGATGCAAGTGTAAATCGTTTTCATGCAAGGTATTGATGAACGACAAGATCACCGCGAGCATGCGCATAGGTTCGGTAATTGCACTTCGTCTACAATAATAATTTTGAAATGTTGCCAAACGTCTGATTTGGTTTTCGAGTCCGAGTTGGCTTTTAAGTGCACTCTACTAGATATTTTGAGAAAACAGCCGGTTTTGATGTCGACGTCACTCATTGTTGTTTGGAGGCTTCGAAAGAGACTCACGCCGTTAATGTCTTAATCATGTATTGTCTCAGGTCTCGTAGCTAACTGGCGTGAGCGATCGAAATAATTGATTGTTAGCGAATCAGCGACAGAGCAACGGTTTCTCGGGGAATGGGAAATATCGAAAGCCAATCTGCACACGAGCAAGGACTTGTCGTGTCATTTGCATGAAGGATGATTGCATGGAACCAGAGCTGGAAAAATTCCACTGAATTTTTTTAATTCCAATTCCAGAGCAGAAATTTCAATTCCAATTCCAGTCGAAACAGTTCAATTCCAATTCCAATTCCATAATGAGATTCAATTGCATGACGCGCATATGTTAATGTATCTAAAGTTTCCTCGCTTCAATCTAACCCATGTGCCCGTATCCTATCCTCGTTATACCTGTGTGCCGTTCCCTGCGTCGTTCCTATGTGTGTTCTCATGTTCATAGTTCATATTTCTTGTGTACATGTACATGTAAATATGTAGCCGGTCAGCCTACGTCATCTTCGTTTCGTAAACGAGATATTCAACATCTTGTGAAAAAGAGAAAAGAAAATTAACGGTCAGCAAAGAATCAAACGCTGAGAGAGAGAGAGAGAGAGCATAGAAATTAACAGTACCATAGAAAGTCCTAGAATGGAAATTGCATGAAAATTATGGCACACGCCGGGGGAACTAAGTTGGGGCAAAACGCAAATTGTGCGTGCTGGTTTCCATGTTTTCTCATTTGTATTTATAGTATTTATATTTATCAAGCCAAATTGTGATCTGGATTGCTGCCCCTTGTCCAAAGATCATACACAAAAGCAATAGTGAATGTACAAAATACTGCGGCGACAGGATGACAAAGAAAGAAATCCTTTAAAACGTTCTGTACGTTCATCATTTTGAAATATCGCTCCTATAATCTATCAAGAGTATAATCAGTCACATATGCAACTTGCAATGTCGATTTACAGAACATGCATTGCTCCAGCTTGAAATCAGAGGTCAAGAAATCTCAGAGTATTCATTTTACTTGAAAGGGCTCCCCTGTTCACTATATCACTGTTCGTGCACTAAATTGTTAGCAAAACAATTTCACTTTTTTCCTATCAGTTTAAGTGTATAAAACATGAACATAATAATTGTTTTAAATTCATTTGGATTTTCTAGCATTTATGCTGAATTTTTAATTTTCTTTATTTTGACTTGGAAAGTAGCTTATATTTGGTTATTGTGTCGTGCAGGGGAGGTAATTTAAATTAATTTATGGAGCTACAATGCTTATATTGGATTCAATGATCAGCATAGAAATGATGGTGCTTCATTCTAAGACAAGGATGCATGTACTATGTAAATTGTGTTATTAGTTTATATCTTATGAGTAGTATATTTCAGTAGTGAGAGAGATTGCATTTTAATGAAATTTTTATATGAACGCTCATAAGCGTAAATAAAAACAATGTACATGAAGGAAAATAAAACAATTCCATAAGGTTCATGATGATTTGTCATCATTCAACAGATTAAATTACTTTCATCCAAATATAGTCCTGTAACATTTTTCACGGAGATTTCTTTGAATAACGAGTATCAAACACCTTGAATGTCTGATGCAGTCTTTCACCATGCTGATCACTGACTTGAACCTGGCGACATAGCAGTTCTAGCAAATGCAAATCACGGTATTGCATTTTAATGCTACAATTTATCTCCAGTTTCTGAAAATACCGAATCATTACATCCACCAATCTTCTTCTTCTTTCTCTTACGGCAACAATATCGGTTGGAACTAGTATACAAGTTTTATTATACTTGTATTTCTAGATACCTCAAGAATGGACGTGAAAGATTCTTGCTCTTCAGAAGTAAGGGCAGTCACAAATCTATCGTTGTCAGCAATTTTATCTACCTGTGGTCCTGTGAAAATCCCTGCACTAACCTTTTGAGTCGATGTTCTTGGAAATAACTCACGAAGAATACAAAGAGAGCATCTTCATTTTTTAGATATTTGATGAACTGTTGAAAATGCCTAATTTCAAATGTAATGCAGGGAAAATGATCCTGGGATTTTCGACACTAGCGTGTCCGACAACGAAAGAATGTCGAGGTTCCCAATCAACGCGGATGTGTTTTTCTTGACTCTGAGCATGAAAGAGACAAATTGCACACGGATTTCTTATAATTCCTGCCCTTTCAATCCCATAACAATTGAAGCATCTGAAAAAATGCAATTGACAGTAGTAGGCATACTCGTGCACTTACACTGTAAAATAACTTATCTTGAATTCTGCACAAACTCTCCACTTTTCATTTTTGCATTTCAAATCTTCCATCAACTTGACAACAGACGTATAACACTCTTTTAAGTTTAACCACTGAGCAATAGGAACAGGAGCCTTAGAGCCATCTAACTTCAGAAGTGCAGCTTTCAATCCAGTGACAGAAACATCCAAAAATATCATGTAATCATTTGCATCATATGTACCGAACAAAGCATTCATCAGACCAGGAACATCATTGCAGTAACAGTATTCGTCTTCCTCAGTAAAGTAATCAAGAAATTCATCACATCTATCCCTCACGCAGTTACATCGGATTTCTACACACCAATTTCACCAAATATTTGCCGTAACTCTTCACTACGGTACCTGACTTACTAAGTTTTAATCGCCTGACAAATGGGCCTCTACATATGACATGTCACTGATCTGATCTGTTCATGAAGACTTCAAAAACATGCCTATATGAGTATGCCTATTTTAGGCCTGCAAAAGTGCAATGTAAAGCTTTCATATTTCGCAGTCACAGACAAAGATCCTCCTACCTATTCATTCCAATGCTGTTTGCTGCCAACTCATCGATCGGTTCGTGTCAGCAGAAGCGAGTACACCAATCACGAGCGCTCCCATGACATCAACTCGTAGAGCCAATTAGACTGCCAAACCGCTCATTTCCCTCTGTCAAAGTTTAGTGAGTCAGATAGCTCGAGATCCGAAAAAACAGGTTCAAACTACTACAAAAGTTGACCTGGAAAGTTGTTCATTATGCTAATATGAATACATGTAAACACGATATTAGTAATGCCACTGGATTTTATGAATTTTGTTAGCTGAGAGAGCCTTGTAGACACCTTTATTGAATACAGCACCATAATGCTGATAGGCCTAAATTTACGCTTTTTTATTATTTGCCATATAACAAAACTTCAAATAGGAGTTGAAGAATCCAAAATAATCAAAAATAAGTATCATTTTCGTAATCTGCGACCTCAAATATAGTATTAACAGTCGTTTTTCCTCTGCTAATAGAAAAAAAGTTGAAAATGCACGAACAGTGTATTTGAACAATTTTCAAAATCTTTACATGCTTTTGAATATCAGCTTCCAAAATATCATCACACTATATCACATGTGTCATTTAATGATTAATTGGAAAGTTCCAGCGACTATTCACTTATCTGAGAAATTATTGTCTGTGAAGAAGCTTTCAATGTGTTTATTCGACAAAAGCGCTAGGTTTCTTAACCGTATGAAGGAGAAATCATCAGCTATAATTAGAATTTTTTCTATTGAAGTCTTGAGATATTCTTACAACCAGTGCACCGCCCACTTTCAATTATGACTTTGTGGACCAATTTTCAATTCGAATTTTGAAAAATAGTTGTTAATGACTGCTGCAAATCGACACAATATACCAACCCAGGGAATAATAATAATAATAATCTTTATTGTCTCATAAAGGTCCATGAGCACATCACAAAGTTAGAGGTAAAACATGCATACTCGTACGAGTGAAAAATAAAAGTTAGATAAAATGGACAAGTCTTTCAAGGGCAAAATTTAATAAAAGAATCATACTGAAACGCTTTGTGCGTGAGAACGGTCTCTTCACTGGTACACGAACATTTGAACGTTTTGGTCTTGTTTTGAACATTTCTGGTAGTGGATGATCTTCATAATTACATACTTTACAAAAAAGTTTCTCACAGGTCTTGTTTGCTGTATCAAACAAGCCAAAATCATAAGGAAGTCCAATTATTCTATATGCACGTTTATCTACCTTGATGAGTTCGTCAAACAAGTATTTCCAAAGATTACAAAATGATGGAATTCCAAGCATCATAACACTTCGTATACAAGAAATGTAAACCTTTAGTATAACATTTTGTGGACATCCCGACTTTTTCAAATTACGAATGATGAACAACGGCGGGAACAAGCTTTTACAATCTTTTGAATGTGTTCGTTCCATCTTAATGATTTGGAAAAAGTTAGACCAAAAAGAGGCAGAGTGTCAACGACTTCAATCATTCTACCATTAGAAGTAACAACAGGGTTCAAGGTAAGTCCTTTTCTGGTTACTATGTCAAGTATTCTGCATTTCTCACTGTTCAGAGGAAGACCCATGTTGCCAGACCAAAGTTCCAAAGCATTCCATTCTTCTTGCAAGAAGTCATTATCGGCATTATTAATAAAATGTAGGATCGTGAAATCATCAGCATATTTGAATAATTTTGAATTATCATAGATAGAACAAAAATCACTGACAGCAATGCAGAAAAGTAGAGGTCCCAAAACACCGCCTTGGGGAACCCCACTTGTTAAATCGGACCACACTGAGACTTGATTGCCAACTTTAACACGTTGAGTGCGTGAAGTCAAATAATCACGAATCCATATACAAGCTTGAAATGGAAGATAGCAAATGATCGCAGTTATGATACGATGGTGATCCAATTTGTCAAATGCCTTTGAGAAATCTGTGCTCAACACACGCACTGCTCCTGATTTTGAGTCAAGATGTTGTAGAATGTGGTGGTTGATAAGAGTTAGTGCGGAAGTTGTACCTCTTCCATTTGCAGGGATATATGCATATTGAGAAGTGTCAAGTTCTTGAATATATGGGATGATCCACTTGTTTGCGACCAGTCTTTCCAGTACTTTGGAAAGTATAGGAAGGAGAGAGATAGGTCTAAATTCTGACACTTGTGACGGACGTGCACATTTTGGAATTGGAGAAATATTTGATACTTTGAAACACATAGGTACTTTTCCACAAGACAGACTTTCATTAAATATCATAGTGACAACAGAAGAGAGAGCAGATGCGGAACACCTGAACACCCAGAATGGAAGTTCGTCGGGACCCAATGATTTCCTTCGTAACTTGGATAATTCTGTTTCAACTTCCTCCGTAGTCAAGATAACAGGATGACTTGCTAGCACTGCCGGAATAACTGGTGGAATAGAAGATTTCACCATAATGGATGAGAAGTGGCTATTTAATTCATCAACAGAAAATTGCGTAGCCACATTAACAGCACCAGCTTTCTTGTTAAAGCGTGCGAGATTTCTGATAGCATCCCAAGTTTCCGGAATAGTAGGCTATACCAAATGAAACAATCCCATCATCTCACTTAATATTATCTTCATAAAAATTCTGCATTAATTTGCTGCCAACAACTTCCACAACCAACTTGGCAAACAGTTTGACTATGATACAATGTTTTAGACCGAATCTGATCTACAAACCATAGATTTTTCCATGTGCCATCATTGTACATAGGCAAGATATCAAACTTCCATTCTAGTGTACTATTGTCTACTTCTATGAGAGAGAGAGAGAGAGAGATGCGAATAAATCTATTACAGTAGGCGCCACATTACTTGAGACACCTGAATTTTTGCAAAAATTGTCATATGATATAGTCGGACACCAATCGATTACAAAGAGGCTATTTCTACTTTATTGATGTGGACATCAGCTAGATTTATGCTTAGTCCAATGAGCGTTTTCAAAGGTCATGTTCATCAATTCAACATAACATTGTATTTCCTAAACGACAAATTACTTGGGACAGTATGAGAACTATTTGATTTTCCAATGTACACCCGTATTTAATGCTGAAATCTATCATTAATGGTTTCAAAATGTACAGAAAACAAATCAGGCTCACTGTTCAGACATTTAGCCAAATCAAAACTTCGTATGTCCACCCTTAGCGTCGATCACTGCTTGCATTCTCATGGGCATGCTGTCGATGAGTTTTGAAAGATTATTAGGCAGTGTTGCATCGCGGTGCCAATGTTGTATGATAGAGATTAATTCTTGCTTCGTGGTTGCTGTTTTTGATGAAATCCGCCGCTTGATGATACCCCAGACATTCTCTATAGGGTTTAAATCCGGAGAGTTCCCAGGCCAATCCAATGTCACAATGTTGTTGCTTCGAAGAAACTCAGTTATTATCTTTGCTTTGTGGCATGGTGCCCCATCATGCATAAAGATGACATTTCCGTTGGGAAACCATGCACGGAGTTGAGGAAGTGCACGTGATTCCAGAACCTTCTGGTACTGACAAGTGTTTATATTGCCTTCGACGATATGAAGCTTTCCTGGCCCTTTCGCACTGATAACTCCTCAGACCATCACTTTCGTCGGATGTTTCACTGTCTGTCTGATGGGCACTGCTTCGTTGCGCTCCTTTACATTCGAAGAGACTTTCGTCGCTGAAGCAGACCTGCCTCCATTGTTCCACTGTCCACTCAACATGCTTCTTTGCGAAGGACAGTCGTCTGTGCATCATTGAAGGGGTAAGCTTTGGCACACGTCTAGGAACCACCGAGCGACAAAATGTCTTGAGTCGTCTTTGCACAGTCCTCAAGGAGACCTTAACACCGTCATTCTGCTATTCTCCATGGAGTTGATGAGCGTCATCAAGAGGATTTCGTCGTAAATTTCGAAGGAGAAGGCGGTCCTGTTTCTTAGTTGTCGATGATTTGCGTCCGCATTTGCCATGTCGTCGAGATTTAATTGTCGAAGACGTTTTCAACCGTGCCACAGATGATTTGCTCACTCCAGTTCTTCTCGCTGTTTCTCGAATAGACATTGTTTTCAGGTTCAGCAACGTTATAACTTCGGTTCTCCTTTTTGTTGAGAGGTCTTGACCTGGCATTGTGCTTCACAGTGCACTGAATGATGAAATGTGGTTTGAACAAGTCTAGATGTGAAAATCTATAAATTAAAATTCATATTCATACTCAAATTTGATAAATTTCTATGACCGTGTCTTTTTAGAACTTGCAGCAATCAGATATGATGTCTGACGCCCCAGAAGGAACGCAATAGATATCTGTCCCAAGTAATTTGTCGCGTGCTCATTTCACACTTTGCTTCGTCAAAAAGTTGTGAAACATGATATCTTGGCGCCCATGTGCTGGTAATACATTCAACACTCATGAAAACAAATGTGCCTGAAATTGCTTCCAATGCATGTGCATCCAAGGAATTATGACCGAAATACTTAAAAAGTGAAGGTGTCCCAAGTAATATGGCGCCCACTGTAATAAACTGACAGAAGAAAGAAATTCAATGTGCGAATAACGTGATTGTTGATGAAAGAAAAAACGACGATAAAAATGATATATTGAAGACTGATTAATGGTCAGTAGTAAACCCATCGCAAAATCAAGTGCAGTGCGGTGCAGTGATGAGTCATCGATGAGTCATCAGGCTGACTCAGCCCCCCCCTCTGGAAGGAAGGTGAGGGAGGTGGTCAAGGATGTGCTGGGAGGAATGGGTCCGAGAGGAGGAAGCTGGTCCCCCCCTCTGGAAGGAAGGAAGGAGTGTTCGGGTAAGGAATGGGAAGGAAGGTGATAGGAATGTGGGAGGAATAGAGTGTGGAAAGGGTGGATGTTGCTGGTGTTGGGATGAGAAAGGCTGGAATTCGGCATGAAGGAGGCCTCGGATGGGAAAACGGAGTGCAGATTCGGACTCTACGTGAAATTCTACATCTGTGGTGTGATTTCCAGCTCAATCGATGAGAAAAAATTTCGAGGACGTCCCCCCCCCCTCCTGCCAAACTTCCAACTTTGGTTGTAGACATCGTAGAAAGTCGTGCAATAGCTCATTTGAAAGCTAAAAGTGAGAAAAATGCAGTGTAAAACTCATTTTGGACTCATTTTTCTGGGTTTTGGGAGGAAAATGGCAGGAAACCGTCAGAGTTGGAAAAGGCAGGTGTTTGGAGGTTTTGGGATGAGAAAAGTCGTTTTTCGGGCAGAAGGAGACCTCGGAAGAGAAAACGGAGGCCAGATTTGGACTCTACGTGAAAATTTGGGTTAGGAAGGATGTTTCCAGTGACATTGGAGAGAAAAAGATTTGAGGACGTCCCCCCCCCTCCTATCAAACTTCCAACTTTGGTTGTAGACATCGTAGAAAGTCGTGCAATAGCTCATTTGAAAGCTGAGAATGAGAAAAATGCAGTGGAAAGCTCAGTTTGGGCTCATTTTCTTTTGTTTAGGGAGGAAAATGGCAAGAAACCGTCAGACTTGGAAAAGTCAGGTTTTGGAGGTTTTGGGATTAGAAAGGCTGGAATTCGGCATGAAGGAGGCCTTGGATGGGAAAATGGAGTGCAGATTCAGACGTTTTGGTCAAAGTTGGGTCTAGGAACTTCTTCCCAACTCAATCGGAGAGAAAAGTTCTGACCTCCACCCCCCTCCTGCCAAACTTCCAACTTTGGTTGTAGACATCGTAGAAAGTCGTGCAATAGCTCGTTTGAAAGCTGGGAGTAAGACACATTCAGTGGAAAACATGGCTTGTTCGTATCTGCCTTCGTTTAGAGGTGAGATGTTATTGAAAATTTGGGACCTTGGCGAAAAAACGACAGAGTTAGAATGTTTATGAAAATCGCTCTAGCGGGTGAAGCAAGCCTCGGACGGGAAATCAGAGACCAGATTTGGAATCAGCGTGACATTCTGCTTCGGCATGCTAAATTTGAAAGCCATCGGAGAGAAAAAATTTTACATCATTTTTTACGAAAAAAAGGTAGAAATTTTGCGATGGCTGTGGGCTGTAGAGCCAAAACGAAGCATCGGATGGGAAAATGGAGGGCAGAT